>OX578136.1:90767936-91367936 GCA_951213105.1 Amaurobius ferox
TCAACTTTGCAAATAATTCAACAATGCGGAACCAAAATAAATTAACTGAAGATGACTTCTCAGGATCAGGAATTCGACCTTCTCAGCATCCATTTTTAAAGCTTTCTTTTTTTCAAATTTTACAAGCAACATATTGAAAAATCGGTATCGTGAGTCCAAATGGTTACAATACTAACTGACGTCACCAACAAAAAATTGTATCTATCTTGTCTATCAGTGATTGAAAATATATCGGGATAATTGAGCCATAAATAAATTCTTATATTCCTGATTATGTCAAATTTTGTTCTATACAACCGTGTTAAAAAAATATAAATTTTCGAATAAATTTAGAAATTTTAGCTTGAATTAAAGGAAATATGTTCAGTTTTAGGTTTTTTTAAAACAAAGCCTCATATAAGTTTTGCGAAAATTCATAAATATTTGTGGCCGTGAATGTGTACACAAGAAATCGACCACAGACATAGATACTGACATCCCTCCAAATATAGTCAAAGCTTATTAAGGAGGTCTTAAAACACACATTGGCATCAAAATCTCGAATTCGAATACTTTTATGAACGCAATACTTTTTCTATACTATATTACATAGTATGAGAAAGTAAAAATTCAGCTAATACGCAAGTGCATCTGGGAACCCAAGCAGTCAGCAGCAAATGACACAAGATTAAATGGATGAATTTTAAGAAAAATACTTCTGCATAATATGTGATTTATTGAATATTGTTTTACGATGACTTGATGCTGAAATAATTTGACCGGAATTAACTAAAAATTAAGACTATGATGTTTATTCTCGACTCAATATTTTGCATTGATATTTTGCAGCAGCGCGCCCTAGTATCGATATTTTGAACTATTCTTTTTCATGCCATTCAAAATCCCTACGACGGTGAATATTAATCTGCAAACCTCATGTCTCTCCGATCCATAGATATTTTTATAAGCGTTTTACTTTTGCTCCGAACTTTTGAATCACCCTGTATATGTATATATATATGTATATATATATATATATATATATATATATATATATATATATATATATATATATATATATATATATATATATATATATATATATATATATATATATATATATATATAGATATATATATATATATATATATATATATATATATATATAGATATATATATATATATATATATATATATATATATATATATATATATATATATATATATATATATATATATATATATATATATATATATATATAGATATATATATATATATATATATATATATATATATATATATAGATATATATATATATATATATATATATATATAGAGAGAGAGAGAGAGAGAGAGGGCATATATATGTATATATGCCCCAAAAAACCCTATCATAACGACAAAGAAATATATACGGACACACGTTGGTACAGACAAATTTTCAGGATTTTAGTATAGATTTCATATCACTCAATGGACTCTTATGGGGAGGATCATACGTCAAAAGCGAGCGTCATATGAAACACATACATGAAACTATGTATACTATGTATAGTTACTTATGTATGTTATTACTTATGTATGTTATTACTTATGTATATTATTATTTATGTATGTTATAATTACTATGTATAGTTACAGAAAAGTAAATTTTGCTATTTTAGTGACATTTACATAATAATACATAGCGAGATTAATTCGTCCATATGTTAATCACAGTGGATTACAAATACTTAATTTGATAAATGATATGTGATAATTTCATGTCAGACATTTTAGTATTGTTACTGTATTTTAATAGTTAGTTACTTTAAACTATTCAGTAATACTTTTTAAAACTGCCAGTACTCTCTGTGCTATTATGGACATAAAGATAAAAGGGAATTTGTTCCAGGTTTTAAAGCAAACAATTTATGTGATGTATCAAGAAATGAGACACCATTACAAAAGAAGTACTAGATTCACATTCTTGGAAAAAGCAATCAAGGCTCTGTTTCAATGAGGAAAGAGTTCTGACAAATGATGTAACAGAAGAGTGTAATAAAAATAAATTCTCCAAATGTACACTCGATCCGATTTTTTTTTCTAATTTCTATTATGGCTAGTGCAAAAGCACTGCAGTATGGCCCATATATGTCGCCAAAAAGAAATATCGAAGCAATCAAAATTTTTACCAAAGCCCCCGGATAGTTTGTAGTTTTGAATATTTTTTTTTAATTACGCTTTAAGCGAAAATTCAGCAAAAATATTAATTCGATTTTGAATTCCTGTTTGCTACAGACAAAAACCATTTTTTGCTACATTTTTTGCTACAGACGACATGCTCACCTACACATTGATTTTATTAAACACGATACATTCCTTTATAACTCTTTACAAAATATAAACTATATAAAATATTCTTTTTCATTTTAGCTTAATATGCGCAACTGACACTATTTTGTTTCTTTAATTTTTTGATTTTAACTGTCCCTTTATTAACAAATTATTTTTACGATAATATCCGATATCTGTTACTATATATCTATTACTTACAAAATGATTTATTTAAATAATGTAATGGTTCACAGGAAAAGGCATACTGTGTTGTTGTTGAGACCCAGACCATCCGACCTACCTGAAAGGTGTAAGGTAACTAAGGCGTACTGTGTGTATTTTTGCGTCTGAGATAATGTGGTATATAGCTGTTATATCGACAACTGTACACTTTTCATATCAGTATATTGAGATAACCGGGAGCTTTTAAAATAATGGATATATTTATATTATGCTCTGTGTGTTGCTAATTTCCAGAAATTGAAATTTTTCTATGAACAAGGTTTGGAAATAAAGTTTTTTAAAAGAAAATCCACGATTTTAATCAAGGTTTAAATTATTGTTCAAATAAAAAAATGTTTAAACTAAACAACTACCAATGTTCACACAAACAAACCTTGCTATTAGCCCACAAACTGTGTCAAGCTGTGTTCCTATGTTTTAATGTTATGATTTGATTATTAATTCAAAAGTTTTAAGATGAGCTGTAATTATCGTAAAGATATGGGCTTTTCTTTATAATCATCCTGAAATGATGCGGTGAACAAGTTCCTGAGTTAAATTTTGAAAAAATCTGACAACTGAACTTCTTGTAAACGTGACATGTTTTATTCTAAGAATTGCATTTTCGTAAGGTTGTGTCAGGTCCTAAAGCAAAATAGAAATAAAAAAGTCATCTGTCACTATAACGCTACTCATAACACCATTTCACCCGTTTTCCGCCCGTACTGTATTCAGTGTCATAACATTACCTTTAAGGTGACAGAACAATTGCTACTGGGTCCATTTTGATGTTTTTTAGCGTTATTTTTTCAGAAATAAAAAAATTACATTTATTAATTACTCTGTTTATTTAAAAACAATTTATACATATATAGAATTGAGATATTACTCATAATGGACAAGACATTTATATCTTGCATGAAAGGAAACATGAGATAAAACTCATAGAAATGAGACAAACAAATCCCGATCTTGTTAGATTTATGGAGAATAGAAAGATAAGAAAATATGGCCTATTAGCTCATTCGAGAAAGTTAATGTGATAGGTTGTTGTTCTAGAGTCACACTTGGGCGAAACGCTTCTTGGCGAGCGAAATTGTAATGCTTCATACATTCCTGTGACGATTCGGTTGATAACTTGGTGTACCTTTCTGGATTTCTCTCATTATCTTCTAGCTGGTTCTTCTACTTTTGTCGGTTTTTAAGTATAAGCGTCAGTATTCTTCTGCCCTATCCTCGCTTTGTTAACTTTCGCGGAACACGTTTTTCGCCGAAATTTTGCTCAAACAGTTGCGAAATATTTTCTAAAAGATAAAATGCAATGCTTAGATTATATTAAAATGACATTTAATACCCAATAAAAAATAGAATATATTTTTGATTTTAATCCAAAAATTTTTGGTGCTGCCATCTGTTGTCGTAATTTAATTCATACCGAATATTTTTATATTTTAATGAACATTTTTAAATGTCTATTCCTTCTAATAAGCTATTAAATACAACATCAGATCATATATAATAATGCCACAATCACGAAAACGTAATTGAACTTGGACTTGAAGACAAAGCTGCAGTCATCAGTGATGTACAGCCGCGGAAAAAAAAAAAACGCCCCACCCTCTGTTAATCGAGTCTCGTTCATCGTAGAGAAAATTTAATGATACCATTCTATTAGGAATAACATCCTCTACAAATTAATGTACGTAAAATTTGCATATCTTCATATCTAAACGCGCACAAATTTTGAAATTTTAAATAGCAACACCCAAGTTTGATAACTTAGTTCGAATCTAGAGCAAAATTCAACTTATGATACCAAATTTCAAGTTTTGGGTGAAGCGTTTCTGAGTTGTGAGTATGTAAAATTTTGAGCTCCTAATGTTAAATTAGTTTCCAAGACTTTCATTCATATCTCCTGTAATAACTATCTGCTCACGCTGATTATTTGCATGGCGTTACTACTAAGCAAGCCAAACACATTTACGTGATGTTTATTTTTGTAGCAATAATTGTTTTTATGAAATATTAATCATGAAATCAATAATCGAAAAAATATGAATACAAACTTGGACATGTTTTGATAAGAATCGCTTCACAAAGAGTTTTTATATGTTTATGTAAAATTCCAGGTGTTTCCTCCCTCTAGTTCTTTCGGAATGTCTAAATATTCAGCATCACGATGATTTTAGGGGTCGTATATTAATTTTAAAAATTACTAATTTGAAAAAGTTATATTAATTGTAAGTTATCCTTTATTTAAGAAAACGAGTATTTATTTTTACCCAGTTTTAATAAAACCTTTTTATAAACAGTGTTGTATAGATGCAACCTAATCAACGAAATTCTGCAACTGTATTGAAGGGTGAAAACTTGTATTGTTATAAATGGGATCTATTTGTGTTACTGTCGATTAATAGTTCCGGCTCTACTGCGAGTTGAAATCGCCCACAAAATGTGATAACTTATAATAAAAATATTTATATAAAACAAAAAAAATTATAAAATTATGTGATACGAAACACCAACAAGAATCCAAGCGGTGATTGATAATGACGGAAGTTGCACACCGTATTGATACTTTTAAATTCGTCACCAAGTTCCAACGCAGTTGTTTTATCGCGTGATCTAAAGATATTTGTTAATCTCATAAATTGTTTTTGAAACAGCATCATAAAATAACATTTAAAAATAAACATTTCTTTCTTCTTTATTTCTTATTTCTTTTATTGACCCTGGAACGAGTGTCCCATTAGTTTTTAGTAACGTACCCAGTACGGCTTTTACCCCTAATAATCGTACCCTGTTTGAGGCTGACATAATCATATCCATTACAGGTCCACTGCCTTAGTAACACACACACACACAAGACAACACCATATCCAGCTATGAAAATGCTCACCATTTCATGCAGGAATTGAACCTGCGACCCATTGGCTGTGAGGTATGCCATATTGCTGAATGTCAAGATGATAGTTCAATAATTTATAACAGTGCTGTGGTCAATCAACGAAATATCTCCCTTCAAATTGCAGCTTTTATATGGAGCTGATCCCCGAAAATTGCACATTCCGGAATGTTGAATATCTTCGGATATAAAAATAGAAACGTCGTGAAAATTTGAATTTGGACAAATTTGGGGGTCTAGAACTTGTGGGTGTCGTCAAAATTGGGTGTTGACATTGAAATTTCAAAGTTTGTGCGCGTTTAGATATGAAGACGGCCCCTTATGCAAATGTTACGCATAGTAATTTGTAGAGGATGTTATTCCAAATCGAATGGTATCATTCAATTTTCTCTACGATTAACGATGCTCGATTAACAGAGGTTGGGGCTTTTTTTTTCCCGCGGCTGTACATTCAGATACCCTTTTAAATGTATAGAATGATAAACCACCTTTCTGCGATTGTGGCATTATTATATATGATCTGATGTTGTATTTAATACTGTATCAGAAGGAATATTCATTTAAAAATGTTCATTAAAAATAAAAATAATCGGTATGAATTAAATTAAGACTACAGATGACAGCACCAAAAATATTTTAGATTAAAATAAAAAATATAGTCTATGTTATATTGGGTATTAAATTTAGTTTTAATATAATCTAAGCATTGTATTTTATCTTTTAGAAAATATTTCGCAACTGTTTGAGCAGAATTTCGGCGAAGAATGTGTTCCGCGAAAGTTAACAAAGCGCGGATATGGTAGAAGATTTACTGACGTTCACCCTTAAAGTAATTTTCCCTAAATTTCCACAGCATTTAAAAAATGTTGTTACCAAATTTGGGTATATATAAAATAAATAAATTTTTAATCCACGTTATTTCGGTTTGTCACATACATCTGTTAGAACTGTATGTCAGCTACTGAATGGAGTCCAACGGTCATCATTGCCATTATCTATTCACTAGTCAACAACCTTGAAACGAAGTACGGAGAAACAAAATAGCGCACAGTTTGGTTTAACTTTTGAACGCCACTGTATGAGAGAGTAAAGGGGTTGATGGTTGAAACGTGTTTTGCTATATATATCTCTATAAACTATCTAATCATGCATTAATTTTTAACTGGTGATCATTATTTTTTAACATATAATCATTCAAAGTGTGACATGCATTCATTTCATCCGTGCTCTCAACGTTATCCCTTTCACAGAGGGTAGGAAGGAGTAATTCTACGTCAAGACACCAAGACGATTTTTTACTGCATCTTTTTAAAACGAAAGAATTGCATGTAATGGCCTCGTAACATTGGATTTCCCCATATTCCAGTTTTAAGAAATTTTGATAGGACTATTCGAAATAAAATTATGAGTAAGCCTTATCTTTAGAAATAAGAATGCATTTGTAATATTTAGAAATTGAAACTATAAAAAAAATTGATTTCAATTTCCATTTTTATAGTGGTACTTTTAACGACATTCTGTTTTACACAATCAAACCATTCTCAAAATATTTCCTTTATAAGATGCCACCTGATGTTACCCATCACATTCTATAAAATATATTTTAATATCAGATCAAAAATAGTGTTTATCGTATATTCTTAGCTCTTAATTAAATACAAAATAAATCCAACATTTCTTGTGATAACAAAATGCATATTTATAAGATCATATTATCTTTTAAGAAGATTAAGCTGGATGAAGTGCAAATCTAAAAAGCAAAGAACAGAATATGAATTATAAATGTGAAACAAAATATACAACAGAAGGTTGGTTATGCATTTATATAAATATTTAATCATGTTATTACTTTTGTAAATAAAAATAAGTTATTTAAACTCACATTTCTGCTCATGTTGCAGGAACAACTCATTATCTTGTGTCTGTATCCGCGCATTATAAATATAAACATATAAACAATGAACATATTTCAATTCTTCAATATTTGATACTTCAATATTCATAAATACATGTGTTACACAATTAAATTAAAATTAAAATTTTACAGTTAACATGCTTTTCTTGGCAGATTTCATACACTTAAGCTTTCATGTTTTCAGCTTCCATGTCTTGTAAACAATTTTTACTTCTTTTGTTGAGAATTGGGTGACTTTTTAAATAAACAGATATGATTCCAATACCTTAAAATTTTTATCTTTTGCATTTTTAAAGTTCAAAAAGGATTTCCGAGTTTGTATTCGCTTCACTTTTCTTACTTTCTTTCTAAATATTGTTTAAACTATAAAAGGTAGACATAAACAGTGACAGACAAACAATATTTAGTAAAATATCTAGATTTTAGATCAATGATTTGTTTTCACATAACTCTTATAGTTTTCAAACCATCTAGTTTTGCGCAGTTGATTAAGATTGAGAGTATTACGCTTTTTACATTTTCCAACATTATTGTAAAGTGTTTATGCTCTTGTCTGTTTGTCTGTCTATCTGTCTGTCTACCCGTTCGCAAGTTAACTGTCGTAAAACTGACTGTTTTAAATGAAATTTTGGCATGTTGTTGAGGCGGTCTGTGGTATATACGGGAATGTAAAATAATAATATCACACAATTAGTTTAGGATTTTATTTTTATTAGTTTAGGAGTTGAAGAAATTAAATACATTGAACCCTACGAGCCTAATTTTTCAATCATTTTTTAGGCGTAGTTAAAATTTACAAATTGTTTTGAAAATTTTAGGAAATATTCAAATTGTCACGTAAAATGTGTAAATTATCTTTATCAAAATATGTTAAGTAGGTTTTTAAATAAAAATTGAAATATTTATTACACCCGTATTATATGAAGAGATCCATTGAATCATTGTAAAATAAAATATGGCATCCATTTTTTTCGCTTAGTGAAAATCGTGATTTTTAAGGAACGTTTATATTTATATTTAGTGTTTCATCCGTCCTAAAAGCGCTTTATTTTTGCATATTGTCTGTGTATCTAAAACTGTGTTACATAATTACAACATTTTTGATTTAAATACTTTTAAAATTTTGATTACTTCTAGAACGAAGACCAATTTTAATGTATGCAGAATGTAAACAGATCAGACGATTGTAAGGTAAGTTATATAAAAATTGCTGATTTTTAATGAAAAATCATTTTGCTCTGGAGTCTGGAATATAAGTGATAGGAATGAAATATTCATTGATTTTACATAGAGAAACAGACGCTTTTATGACATTGCCTTTATTGAGGAAGTTTTGCTTTTCCAAGTAAAACATATTATTGTAGTACTGTTATAATTTAAAAAATATCACCGCTGAATGTATCGCATTTTTGAGATGTTTAAAAAAAATAGCATTTCGGTTGGAAAGTGTTCATAATCAATGCTTTATGCATGATAAACATTTCTTGTTAAAGTTTGTAATGATTATATTTTGAAAAGCAAAACTAATGGATAAGAATAATAAGCAAATGATTTATAGATAGCCCTTTAAAAGTTCTACAAGTGAACATAATTTGCTCTCGGATCAGGCTGTTAGTTTTTAAATATAGTGGTTGTAATTTCTCAGATCTTGTAAAATCTACAATAAGTGGTTAAACTTGTATAGACTACATACTCGATCATAGACAGATAAAATTGTTTCAAATTTGCATTTTACTTAATTACTATAAGTGTTTCATCTATGTATTTTTCTTTAGCTACCATAGGCTCATATCATCGGTTGTAAAATAAACAAATAAGATTGAAAACAACGAATAAATTTATTGAATGCTATTAAGTTTTTCAGTTCTACCAGGTTGTACTTACTTTTTTATATTACCATGTGTAATATGGTAGACATGGCTTACATATGTTACCGGCAATGTATGAAATGCCGGCATTCTATAGAATAACTAGGTATTTTATAGAATACCAGCCGTTTTTAGGCAAAGTATGAAATATGAGAATTATTATATACCTTCCCTAGACATTGTATATAATACCTAGCCATTCTATAGGTTGAAAAATGCTATTTAGGCAAAGTATGAAATAAGGAATGAATCGGAGATATATTTCGTACTTTGCCGGTTTGTCATTTGGTAATCTATAGAATGCCTAGGAAATGTGTGAAATGCTAATCGTTTCATAGATTACCGACCACTTTTCGGTATTCTATAAAATGCCTAGGTATTCTATAGAGTGCCGGCTTTCATACATTATTGGTTATGTTACAGACAATGTATGAAATGACGACATTCTATAGAATACCTAGGCATATTATAGAATACCTAAGCACTTTATAGAATACCAGACGTTTTTAGGCAAAGAATGAAATATGATAATTATTATATACATTCCCTAGGCATTGTTTATAATACCTAAGCATTCTATAGAATGACAGATGCTATTTAGGCAAAATGTGAAAAAAGGAATGAATCGGAGATGTATTTTCTACTTTGCCAGTTCATCATTTGGCATTCTATAGAATGTCTAGGAAATTTGTGAAATTTTAATCGTTTCATAGATTATTGACCTGTTTTCGGCATTCTATATAATGCCTAGGTATTCTATAGAATGCCGAATTTCAAACTTTGCCGGTAACATATATAGTAAATTTGTGGTATGTTTATTGTAATCTATTTGCAGTTACCTTATAGCAAATTTATTGTAAGTTTTTTGTAAACTATTTTAAATGTATATAGACGAATCAAAAATATTTTCTAGCTTCATATACAAAATACATTGAATTAAAACATGAGAAAAGCTTTGTTTCCGGGACGATCTTAATTAAAATAAAGATCGAAAAATATTTTCACATTTTCATGTTACTTAAGAAATATCTTCAAATATATTTTCTACTTTGGAGAATAGAAGATATTTATCTTGTCAATAGTAGGTAATTGTTTTAGATCAGCATTCTTTTAGGGAAGTGTGCAAACACGATCTTTCTACAGGGAATACGGTGCAGGAAGGAATAATACACTTAAAGATACAGACATTCGATAAATTAAATATTTATTATGATAAATGTTTGTCTAATTATATTTAAAAGAAATTAAAATAAATATATTAACACTTATTTTAACGTGTATTTTTTATTTACATTATTCTTTAACCTCAATTTCACATTTCTAAAACATCTAAAATACCATTTGAACAATATATAAGACATTTGAAACAAGAAAGACATACATTTTATTTTAATTACATATAATCATTATATAGATATTCTTGTAACTTTTGTACTAATTTAAATATTAAATATGTCCTCATGCATGCAATTATACCAGACTTACTGGAAAGAAAATGGATGTAAGTAGCATGTTTATTTATATGCATTTATATAACGGACATAGTTAAAAATGCATCCATTATAGTTCTGATATGCATGTAATGTTTTATTAATTCTCAAAAGCTAAGAAAGTAAAATTTTATTTTATGAAAATTGTTTTATCTTTCGTAGTTTTAAATTTTGCTAGTCTGTCTATATGTGGTCAAACAATCGTCAATGCAATATTGATTTTTGAAACAGGTAGATTATACACTCTAAGACAAAAAAATAGACGCACCAAGAAATAATTATCCAACTGAGACAAAATTTGGTACGTGTTATGTGGATTTACAGAAAAAGAAATGATTAGAAATTTTAGAACAATTAGATTATTTTCTGAACTGAAAGATCTACACAGAGTCAGCACGTCAATATGTCGTTGGTCCAATTCTGGCCTTGATGCAAGCTGTTACCCGACGCGGCATTGATGCATAAAGTTGCCGGATGATGTTCTGAGGGATGTCGTTCCAAATGGCTTCCAATTGACGAATTAATTCATCTACATTCTGGGATGGTCGCTGGCGACGTCCCATCACAGTACACATGTGCTCAATAGGCGAGAGATCTGGGGATCTGGTTGGCCAAGGAAGTGTAAGCACGCAGACAATCAATAGAGAGGCGTGCTGTGTGTGGCCTGGCATTATTTCGCTGAAAAGATAGCCCGAGTGTCGCGAAAGGAATGTCAATACAGCGGGTCGTAGAATGTCGGCAACGTACCGCTGTGCTGTGATGGTGCCACGGAGGAATTTCAAAGGGGTCCGGCTATCAAACGAAATGGCACCCCAGATCATAACTCCCTGTTGCCAGGCCGTGTGGCGTGTGACAGTAAGAGTAGGATCCTGACGATGTCCGGGCTGTCTCCAGAAACGTCTGCGCTGGTTGTCGGGACTCAGTTCGAAACGGGACTCATCACTGAAAACAATTCGTTCTCAATCCGAACAATTCCACGTTGATTGCACCATTGTGCTGAAACCTCTCCCTCCTCATCTCTGACTGATATGACTTCTGTATTTTAATTATGAAGAAGGATATTATTCTATTGTCTTTGAAGTAGGGTGATGCTTATCATCAAATAATCACTGTACTTAACGAAGTTTTATTTTTCAGCTTATTGTAAACAATTTTGAATGTATTTGTTACTAGCAATGTATGAAATGCCGGCATTCTATAGAATAACTAGGTATTTTATAGAATACCGGCCGTTTTTAGGCAAAGTATGAAATATGAGAATTATATACTTTCCCTAGGCATTGCATATAATACCTAGGCATTCTATAGAATGACAAATGCTATTCAGGCAAAGTATGAAAAAGGAATGAATCGGAGATATATTTCATACTTTGCCGGTTTGTCATTTGGCATTCTATAGAATACCTAGGAAATGTATGAAATGTTAATCGTTCCATAGATTGCCGACCAGTTTTCGGTATTCTATATAATGCCTGGGTATTCCATAGAATACCGGCTTTAATACATTGCCGGTCATGTTACCGGCAATGTATGAAATGCAGGCATTCTATGGAATACCTAGGCATTTTATAGAATACCGGCCTTTTTTAGGCAAAGTATGAAATATGAGAATTATTATATACTTTCCCTAGGCATTGTATATAATACCTAGGCATTCTATAGAATGACAGATGCTATTTAGGCAAAATGTGAAAAAAGGAATGAATCGGAGATGTATTTCCTACTTTGCCAGTGTGTCATTTAGCGTTTTGTAGAATGCCTAGGAAATATGTGAAATGTTAATCATTTCATAGATTACCGACCAGTTTTCAGTAATCCATATAATGCCTAGGTATTCTATAGAATGCCAGATTCTATACATTGCCGGTAACATATATATTACATAATAAATATGACTATAATAAGAACAGAATGAAGATCCTTCATAAAATATGAAATACATGATTTTAAGTGTGAGATTTATGTGTAATTTTAAGTGTGTGAAAAGGAATAATAATTTATAAAACAATAAACACATTCAAAATATAGTAATATTTCCTTTTCATTTAGAAAATTTTATTCGCACGAGATAGCGGTCTGTGTACATATCTCAGCATTTCCATGCTACAATTTAAAACAATATCTCCAGTTTTGCAATAATATAAACTTTTGCTTGAATGAACTGTGAATAACATTTCGAAAACAATCTCCTTATTTATGTTCTTTCAAAAATATATTTCAATGCTTGGTCAAAAATAGCTTGTTGGTGTATCGAATTTTGCTTTTAGTTAAATGTATTGTGACATTTATCACAATCACAGAGAAACATTTTTTGAAAATGTATTGAAAATGAAGTTGTTTTCTCCAGAATTTGAATGGTTGTAAAGAAATCAATATAACTTAAATACATGAAATGCTTTTGTCGCTAAGTTACTTTGAATACAGGTATTGAATAGTAAGTAACACAAGTATTTTAATCTAGTTCAAACAGTATGTAACTTTTCTCACAGCCAACAAACAAATGAACACTAATTTGAGTTTTATAACACGACATAACACATGCAAGAGATACGTATTTAAATTATATTGCCTATATTCCTATACGTAATAAATTTACACCAATATTAGCGTAATGTGTGGCTTTCATAACAAACAGGTTTCACGAAGTTTGGAAGGATTTTTTTTAGAATGGGCATACTGATAAGAATATCTAAAATGTCTTTACCGCATATTAATTAATCCTGAGAAAAAACGACATTTACAAGTACCCATGTAATTTGAACGTCTGGAAATCTAACGTTGGAGACAAATTTGGCTATTTTGGCCAGAAAATTTGGCAACATGGCGGCTTTTCGTATGTTTTGCTAACGAATTTGAATTTCGTAGTTTGAATTAAAATTCAAGAGTTAAGTCGATTTCTCGAGAATTTTTCAGCAAACCGTATAAAAACGGACCGTTGTCCAGTTAGACTGAGTTCACATGACAAGATTAAAAAGGACTTGTAAATATATCAGTCTTTTGAGAATATAATCGTCTATTTTGAGAATTCGTTGTGCATTAAGTTAGTGTTTTGCAAAACTTCAATTGCATGTCCACTACAGCAGCAGATCAGAAAGCTGTCGTAAAATAATATCATTTTTAATTTTATCCCCATGTTAACTTGCTCTTATGTTTTTAATGTTTATTAATCACAATGATTATACTTTATTTATGTTATCTTCTTTGTCCAAAAATATGTTATATGTCCATGAATTATGGCATATGAAACACACTTCAATTTTAAACGCTGGAAGGATGTTCCTTTGGTCAGTTTTGGTTAGTTTGAAGTTTAGAAGTATTTTTGGTTCATGGCTGTTATTTGAAACAATGATGTGAAAAACAAAGACTGCGTTACTTTAATTATAATATATATCATATATAAAAATAACTTTTACAATGAAATCAAACTACTTTTAACTTTACATGATTAAATACAGGAATTTGATGTTTCTACATGTTTCTAATAAGTCAAATATTGAAATAAATACAAAAATCATGTCGGTTTATGTGGGTTGCGACATCTTTCGATGGTGTTCGCAAGTCGATTGAAATCAGTCCGATTAATTAAATAACTAAGCACAATTATACATATTTTCATCAGAAATGAAAAAAAAAACATTTTATTTTCAATATTTAAATGACTTAATTCAACTTTTTTTAATAACTAAATGATTTATAAAATTCCCCATCTAAATTACCCATGCGTAATAAAGTATTTTTACATGCCTCATTCTACACAACATTTAATGTTACGTACAATTTATACGACGCTGATATCTATCGTTCTACAGATACTACATATTTTTGTGCTAAGACTGCAAAAATATTATTCAAATTATCATACATATTTCTTTAAGAAATAATATAAAACCGTATTATCTTATGCAAGATATTTCTAAGAATTTAAATTTGACATTAAATCTATTAAGAAAGAGATGGAAACTTGAAAATCTTTAAACGGAAACACATCAAAATCTAAAACACACCGTTCTAAACCGTTTTGACTATATTTTGCTGATTTATTAATATTTAACAAACTCTTAATAGCAATTTTGAAATAAATAGAGAAACGAATATTTTATTTCTTCGAAAGATACTAATTGAGTCATTATCGAACTTTGTACGATATACAAATTTGTTTTTGCTCAAGAAATACTTCTTTCCGTTTCATGGACGTAATACCTTTATCCCGTCAATGTTAGCACTAGATAATTATTTTACATCAGCATTCAGCCAGAGAGTGGGCAAACACTGCCCAGCAACTAATGAATACAGTGTAAGAAGAAATTCAATAGAATATCCTAAAATATAAGAACTTACTACGTTGCAACAAACAAAATGTTAAATAAGATTTCTTCAAATAATACTAATAAATTTAGTTAATAACTTAATACTAATAACTTTATAAATTTGGTTTTCTTGTTACATTATTTCGTCTTCACTTTCGGTTGAGACAAGTGAGTCAGACTTTAACTCACTTTGAGTCAAGTGAATCAGTTTTTAACTCACTTTGAGTCAAGTGAGTCAAAGTAATTTTAACTAAAATTATATATTCCAATTTTAAACCTGACTTTTGAAAATGTCAGTATAACTAGATAGTCAGTATAACTAAAACAGTTTTTCTCATTGAATCATCTCTTAAAAGAAATGAAAATCTATGAAGTTTTGTGGCTATTTTGCAGTGGAAAATGATAAGCAAATTCGTTTCAAGTATATAGGAACGGCAAACAAATGCAATGTCTGTCATTGTTTGATCAAGAATTCGATTTTTTTATTATTATCATGTGAATCAATGTTTTAATGTAATTTTAATTATAATTCACTACCCCAATTTAAACCTGCAATTGGCACATGTACGTATAACCAGCCGTTCTGAATATTCAGTAGCTTCACGTATGCTCATAGAAACGGTATATTTTGAAAGACACGAGGGTGTGGGTAGAAGTTTTATGTGGCGATTTCAATAGGCAACAACAAGCACACTCATTCATAGAAAAAGGGAACTGATATAAAAAATGCAAAGTGTGTCATTGTTTAACCTTGAAATCCATTTTTATTTTCTAAATCAAGCTGTTAAGCTTGACACGTAAAATAGGCACTCCGTATTCTACTGATTACTGCTTGCTTCTGATTATTGCTATTTAACTTAATTTTTCCTATGTCCACCCTATAATTTAAAAGAGCAATAAATGGACATTTTATTATTTTGAATGTAGTAAGTTAAACAATGTAATAATTTATGATTCCATATGATCGTTATTCAAATAATAAAAATTATTATAAACTGAATGTATTGTTAGTCATTGCCACACTAAACACTAGCACTCAAACACTTGCAGTCCTTAATTTCTTTCATGATATCTTTTGGTTTTAATTTCACGAAATTCTGATCAAAATGCATCTCAATAAACTAATGGCATTATTCTACTTTATAAATTTGAAATTCTTGTTTGCCCAGAATTAGAATTTTAAATCAATTGAAAATAAATTTGATAATTGAAGATACATTTTCAACAAAGCAGCCGAATGGAAAATTCGGCTGCTTTGATGAAACATTATCTACTACAATGTGTTTGTTTAAAAAAGTTTCCTTTATCATAAAGTGGCTTATTTTTTATATCATAATATACCTGCGGTTGGATTTAAATATTAAAATTATTGGGCACAACAGCAAAATTATATTTACAATAATAATTATTTTGAAATTTGAACTTTTATTAATTTTATATATATTCCAACTAATAATTAAGTATTGGCATTTGCAGTTATAACCAGTTACATATTTATAGCGTAACAAGTAGCTGGTAAAGGTAGATGGCGGCAACAAGTAGCTGGTAAAGGTAGATGGCGGCAACAAGTAGCTGGTAAAGGTAGATGGCAACAAGTAGATCTATAAATAAGTGGTAACAAGTAGCTGGATAAAAAATAATTAGGTAGTGATTATTATAGGATCCGGTATATCGTTAGCATTGTTGCAAATGTTTCTTTCTAAGGCTAACAGAATTTGCACTTTCTATATAATCTTGATAACGTTCTCTAGAAACGTGAAGATTCTCTTAACACAGAGCTAGAAATGAAAAGAAACATACAGTCTCAGGGTATAATTAGAAATATTGATTATCAGAAAAATATGAATTAAAGTTGCAAACTCCTGTTGTAATTAATTTGGTTGAAACTTATTATTTTGCTTTTAAAAGACGATTAATATAATGCAGAAATGTTTCGTAGCATTCCAAACGGTAGTAATTATAAGAAAATAAAATGAATTTTATACTTCTGTCCGATTAATTTATGAAAAAATTATTAAATATATCTACCCCTTTCTTGATTTTCAATGTTACAACCGATAGAAGTGCCAAATAGTTTGCATCATAGGAGTTATTTAACTGATATTATATATATATATATATATATATATATATATATATATATATATATATATATATATATATATATATAATGAGCAAGTATGAGCATAAAGAAGATAAATAACAGTATTCAGTCTGTAGTTAATCTGACATATAGAGAGCACATCCTTCCGAGTCTTCTTCATATTTTAGTTTCTATTTTAGTAAGCGGGACATTACTGCCCATGTTTAAGTTAATTTGATCTCAATATGATATTTGGTTTTTAATTAGCTCTGTGATTGGTTGCTTACCGACATGTACGGAAACGATAATGTACCCCCTGTTATAAATAATATCATAAAACATCCTACATATGCCCAGATTTTTCTAGATTAAGTATCAGTATGTTGTTGTTGTTGAGACCCAGATCGTCCGACCTAACCAGAAAGGTGTAAGGTAATCGTTTGGACGACCGGGAAGTGCCACACAATTTAGACCGGAACGCAATGGGGGAGGCATCCGCAGGGACCATACCCTTTTTCCCCTACCACCAACCTCTCGGAAGGACTTACGGACCCACATATTTACCGTGATCGTACTCCGCATGAACACGACGGCAGTTGTGGCAGCGTGCAAATCCAGCGCGCAAACCACCGGGCTACCGCGCCTGAAATGTGCTAACAGCACGCGGGGTTCCCAGGTAGTCAACCACCCAAGTACTAACAGCGCCCGACGCTGCTTGACTTCAGTGATCTAACGAGAACTGGTGTTTTCAGCACGGTAGGGCCGTAGGCTCAAGTTTCAGTATGTGTTATACATGGTTGCAAAGATCTCCATGTAGTATTATAGAGCTTCAAGCGATTTTGGCATGCATTAAATAGAACAATTGCCGATGCTTTTGCATAATAAAGAGATTTGAAGAATGATCTTCTTAGAACTATTAATATAATGCAGAAATGTTCCATAGCATTCCAAACGGTATTAATTATAAGATACTAAAATGAATTTTATACTTCTGTCTGATCAATTTATGAAAAAAGTATTAAACATATCTACCCCTTTCTTGAACGGGTGCGGTATCCCCGTGGTTTGCGCGCTAGATTTGCACGCTACCACAAATGCCGCCGTGTTCATGCGGAGTACGATCACGTTAAACATGTGGGTCCGTAAGTCCTTCCGAGAGGTTGGTGGTAGGGGAAGGAGGGTACGGTCCCTGTGGATGCCTCCCCCACTGGGTTCCGGTCTAAATTGGGTGGCACTTCCCGGCCGTCCATACAGTTACCTTACATCTTTCTGTTAGGTCGGACGGTCTGGGTCTCAACAACAACAACCCCTTTCTTGAATTTCAATGTTCTTGACTTCAACTGCCTGGGGTGGGGTGGGGATGCGGGTGGGGGCGTGCAAGAAAAAAAAATTGCGCGTTGAATCGGGAAAATGCATATTGCGATCCTATATTTTAATTAATTTGATTGAAATTATTATTATTATTGTTTTAACCTATTTACAAATATAAAATATTTTATAGCTTTTCAGTCTGCAGCATTCTTTAGATATTGAAATATGTATAATTTATTTTCTAGAATAAAAATATATTTCTGCCCGATTCATTTATGAAAGAATTATTAAACGTATTTCTACCCATTTCTTGACTTTTAATGTTACCACCGATATAAGCGCCTAATGGTTTCCACCATAGAAATTATTTATCTCAAGTCAGTCAGCAAATATGTGACAGATTAAAGATAACGACGTTTCGTAATGGATATAATCTGTTAATGTACTTTTTGCTGTACACAAAGTATGAGCATGGAGAAAGAAAGGAACGTTGCAGCATTCAGATACAACTAATATATCATCCATGCATTCTTTCATTTTAGAAGAACACATAAATATATAACAAAATTTTTCTTATTATATATATAACACTTTTTCTTATTACATTTTCTCATTTTCTTTTTTCTTATTTTACTTTTTCTTATTAGTGCATATAATAGGAACGGAAATATATGTAAATAAAACTATAAACACAAATTTCGTTTATAACACACCGTATAACAAATGATACACACCAAAAATAAAATGCATATTAGCTTGCTTTTACTAGTGTGGTTGCTTGTATTTTTAGTCATAAAGAAAGCTTTTTGTCAGCCGAAAACGGTGCAAACGTTACTAATTTACTACATACTAGTTTGTTAAAAATATTTTGATTTACAGTTATGTTTGCGATCGTTTGAACGATTTAATTTAAACATATAAACATGATGGAAAACATATTATCATATAAAATGTTTCATATTATATTTAAATTTTTATTTTATTTTCATATATGTTACAATGTATAGGGGATATATTGTGATTTGATTACATTTTAAAATTTCAAGAGAAAAGTACGTTCCAAACATATCTGAAATCGAATCGAACGTTTCAGAAGGGAAGTCTGTGTATGTATGTATGTTAATGTGTATGTTAGTGTGAATGTATGTTATTGTATGTGTCCATGCACATGATATCCCACTAATGAATGGATATTTTTAAAAATTGTACGATCGATTAATAATATCACCCTATTGATTTAAAAAGCGATTGGAAGTGATAGAAGAGATCCGGAAGAACACTCACATTTTTGTATGACTTTTTGAAAAATCATGAAAAATGAGGACAATTCATAATGCTAAATAAAAATACATTTTATAAGCTGTTTTTGATAGAAAACAAATGGCATAAACTTTATAACGCTAGTTTGAATGCACGTTTTTAAAATAACATTTGTTTAGAAAATTACATGAACTTCTGTCGAGAAATTTAACAACCTTAGCGACTCATGTGGTCAAAATATTGCTAATTTGCCGACTTTTTGAAAATGGTGTCAAATGTGAAAAATACTATATAATTAGCAAAAAGTACTCTAAAGTGACGAAAATGATACCAAGTTGACAAATTGATTATTAAAATTTAATATATGGACTGTATTAATAATCAGATGCTAGCAATATTTTCAATTTTCCAGATGGATTTCCACAAAATATAAGCTAATTTGACACTTCGAAACAGCTCTGATTGTAATCATAGAGAAAAGCGCCAAATGTTAGTGTACAACTCAATGTTAAAGACATTATGCCGTGTATGGCGTGCATCATTATTTCATTGTGAATGACGTTAGAAAGCTGACGATTACAGATTACTACCATTACTGTATATGACATAATTATTACTATATATGATTGCTTTATATGACATGGTTACTATATGTGATTACTATATATGACACGCTTACTATTGATGACTGTGGTGCCCCAAAAGAAACTTAAACTTGAAATTTAGATTAATGATCATTGATATTGTATATCTATAACATGGCCGTAAAATCGTACATAGTGGCACTCATTAAATTTGCACATTACGTTTTTTGCCGCTAATAACCCTCCAATTATTTCTCTTTCGGGCGAGTTCTGCAAAAGAATATTAATTAATATAATACTAAATTGATTACATCATTTTAACTTTAACAATAAATCATTTATTAAAAACATAAAATACTTAATTACATAATTACAACAAATATTCATATTATTTCGGCAGAGAGAGACAATGTGAGACCATTTGTAAAAATGCCTAAAATGTGTTTAGATCTGTATGTTTGAGGAACACATAACTTCAAGGCTGTCTTGGCTTGGTCACCAGCACGTACTTCGCCGATCATATTACTGGAATTAACTCGAAGTGTAAATCGCCGACACGTAATTCTCCGATCATATTGTACTGCTGGCTCGAACACTCGTACTATATCATACTCTTAGTCTGTTCTCTCTACATATCTAGTCGTTCTGTGTAATTCTGTATTCGCCAATTATGTCATAGTTCGCGGCTCTTTTTGCCTCAGGACTGACACTACTTCTTTGCTCTCATTTTCGGCCTCCAGGGTGACGCTACAAGCATATTCTCAATTGGATAACCTTTACCCAATGTCATTGATTCACCTTATTCTTAGATTCGTTCGACCCCTCTGTCTCGATGCCCCTAAATTTATTATTTTGGCTGACCTTTGGGCCAGCATGTCCTAAACACTGGCGTCATTGAGACTGAGGGTATTGTTTGACTTTTCAGACATAATAAATTACTGGCATAAAGCTGTCTCACAATACTAGGGTGAGATCCATTTCTGGTCTCACAATGACATAATATAATAAGCTTTAATATTTAGCTTAAAAGTCCGTACTTCTTTACTAAACCGGAAATGACTGAATAATTCATCAACCTGCTTCAAAGGTACAAAAAAGTAATATTATAATAGTATTGCAAAAATATGTAAATAGCGTAATATATTAATATTTTATATTTGCTTTTAAAACCGGTTGCTACATTATTCATCATTTTATGTTGTTTACTAAAGAACACATTTCAGATTCTTTCTCTCAGAAATCAAAGCGAAACAATTGCTTATATTAAAATTATAAGTTAAATGATGGAATATATATTGTTATTTCATTGATAAATTTAAACATTCAATTTTAATACATATTTCATTTATGCATTAGTGTAAAAGGGTGTAAGTGAAAATAATTGAAATTTGTTTTGACAGTAAAGATGTAATATACGTTTTTATAAAATTTAACAGTGCACAAATTAATTAATTTGCATGTGAAAATTAAAAGACAAGATGATTTAAACTCTTACATTTTTTTAAATGAATTAAATTGTTACTTTCCGTGTATTCATATAATGTATTTAAGGAAAGTATTGTGGCGGGTTCGAAAATTCGAATCCCAGATCCCGACGGGAGAGCACGTTTCAAGCATCCCTGAACACGAATCAGACGTTTTTGAGATGATGTATCTCTGTGTGTGTGCGTATGTGTGTGAAAGAGTGTATGTGCGTGTGTGTGTGTGTGGTGTGTGTGTATATGTGTGAAAGTATGTGTGTGTGTGTGTGCGTGTGTGCGTGTGTCAGTGAGTCTGTGGAGACGATAACTGACGAACAAATGGACCGATTCAAACGAAATTTGGCACAAAAATTACAATCCATAAATACTGGAAGCTTATTGTTTTTATACACAATCGTATGTTCAGAACCGCCCTAAATTTTACCGAGTGAAATTTTGAAGAAATTCTCAGAAAATCAAAACCTTTAATAAAGTAACGAAAACTGTCATTTTTTATGTAATTTTTCATTAGAAAAAGATTAAAATAAATTTTAGAACGCTAACATGAACCGTTCTTGAGATATTGCACATTTTTTACCAAAAATTATCAAAAAATCATATAAAATTAAAAAAAAATATTGGCTATTGTTGAAATATGCTCACTTTCCATAAGCAATATCATGCGATAAATTGGGTAACAACATTCTCGTGGATTTAGCTAGTTCCATCCATGAAAAAATATATTTTAGGTAATACTTTTGTATTTGGACGCCAATAGTCAGTTATCTGTTACAAGAATAACATATTTCTCCGTCCATAACGCTTGGCGAGATTTTGGCGGAATGTTGCCAACTTGACGACTTTTTTAAATGTTGCTAAATTAACGAAAATGCCGCCAAATTGATAAAAATATCGCTAAATCAATAAAAATAACGACTAGGTGATGAAGTAATTATTAAAATATTTTAATATATGGACTATATCGCTTATTGAGCATGCTATTAATATTGATGATTGCTTAAAGTTACGCGAAGTATAAGTTAATTGAGTATTTTTAAATAGTGTTACATGTTGCTATGCTGAAAATCGTCCAATGTACAATTCAACGACAAAAACACAGCGCCGTGGATCTTATACATTCTTTTTTTATTGTAAAACCAGTAAATCCAGTGCAGTATATAAGGAAAGTCATGTGCTGCCCACATCAGACTTTTTATATAATGCAACAAGAGTAAATTTATATTTGTTAAATTACTACGTATTAACAGTCACATTTAGTGTCAACTAAATCCATATCAATTGATAAAAATGGGCATTAATTCACACATCAATATAAAATAAAAAATAAATATCCACGTCCTTACAAGAATTTCACTACCTTTGAAAAGGATTTTAAATACTTTTTGATGCATGACTATTAAATATAAGTTGTAAAAAATATTATTAAATAATAATACGTTTAGTTTTCGTTTTAGTAATACGCTCAAAGCTATCAGCATCGAATAATGGATTGCAGACTATTATGAGCAGCGAAACTTTGTCACATTTTAACAAAATAATGTATGTTAGCCTCTGGATTCCATGAGCATGATTGATGAGAAGATAAATTTGCCTAATATGGAATAAATTCCCTTTATTATTTTAAAGAATTTACTAAGTATTAAAGAATTTACTAGTTTTCCAAAACGTTTACTATAAATATATGAAGTATAAAATTAAGTAATCAGATGTATTTGCATTTAAAAATATGATGTAATAACTAAAATTCCTAATTTATATCAAACGTTATATAATATATTTAGCGTTTAAGCTAGTTTTTTGCATATCTTTTAAGTAATACGCGTTACACTCTTTGAAAGATTCCGCCTCAAATTTGATCAACAATGCATACATACAACGTCTGATGTGGGCAGCACATGACTTTCCCTACATAATGAAATGATTTGATGAAAGTCACAGCAAAATAATGATGTACAAGATCTACGGATTTTTTTAACATTGAATTGTACATTGCAATTTGGCACATTTCTGAATTTAAACATGTAAAAATTTTTCAAAATATTAAATTAACTTACATGTCACCTATATATAACATGAGAATTCGAAATATTGCTGACATTCTCTAGCAATATAATCTCCTGTAGCAGTATATAACAATATTTTAATAATTTGTTTTCTTAATTTAGCGTCATTTTTTTATCACCCATCAATTTGGCACCACATAAGAAAATACCAAATTGGTTTTAGTTCATTGAGTTAGTCGCCAAGGTAGGCCAAATACTCCTTAAATATTGCAAAAAGAAATTTAATATTTTGGACAACGCATACAAAATTTTATGTAATAATTTAGATAAATGTAATCGACAACATAATAAAATTTCACGGAAACATGTCAAAATAATCAATACTTTAAAAATAAAGACAACCAAAAAATTGACCGTAATTATTTTATTAAAATCTCCTTTAACGACGCACTAAAATTGCACAGCCATGGCAAACTAAGTGGCGAACATGAGATGGGATACAGGCCATAACAGCCAGACAAAATTTACATATTGAGACAAAATTTACATTTTACATTTTTGAATACGAGACTTTTAAAGTACAGGGTGATCCAAAAGTTCTTGACACATTTTAAAATTAAAAACTTAAGTAATTGCCGTATGATAGTTAGGTTTGGACTAAAATGTTTTTCACGTTGAAAAGTTTTGGTTAAGCAAATAAAATATTTAGTTCCAAACTTTGCCCATAGATGGCGCCACTTGTGCAAATGGTTGTACAGTGACAGCCGCTTATAAGAAACACGTTCGTTTCGCTCGTTTTGTTTCTTATAAGCAGTTGTTTCTTAAATCCGGAAATTTTTTAAATATCGTTCTTCCATTGTAAATACTAACTATTGAACACAATTTTACAGAATTTAAAAGATAAATGTATATAAGTAAAATATTAGTACTACATAATTACATTTGTAAATATAGTTTTGCATTCAAAAATATTTCTTATTTTACGAATTAAGCCTTACAACGTAAAATATTATCTATATGCATATAGTATGTAGTTAAATAAGAATAAAAGTAAAACTCATAGGTCGTTCATTTATGTATAAGAGCATAGTACATTTTCATACATACTGAGAAAGAGCAAAAAATTTAGCCAGTGTTGTTTGTGATAACGAGTCGGTGATTAGTTTACGTACATCCATTTCTAAATCATAAAATAGTCCATAAACTTTTTCTGATGCCCCTCTGTGTTCAAGAATTTTTCGAATTATAGTTAGGGCTTCTCGCGACTGTTTGGCTGTAAGAAAATTGTCTTCTTGTGGAACGTCGTCTTCATTTTCTTCTTCATTGCAAATATTCTGAATTTCCGCCACTATGTCATCATCACTTTTTTCTTCAGATGTTTGTAAATTTTCGTCGATGTGAATCCATTCTTCGAAAGATGCTTCTAATTCTTCTTCATCTTCTGCTGGTATAGTCAACATTATTTTTCAAAAATCCTGCTTTACGGAAGCAATTAAAAATGCATAAGTCAGAAACATTTTTCCATACGCCTGCGATCATATGGATAGCATCAAGCAAGGTTATTTTCTTACTTATTTCGGAAGCCGATCCTTTCTCTTCATCAATTACATTCACTATTTTCTGTCGCAAATTTGACCGATACAGAGTTTTAAATGCTTAAATAATTCCTTGGTCAAGAGGCTGTATGATGGAAGTTGTATTGGGTGGCAAAAAACACAAAGTTCAATGTTTGTCAGCTGTGCTACAGGATAAGCCGAACAGTTGTCAAGGACTAAAAGATTTTTTTCTTTTCCCATCAGTTCCCTGTCCCATTTTAACAAAAAGTTTTCAAAAATTCTACTTGTCATCCAGGCATTCTTTGAATTTTCGTAGATCACTGGCAATTTTTTTATTCCACTTAAACAGCTCGGACGTTTGCTTTTGCTAATAACTAAAGGCTTTTTTTTTTACAGTTCCCGTCATATTTGTTGTTAACAGAACTGTAACTCGATCTTTTTGTTTTTTTCCAACGGAGGATAGATCATTTTTGAATATCATTGTATACTCGGGCAGCGCTCTAAAATGGAGCCCAGTCTCGTCAGTGTTAAAAATTTAATGAGGAGCGTATTTTTTAATAGAGGTGGTAAACTTTGCGTAATCCATGAAGATGCCGACTCGGAGTCCGCGTCTTGCTTCTCTCCATATTTTTTTTTGTACACAATATTATTTCGTTCTTTCCACCGGCTTAACCAACCATCAGTCGCAAGGAACTATTTTTCTCCTAATTTTTCCGCAAAATTTTCTGCTTTTTCCGTAAAATTGCCCGACTGATAGGAGCGTTCTTTAATTTGGCGTTAGAAAACCATTGTAAGAGTGTTTCTTCTATAGCAGCTGCCTTTCCCTCTCGTTTCCGTTTTCTTTGAAGATTACAATTTGGCGTCAAAATTTCATTTCTGCCTTTCAGGATTTTACATAATGTTAAGTGCGTAATTTCTAATGAAGAAGCAACTTCTCTTTGACTACACGGATGTAGAGAATCATGCTTTTCAAGCAAAGTAAGGGTTTTTCTCTTTTGCGACATGCTTCCATAAGCAAAACATAAAATGACTAACTAAAGCTGTACGAATCTTATTTGAGTGCATAAGCAAAGATGCCTTCCCTTATCAGTACGTTTCCTTAACTGCCAGAAGATTGAAACTCGTTTCCTACTGGTTTGGGGTTGTTCCCCCCAAGCCTTTCTACGGAGAAATTCTTTGTCATCCTTTGTTACATAGCAAACTCCCACCCCCTCCCCGTACGCCCAGTGACAAGAGATAACAACTCGTCCTTCAGTTAACCTTAAACAAATTGATTTTTTTTTACACCCGTGTCGCAAGGAAATCAACAAATTTTCTGTAGAAAACTGTTTCTTATAAGCGGAATCGTGTTTCTTATAAGCGACACAATTTTAATGTTAAAACGAAGTTTGTATTTGTTTCTGTCGTTTTGGGTCTTATAAACGGCTGTTTCTTATAACCACTGAACCTTATAACCGGCGGTCACTGTATATCTCAGTTTTTTTTTTCAGATTCGTTTTGACACTGTCACTGAAAAGTAAGAAATGACAACTCCTACCGAAAAAGCTCATTGATTAGGCTTGTCATTGATTTGGTACTTTTAAACTAAATCCATTATTACAGTTCATTTTTTTAGTATTTTTAAAGTACAGCGCCATCTATGGGTAACGTTTGCAACTATTTTTTTTTAATTTGCTTAACCAAAACTTTTCAACGTGGAAAGCATTTCAGCCAAACCTCACTATCGTACGGCAATTACTTGAGTTTATATTCAATTTTAAAATGTGTCAAAGACTTTTGAATCACCCTGTATAACTTAATCATTAAATACAAAAAAAAAAAGGAAAAATGTTCATAAATTAAATGGTAACCAATGGAAATGTCGTCAAAAACAAAATACAGATTTACTAGCAGATGCATAACAAGGGTCAATATAGATACATAACAAGGGTCAATGCAGATACATAACAAGGGTCAATACAGATAGTACATGATAAGAATCCGAACGGGATCAAAATTGTTAAAAAGAGAAATTATGGTAAAGAAAAATTAAAAGGGATTCATAAAGTATAATATTACGGGGGTTATTGCTGCTAATTAAAAAAATGTCTTATCAAACATAGGATGAAAACTATCGTTAATAACAAACTGGGTTAGAGCCGTAGTCAACTATACGAATACCGACGTTACGTTTAATACTACCAATGTATAACTTAAAGCTATATTCGGGAGACAAAAGGGGGATAATGTACACCCCATCCAGACACATAATGTTATGTCTTTTATCCCCACTACTACATATGGAATTGAAACAAAAATATATGTATTTATATATACAATATTTCACAGCGGTTGGATTTAAGGGATTTGAGTTTAAGATCCTTTTTTATGCGGTTAAGCGTTCATTGATCATCTCTCAGCACCTTGCTTATGCTTTCAACCAGCAATTACCAAAAACCATTGTCCATATATGGTGAAGAATTTCTTGCTCTCTGTTATATTTCACATATCTTTCCATTCTTATTTTTTATATTTTATATAACCATTAATATCGTACAGGGATACAATGTATTAGACACTTGAGATTTTTCAATGCAATTTTAGTGGAAGAACTGAATTGGATTAATATTTAGTATATGAAAGCTATGTGCACTAATTGGTTGTTATAAAAAGCAAAATATTTAGCTAAAATTGAAATTTTTCGCTAATTTAAAGTGAAATCCTTCAAAATGCAACCTATTCCAGAAACAAGTCACATGTTTGGGATATATCATCTCTGAAAGGGGTATAGGACAGATCCTGACAAAATCAATGCTGTCAAATAATGGTGCAGCCCTCAGGATGTTCATCAACTGAAGATTTTCTTCACCATGTGTACCTATTATCGTCGCTTTGTAAAGAGTTTCTCAAACATTATCAGACCCTTGAATCGATTAACGGAAGGAGACAAGAAATTTGCATGATCGGCGCAATGTAAAAACGCTTTCGATTGTGAGAATACAAGTTTCTAAAGGATAGATATATCGTAACAATATTCTAATATTATATTTATATATTGGTTTATAAAATCACATGCATTTATTTATTATTGTATGCATTTAAATAATATATTACATAACATACTTTTAAAAGATTACATCATAACGATATTTACAGCAAAAATATTAATTTAATATTAATTTAATAATTTTAATTAATATTAATTTAATATCATGTCCAAAATAGGTAATTCGGCGTTACGCATCATCGAAAATTTCCCTCTATTTAATTTTGCACAAAAGTCTGAAGAAAATATTCTGTTTACAATTTAGGAAATAATTAGTCTTTGGGGAATTATAATTGATGATAAGAAAGCATTCCGCGAGCATTGTAAACAATTCAATACAGTTTCTCTATATGTTTCTGTTAAATATTGCATTAGTCAATTTCAACTTCCTTTAAAAATATTATCAGGAGAATAAGTTAGGCTCTCTGTATATGATTTGGAACAAAACTAATTTATATAACTTGAATGTTAATTTGGAAAAAGCCACTTTAAACAATGATGTATAATACTCAATTTCCGAATATAATACTCAAATTCCGAAAGATTTGTCTAATATGAGAATTCGTATTCTAAACTGAATACCTTGGGGTATTAATTTGTGAAGAGAATTGCCATAGCATTTTGAAAAATCGTAATGTATATTTAGATATAACCCGCTGTTGTGTAACTTTGCGTTTGCCAGCATAACACCGACTGGTAAATATGAAATTGTTCTCTTTTAAACTTTTAAGAGTTGTGGATTTCATATGGGTGACAAATACGACAAACCTAAAATAAAATGCGGTTTGGAAACTGTACATGTTTATTTTCTCATGATTCTAAGTTCGCTTCTTTTAAAATTATTAAATACGAAATTTTGATGGAAATGCACGTTTTAAAAACTAAATAGAATTCAGACTCATTCAGAAAGATGGCTGTCTGTATCTGTCACACTGGAAACGTAAATAACATAATGCTGAAAATGGAAGGGCGAAAATTATAATAATAATTATTTAGTGGGGTTAGTGGTGCCAGTTATGATTAAGATATATTATTACACTGCATTGAGTCGTGCGTAACCCACTAATTTACAATCGCCTTCCAATATTTGCTTTATGTGAGACCAGAAATAGATCTCACACGCGTTTTAGTGAGACAGTTTTATGCCAATTATTTATTGATCTGAAACTTCGAACAATACTTCCAGTCTGAATGATCAAAGTTTACGACACATGAACCCAGAGGTCAGAAAACCACAAATTTAGGGGCGTCAAGACAGAGAGAGGGGGGCCGAGCGAACTCTTACGAAAATGCATAGTAACGACATTGGATGGAAAGTCAAGCCAATGGAGAAAGTGCTTGTTGCGTCACCCTGAATGCTGCAAATCAGAGAAAAGGGGGAGTGACAGTCCCGAGGCAAAAGAGTCACAACCGGTGACTTAAGAACGACACTAAAATAATAACAGTTCGACATTACAAATAGATATACGATGACGTGACTTGATAAACGACACTTGTGGAATAGCAGTTCGAAAGCGATAGAGAAGCACGATAACTTGGTTAATAAGAACGACAATACTTGTGCGACATAACGATATAACGATGATGATACTCAGTTAAAAGTATACGTATGACTCGGCGAATATAATTGTTATGAAATAATTCAGTTTATCAACTAAGTGATTTTGTAATAGCATTTACATATCAACAAAGGAACCAACATGTGATTCCTGTATTATTGCGAAATTGTTGTTATATATACAAGATGTTGAAATCGGTGCTGTTGCATTAAATCATTTTAATTTAGTTTGTTGCTGCTTTGTATGGATTTGATTCCTGCGACAGCAGAAGGATCAATGACACTAGGAAAGATCATTTAAATTGTGGTTCGTAATTACAAATAAATAATATATATCATTGTTAAGCCATCCATTACTCTATGGCTTAATCAAATATATTTTTTTTTATTTTGCGATATTTTTTATATTTTCCAAAATATATTTTTATCATACTAAAGCTTCTGTTAAAAGGACCGTAAATACTATTTTTAAATGTGCTCTAATTTTTATGAATGCGGCATAATTTCATAGAAATTATTTAAATATATAAAGAAAAAACAATAAAAAATCTGCAAATGAAGATCACATATTATGTAATACAAAAAATTGAATTATATGAAACTGTTGCATATTTTACAAATGTGAACTTAATCACATACAAAAATTGTACATATTATTATTCTTAGTACATTTGGTTTGCATATCTTCTACATCTATCCCCAGTAATGATCTAGGGGTATTTGTGTCATGTCAATATAAGTATCAGGTAATTACTTCGGATGAACTTTCTATCCGTCTCTTGTACAAATATAGTCCTAAAACAAAGAAAGGGGGCAAACACTATTCCAAATGAAATGGGCATCATTAATCATTATTATTTGCTAAATACTGTCTTCGCTGTGAGAACATATGTGTTGTAAATGTGCTGTAATAAAAATGAGTATACAGACGCAATAATTAAGTATAAATTTGTTTATACTCCTGACACATTCCTATTTATTGTCCATGTCGATCAATAAATCAATATTCGGAAAAACTGATATATGTAATACTCCCCAATTATTTCCAAATTATGACGTACTTTATATAATAGTTATTAGAATCTGAGACCCAAACATCAAATACAGACAATGCGGGCTATTTGGAAATTAAAAATGTTTGGCATTAAATGCTTATTATTTTATACTTTTGTGAAATCAGAACTGAAAGCAAATATATTTTTTTTATCTATTTTACTTTCTTTTCTTTTTTATATTTTCTTACACAAGTACATTTTAATGCGTTCTCTTAATCTAAAATGGGAATATAGTCAAAACTATTCTCAGGACACAATTTATTAAATTTATTTAGAATAAGCATTTTTGGTGCATTGTCTCGCGGTATGTCCAGCTATCTTGCATTCTCCACAATATTTTATTAGTTGGTTCTGATCTCCCTATTATATCCAATGGCACTTCTGCTTTGTGTGGCTTATTCAATATATCCATCATGTTATTATTTTTATCGTATTGTTATATTTATTTATTTTATAATTAATGAATAATTTCTTTAACAAAACAAAAAGTAAAAAAAAAAAAAAAAAAAAAAACGCATTCAGTTTGTTTAAGAACATTAAGAGCATTGAGATATTTCAAAACATCGATCTCATCATCAAAGTTCCTTTTCACCTCTTACTGACTTAACACAAACTTACTGAAACACATTTTACGGGCGCGTTCTCTACTCTCAGACCACGTAGAGAGCTGAAACCCGGCACACAGTTTCATCTCATAGAACATTTTCATCTATGAAATATCCACCTCATGACGTTACGTGTATATGTTATGTACGTACGTCAACTTTTATAACTTCCTTTTCGAATCCCAGGGCACGCATAGGGCTGAAATTCGAACACAGTTTATCACGCCGAACATGTTCATGTATCAAAATATTGTGTCATTCCGTTACGTAGTTACTTTCTTTATGTAATGCATTATCTTTTATGGCCTCATCTTTGACTGCCAGAACAAGTAGAGAAGTCAAAATTAGCACAGCACTCTTTCATATATAGCATGTTTCCTTCATTATGATACGTCGTTACATAACTTACGCTATGAGAAAAATAAATACCAGAAAATCAGTCGTTTACATTATGTAATCGCTCCAGAATCTATATTTAGTGGCTACTATTAAATTATTTTTTAGAAATAATATGCACAATTATGCATCATAATAAAGTAATTAGAGCTTAATTATGTACTTATTTGTTGAACATAATGCTATTTAATTCATAAATGATATCTAAATGACCATAATAATAATAATTTTGTTTCAGCATTTTATTGTTTACGTTGCTTCAAAAAATGTGTATAAGGAATATTTTGGATCGACATTATTGTGGTTGTTATAATTTTCCCCCTTTTTCAAACCCCATACGTAAAAAAGCTGATTTTTGTGAATGTGAAATGAGTTATGATTTATGTTATTATTTATTATGTATTCTTTATTTCTTATTTATTGTGTTATTCCTTAATGTGTCTTATTTATGTCTTCTTTCCTCACAATTTGTTCATTTCAGTCCTTTATAAGTATTAATCTTCTAAAATTCGTTTAAAAGCACGTAAGCTAGTTTCAAGGAATTTTGTCTCTATAATTTACATGTTACTTCTGTTGAAATTTTATTATACTAATGTTTCCGCAGTAACAGCCTAAACTGTAATGTACTTCCCCCTTTTTTTACTGCATTATATTTTGCTAATAATATCCTTTTAATGATAAAGATAAATATATTTTACTTGTAGAGAATAGGCTATTCTGTCTGAAGCTGCTCTATAGAGAATAAATTAATCTATATAAGTTCTGCTGGATCATGCAAACTATAACAGAAATATTGTTCTGCTGGCTCATAAACTATCATAGAAATATTTCTATTATTTAACGATACTAGAAATATTTTGATCTGCAGATCATTCATAAACATTAGTATGAATATGGAGCAGATTCAAATTTGAATTATGGACATTTAGTGAAACATTTTGTACTTATCATAATATCCTAATCCACTTGGCCAATTTTCTTGATTAAAATTTTATTTAAGCTTGCAGATTAAACCAAAATTGCTGTAAAATGGAACACATTTCACTTCAAATTACGTATATTGTATTGAAGAATACATGACTTATGTATTTTACAATAAAGTTTTATTTCCGATGTTTAAAGCTGTTTCAAACATCTTAGTATATAAGGATTACTTTTTTCAAAAATCATATATAATGAATTAAATATCATTCATAATATTCTTCTTCTATTTTGTAAATTCATATATGTTTTGTTAATGTAGAGTTTTCTACGGAATTATGTTTCGTTTATCAACGTGCATATAAAAAATGTTTTTTTTGACACTTTACAACATGGTTGAAAAGTGTTTATGACTTTGTTCATTCTGTCCGTTAGTACGATAACTGCCGTAAAAATAACTTTGTCAAAATGGAATTTTAGTTTGTTGTTGAGGCGGTCTGTGGGACATATGGGAATGTAAATGAATAATATCACCCAATTAGCTTTGGATTGAACCCGGGTTGATAAAATGAAATACATTGAACCCTATGGGACCTAATTTCTCAAACATTTTTTAAGCGAATTTAAAATTCACAAATTGCTTCGAAAATTTTAGGAAATATTCCATAAAAATACAAAATATGTTCGGTAATTTTTAAAATAAAAATTTTAAATTATAATCGCACCCAAATTGTATGAAAAGATCACGTGATTCACTTTAAAATAAAATATGGCATTCATCTTGTGTCAAAATCGTGATTTTTAAAGTTCTTTTAAATTTATATTTAGTGTTGCATCCGTCCTAAATGCGCTTTATTTTTTTATTTTTTTCTGTGCATCTTTATATTGCGCCAAAGCAATTATAATGTTTTGGAGTTTAAATGATCATCAAACTTTGATCATTTCTACAACGAAGCCTAACTTTCACGTATGAATAATGTAAACACATCAAGCTGTAAGATGAGTTGCATATGAATTGCTGAATTTCTTTAACGCAAAGTTATTTAGCTCTGGAGTCTTCAATATAGCTGATATGAATGAAGCATTCATTGATTTTACATAGATAAGCAGACGATTCCATATTATTGCTTTTTTGATGAAGTTTAACCATGGAGTTAGAAAGTAATTTTGCCTCCATTGGTTTACGTTTTTTAGTAAAATAAATTATTATAATTTTATGATAATTTTAAAAATATCGCCGTTGAGTGAAAGCAATGGAAATAAGTTTATGAATTAAATATTCACACCTTTTATATAGCGAGCCAGGCGATTTATATTTCGATGACGTTATTTGAATAATGTTCATTTGTTTTCAATGAAGTTTTCAGATATAATAAATTATTGTAGTATTGTGATAATTTTAAGAATATCACCGCTGAATGTATTGCATTTTAGACATGTTTAAATAAAATAGCATTTCTGTTGGAAAGTGATTCCTAATCAATGCTTTATGCATGATTGATCTTTCTTGTTTTATTATTAACGTAATGTGCCATTTTCATGAAACTGTCGGTGGCCGATGAGTTATTTTGTTAAAATTTTACTCTAGTTATTTTAAAAAATATTTACTCTAGTTATTTCAAAAACTGTATCATATGCTTAATCTTAAAGAGAACATACTATGTATTAACGTTTAAAAACAAGATGTTAAGCAATAATGTTATTTTATCATTAACGTTTTATCTAATTTACTATCTTTACTGCTCTGTATCAATTTACTGCGCAAATAAATACTAGCGATGTTATTTTTTCACGCCAATGGAAGATTTTGTTTTTTATAAATAAATTGCCCTTAGTGCAATTTAGTAATAAATTACCTTTAATGATATTTAGCTGATAAAAATCCCTATGCTATGCCGTAACATAGCTTGAAAGAATTTTTTCTCGATTACATCAGTTATCAATATCGAAACTTTTATTAGCCTAATATTACAGACACTTTAAAAGTATCTGTAAACGTTTACATCTTCTTTCCATTTTATTTCAATGCAATTTGCAATTATAGATCCGAAAAAAAGAACACAATTACAAAGGTTTCAAATATAAAACCAAATAAAATATTGTACAAACGCATAACGAGGCAAGAAAAATTTATTTTTCTTAGCATGAAATAAACAGAGATGTAAAGCATTGTGTAGTCTAAGGAAGTGTTAAACCGGGGTCAATTTGAAAATTCAGTGCAAATATGCGAACAGATAAAATATTAATCTATGTGCAAATCAGAAACGAAAGGGGTTTCATAACGAATATAATAGGATTTAATTCTATCCAATTACTACTGATAAAAATCTAACAAAGCTACATTGAAATAAAATGAACGTTCAGTTGTTTACATTTGGAAATATTTCTCAATCCCCTAAAGAGAATGTCTCTAAAAAAGATGTTATAAGTTGTAAAATAAACAAAACCCTAAATATATTTTGAATGTTTCTTACACACTAAGTAATATGGGTAAAGACACAAAAAAGTGTGTTTGTTGCCACAAGAATGACACTTTTATGCAAATAAATTTCTAGTTATCCGTTTAAAAGGTAATTATATCTATGTGAAAATGCAACTTTATTCCTTTGTATGAGAATTACATGGTTCAATGAATATATCTTATTAAGCTGAAAATACCGTTTTAAAGAGGTAAAGAGGTAACATGAGATGTCCAGTTTAGGCACTTGTTTACTTTCATAAATGGGTCCTTTTAAAGAACCATTTTAAGCAGATAAGCAAGTGAGTAAAATTACTTGGTTAATTTCAGCTTAAAAATTAAGATACCCATTAGTGTGTTCAATTCTTATATAAATGAATAAGAAACATATTCATATAAATATAATTATCTTTATAAATGTGTAACTGAAAATTTAACTGTTTAAAAGTGTCACTCTAGTGACAGTTTACTTATTTTTGCGTGTTTTTACTCATATTTTAATTATTTATTTCCATCATTTGCACATGTTAAACTGTATTTCAGACAGCAAATACATATTAAATAGCAAGCTGAACGTAGAAGTTTAAGTTATATATTATTTTATTGATTTATATAAAGACGTTATATATATATATATATACATCTTTTTATTGATTTAATAAAATTACAGAACTACTACTAATGATCTCAGATATATTTGAAAAGTGCAAATTAATACCGTCCAGATTCGTATAAAAGTAACACTCAAATCTGAATATAGCACTTAGATCCTGAAACAAAAACGAAACTCCCAAGTCCATTGCCGTTTATATTATAAAAAATTAAAATATATTGATTTTGTGTGCAAACGTAATGACCATCTAATTAGAAACTTAAAGGCGGATTTCCTTCATATTCTTCAAAATGTACAAATTATCATCAAGTACTTTCTAAAAAAGGAAAGTCTAACTTGCAGAAAAAAAAGCACTTTAAATTATCCATAAAACGTAAAAAGGCATGACAAATAAACCTAGGTAAATCATCCGTAAATAACAGGAAAAATCTTATGTGGGCAGCACATGACTTTCCTTATATAATGCAATAAACTTACTACTTTTACAGTTAAAAGAAATAGATTACTTTTATAGTAGATATTCATATTCTTTCCAAGATATTGAAGTTTCCTCATTGAGCCGTCATTTCATTGATTTAGCGTCATTTTTATCCATTTGGCGAGTTTTTCGTTAATTTAGCAACATTTAAAAATGTCGCCAAGTTGGCGACATTCCACCAAATTCGTCGCCAAAATCACGCCAAGCGTTATGGACGAAGAAATAAGTTATCATTACAGCAGGTACATGAAAATTGGCGTTTACATACAAAAGTATAACTCAAAGTATCCTTTTTCATGAATGGATCGAGCTAGATCCACGAGAATGATGTCACCAAATTTATAGCATGGTATTACATATGAAAAACGAACAGCTTTCTTAGTAGGAAATATCTTTTTTATTTTATATGATTTTTTGATAATTCTTTTGAAAAATGTGCAATATCTCCAGAACGGTTCATGTTAGCGTTCTAAAATATATATCAATCGTTTTCTAAGGAAAAATTACGTATGAAATATTTATTTGCATACCTTTATTAGATGTTTTGATTTTCACACACACACACACACACACATCATCTCAAAAATGTTCGATACGTGATCAGGGATGCTTGAAACGTGCAGCAAGATAAATCATCAGTACATAACAAGAAAAATCAAGTACTGTCTTGAACACTCGGGCACAGAGATACAATTGCAAGAACATAGCTTATCGTAAAACTACACGTTTCGGAATCAATCTTCAAGCGAAATTAGCAATTCATATTAGAAATTTACATAATTCCAACGCTGTTCATGCCATAAACTCGATTTATGTTTTTAATAAACATGCTATCGTATTATAATATGAATTTTAGTAGCAGTTTTTATTTAGAAAAGCAATTTTCAAATTAAAATTTATTGATCGTGGTTCACCTTATAATCTACTTTGAAAAATATTTAGAAAAAATAAAATTCAAACAACAATAATTTGAATATAAATAGTCAGATTTTTTATAGAAATGCACCATTGGAAATTGTCATTAAATTTTTTTTAGTCCCTAAGGTCATTACGCATGCTTCATTTCTCACATTTAAGAAATATGACAGCGTAGATTCGTTATGATATATATTGCATTTATTTACCTAACTCGCACACCAATGCCCAATCCATAAGAAAACGACGCATCAAAGAAGCATATGTAAATAATATTACTTACACGCAATTAAATTAAAATGAAATAGTTTATAGTCATAAAACAGGGTCGTCAGGGTCAAATACTTTATGCTACAAACCAACAAGCTTTCTGACTAATGACGCTATATCAATATAAAAAATGCAATAAATGTAATGGAAGAAAATAAACTTACCTTCTACCTGTTAAACTCTAAACATAAAGTTCTCGCACATTTCTTTTACTCCACATATCTAGATACAGTGGAGAAATTTATATTACTAAAGTCATCTTAACATCAACAGTATTAATACATGTAAGCAGTAAAACAAATTGTTTTCCTATCAGTTTTAGAATTACTATCTGTCGAACTTTGGGAAACATATAATATAATTAAGCTATAGAAACAAGTTATTTTAATTATATTTTTTCATATCATAAAAGTCTTACTAATAGTGTTATTACTTTGAATTCTGTAAAAGATTAAACATGCCAATTTATTAACTGTCCCATAATAGTAGCCATTATCACAGCTAGTTTTCTTAAACACTCCATGTGTGATTCATGATATAACTTATTACTTATATTTTATACACAAAAGCGGATTAACTAAAATGTTTTAAACACGATTTTATGTATGTATGAGCTAAAATGTTGAATTTGCATGTTGAAAACGCGTAGTTTTTCTTTTTATCATATATATCTAAAATATGTTTTTAATAACTACCAATCTTAATATTTATATCCAAAAAATTATACATAGCTCATGTAAAATATACAATTCTTATTGTAAAAATGTTGCAGAAGCACTTGTGATCAAACTGATAGTTTTATTTTCCTAGCATAGCTTGCATTTAGTGTTGTTGACTTCGGCGAACAATGTAATTAATATTGACCAATAAAATTTATGAGCAATAAAATTAATGTTGAGAATTAAATTAAACTGAGTAATAAAATTAATGTTAAAAACAGTTGTTGACCTCTAGTGAGCAAGAAAATTATAAAGAGTCAGAATAGAGATGTCAGGAAAAACAAGCTACGCCGGCTTGTAAAACGAAGACGTTTCTGTTTAATGAATTGTGTTTGCTACGATGATCACTAAACACTTTTTCGCGTTTATATATTTTGGCCGCCCTTGAGGAATGATAAGTTGGCTCTCGCAGACAAAAATTGTTCAATAAAAAATATCAAGGTAGGTGCTGAATTAAATACATTAGATCTTGAAGCTAATAATATAATTTTATTAAAGACATTATCTATTGAGTGAGATGCATCCCTTTTATATTTGACACGCTGGAGTGGTTGCTATGTCCTACTTTATGAAGGTACACTACTGGGTTTCCGGTTATAAATTTTATGAACAAAACCACATAGGGACATTAAAACAAAAATTTTAAAACATTTAAATGTTTTATGTTATGTATTAAAATATGTATTTTTCAGATATAAGGTTTCTACTCACTGAACAAAATATTTCTAAAAATTATATTTTGTGACTGTAAGTATAGAATAGGTATATGTATTAATAGTTACTGATAATTTTAATAATATATGGGAATAGGAGACTTAAAAGTGCTATAAATAGAGTGAATTCTCATGATTTACATTTTATTTTGTACTTCATCCCCTATATATCAATAATACCAACATTTTTTATATCTAATAAGTGAATACTTGCAGCATATGTGATATTTTCTTTTCAATAAAGTGCATTTGATAATAACATTTTAAAAAACTATATAGTTATATAACTTATAAACTGCCACAATCTGAGTATATTCCCATGCTGCACATTTTATTTTGTATCTCATCTCCTATACATCAAAAATACCTAAAATTTAATGCCTAATAAGTGATTACCTGTAGTATTTCAGAGATTTTTTCTTCCATTAGGTGAATCTGGCAATAATATTTTTAAAAATTATATAATGTTCGAGAATTTATGAAAAAAAATTATTTTGATATATGTTGCTTGCCCGCAGGATTACAAGAAAGCTATTGCTTCCAAAACCAATTACTGATTATGATGCAAAATTATTCACTGAAGAAGTTATATTTAGAAAAGAACTTATTGAATTTTTATTTTGATATATAGGTCTTGAGCGCATAATGAAGATTATGTAAAATTATCCATTCAAGAATTTATGCTTCCAAATAAAAACATTTGCATAAATAAAGTTAAAATAAAATTTAAAATTAAATACAATTCAATTTAAATTTAAATTCAATTTTTAAAAACGTAAATTATGCAAATGTTTTTTCTAAATATAACTTCTTCAGTGAATACTTTTGCATCATAATCAGTAATTGGTTTTGGAAGCAATAGCTTTCTTGTAATCCTGCGGGCAAGCAACATATATCAAAATAATTTTTTTTCATAAATTCTCGAACATTATATAATTTTTAAAAATATTATTGCCAGATTCACCTAATGGAAGAAAAAATCTCTGAAATGCTACAGGTAATCACTTATTAGGCATTAAATTTTAGGTATTTTTGATGTATAGGAGATGAGATACAAAATAAAATGTGCAGCATGGGAATACACTCATATTGTGGCAGTTTTAAGGCTGCTTACACACCTTAACCAAATGATTTTTTTCAAAATGAAAAATATAATGCATCATGGTTTTATGTATACTTATGTATAATAAATCATGCAGCAAATATGTCTTTAAGATTTTTTGTATGTAGTAATGTAATAAAACAATGTATGTTAAGAACACTTGGAATTACTGAGGGAAAAATAATATACTCTTTATTCCATTTTAAAAGATCGGAAAATTTGCAATTTTCTCTCACAGGTATACAATAATTTTATAGTGATATAAGTTGTCTTGAATTAAAATTAAAATCAAATTTTATAATATTAAATATACCTATATACGAGTAAATTGATATAAACTAATTCTTATTTGAAAATACCACAAAATATATTAGTCTTCTAAAATGATTCAAAATATATTTATTATGCTGTCAAAGCTATAGAAATATATTATTAAGTAATAATATATTTTATTTTAAGCTTTCATTTTAGTAGTGCAATCAAATTATCATCGCCGGATAATGGATTGCAGATTATTATGGGCATCTATACTTTGTCACATTTTGTTAGAATGATGCATGTCTTCCTCTGGGTTGCATGCGTAAGATTGATGATAAGAAATATTTGTGTAAAAATGGAATAAAAAGCATCTCTTATACTGATACAGTTAGAATGTTATTCAATAAACAATATTTAGCACTCGTCACACATTTTAATATAGATTTTTTATGAAAATTATGTAAATTATAATATTACGACGTTCCATCTGGGTTCAAACAGTGCTGAGTTCAAGAACCTGGATAACTGCAAATTAGAAATTAGCATAAATGCAAACAAGATACATTTATAATACATTTTAGCTATTTAGAAAACCAACAAAGCAAATGTCAGCTATAATAAAACAGACATTAATTGCTGGATTATATCACAGATATGAATATCGTAATCTAAATTTAATGATATATTCACAATACACTGTTTTGCGCCATATACAATATCGATTTCTTAATAATGAGCATTATTATTGTAGTTATTATACCCTCTGTTATTATAATCTCAGTAGCAGGAACTAAAACGCACATGTAACTACTGAAATTCTTATCTTATAATTTAGATTAGCAAACTTTTCAAAGTCGCCCAAATTTACCAATTTTGGGGAGTTTCACAAAGTGCTGGGAGCCTATAATAGAATATATGCATTCGTTTTTCAAATATCTACAAAAATTGGAACTGCGCCATTAGCCGTTAATTGTGCGTGTAGCGGAGATGCCTGATCTACAACTACTTCATGAACTGAAGCGTTATCCGTGACTTATGCGCGTAGCTGAGGTGTGAGACAGACAACTTCTTCATGAACAGCACCGTCAGTCGTAACATCCTCGCGTGGCTGAGGTGTGCAATCGACAGCTACATCATCAACTGCACCGTCAGCCATGACTTTCGCGTGTAAGAGACATGCGATTTACAGCTACTTCATGATGTGTGCCTTCAGCCGTGACTTGCGCACGTAACGGAAATGCAAAAATATAACCATATATATATATATATATATATATATATATATATATATATATATATATATATATATGTATTAGATCCCAAATGCTTACTATATATAATAAGTATAATTTCAGATCATCATTACTTGCCTTTGGGAATAAAATTCCTCTAATGCATAATTACATATTCGATGAAGACAAGAAGTGAATATGAGACAAGAATTCTTTCTATATAAATTAAATTCCAAAGCATGCAGATAAATCACATTACTTGCATATTTTGTTTATGAATTTAAATAATATCAAAGTCGTAGCATGTGAATCAGAAATTAGGTTATAATTTTCACATTTTATGTTTTTATTGCTTTGCTGTAAAAATTTAATATTTAAAATACAATATAGTATGGCATTTCTTACATATTAAACTTAGTTATGTTTATAGAAATTAAATTTACATATTCAAATCCACGTAGGAATGTTTTTCGCGAACTTAGAATAACGGTATTGAACTTTTGCAAGTATTGTATAAAACAGATCAAATTAACAAAAATATATTTAACATTTATAATGGAAATTTTTATATTAACACACAATTCACACATAAATGTGATTTGAGAAATTATAATTAAAATGTTTCCCATTAATGACACAAGTTTGACCTTAATTGTTAGTTAAAGTAATAAAATTTGGAAACACATATAATAACCATTTAATATCATTCATTTAAAATAAAAGTAAATTTTAAACTAACAACTTCTAAAATTACGAATTATTGACAATTAAATTAGTATTTATATTATTAGAAATTTCTGTTGATAAATACTCTTCATTATAACTGACATTCGCATCTAAGATAGATAGAATCACTCGCATTCCGTTGTGTCCCATTTCAAAGTCTGAGAAATATAGTATTCACTCTGCGATTATCCAGATAAATGGAGGTTTCTCGTCAATTACTTAACATTATGTCTGAATAAAGACATGTCATATTCTCGTTCACTGATAAAACTGAGATATGGTATACGCCTTTTCATATACAGATAATAAGAGTAAATTATTTTATGCAACTAATACATTACATCGATATTTCCAGTCATTCCATTTTCGTGTATATTTTACTATTCAGCATTAAATATGTTCATTATAAAGGATACATTTGTGACCCTAATTCTTAGTTAAGTATAAAATCAAATTCAATGACTATTTAGTTTAATTTATATAAAATAAGTTAAAATTCAAACTAATAATTTCTGAAGTAACGAATTATTGGCAATTAAATTAATAGTTATTCTATTATGAATGTATAATATTAAAAACTCTTCATTATGATAGACATTCCCATCTAAAATTGTTAGAATCCTTCGCATTCCATTGAGTCCCATTTTAATATATGAGAAGAAATATGGTATTCTATCTGCGATAAAGCAGATAAATGGAGGTGTCTCGTCAATTACTTAACATTATATGTGACTGAAGACATGTCATATACTCGCTCACTGATAAAACTGAGATATGCTATATGCCTTTTTATATATATTATAGATAATAAGAGTAAATTCTTTGTATGTATACTTTTATACAACTAGCATATTACATCGATATTTACTGGCATTCCATTTTCCTGTATATTTTACTATTCTGCGTTAAGAATATTCATTATTCATTACAAAGTTTTATCAGTGAACAAGAATGACATTTGTGACCTGTATCGTTAAGTAAAGTATGGAAATACACTCAAAGACTATTTCATATAAAATAAGTTTAAATTCAAAACTAATAACTTCTGAAGTAACGAAGTACTGCCAATTAAATTAATAGTTATTCTATTATAAATTTATGTTATAGTCTGGCTGCCGTGAGTTGGAAGATGACCTTGGAAGAGTTCACTTTCCTAAAGAGAAGAAGGCAGGCAAACAGACGATTTGTGCATTACAGGGAAATGTTTGCTGAACGCAGAAATTTGGTTAGAGATCGCGTTTGACGCGCGAATTTCGCCAATAATCTGGAATTTAGAATCGTTGGAACGATTGACTAGCATTGCGCTTGCGACAAAAAAATCTGTCTCACTTCTGTTCCAACTTCTAACGTCTGTTTATTTAGTTAATTAGAATCTGGTATTTGTGAACCGTTCTTTTGTCGACAAAATGTCTGTAAAAGGAAAAGTAATTCATTCCCAAGTAATGAAATGTGGACCACAAAGCCATCAATTTTATTTTAGGCTGAAGCAACTTCAGAAAAGTTATGCATTCCTATCCAACAGGCCCTGAAGAGAACAGACGCTGCAACTGGTGTGTCAATGAGAACAATTGCACGCATCAAGAAAGAATCAAATAATTCACCGATCCTAGTGTCGCCGCGTAAACTTAAGAGATCCGAGAAATATCGGAATGAAGTTTCAAGTGTGGATGATCTTGATTTATATATAATTCGACAAAAATGTGAACGGATTTTATGCTAGCAATAAAATACCTTCTCTCACCACTTTGTTACCTCCTATAAAAGATAAAATTAATTGTCCTTGGAAAAAAGAAACATTGCGGAGAATAATGCAGAAAATCGGATTCCGGTGGAAACGCTGCCAAGACAAAAGGACAGTGGTTGTGGAAAGGCAAGACATTGTGAAGTGGAGATATATATTTTTACGAGAGATAAAAAAGGACAGAGACAGCAAACGAGTAATAATTTATTTGGATGAAACCTGGATAGACAGCAATCTGTGCCCCAATATATATATACACAGACAGCAAACTGTGTCCCAAATTCTGTATCTCGGAGGGGGGGGGCATGATAGATTCCTTAGATGTTAGATTACATGGCCATGCAATCAAAGCTCTAATGCAGAACTGTTCAATAAAGTGACACCCAAACAAGGATAATGGTTAGATAACATATATAAAATTTATTTTAAAATGAACAAATATTAATACTTTATGAAATATGTAACTGTATAAAATGCGATGCATAGATATTACTGAAATTATTTTCAATAGCAGCAGAACTATTTGGATCGAAAATTTTTCTCTGTATTTGATAGAAGTTAAACAGTGTTATATAAAGAGTAAAATATATAATGATAAAAATATATTATTTTCTTTTTGGTAATGGATCATTAATTCCGGGTGTCTTTCTTAAAGTAAATGTCGTACTACACAAGTGAGCAACCTATAAATTGGGAGGGAGGGTTGAATTTCAGCCAAAGATTTTTGGAATTTTTAAACATAACTTTTTATTAATTTTGAAAAATTTCCCTGAAAAGCAATTGAATTAAAACTGCAAATTCAGTGTCATTTCAAATAATTATTCGTGTTATTTTGTGCATATAAACTCATTTTAATGAATTATGAAAAAAAGAAGAAAAATAAATATGGGTCTGTAGGAAAAGTCATATGTTGGCCACATCAGATTTTTCCTTTTTGGGGATAAATCATTAATTCATGCGACAAAACGCGTTAGAATTTCTCACTAAGTTTAAGTTACAAGAAAGTTTGAGTTACAAGGGTTTAAGTTACAAGAAAAGAATTACAACCTGAACTCTTCAATTTTAATAAAACATTTACGACCATTATTGTCATAAATAACTTTAATCATCATGAAGAAAACAATTTCACTAAATCCCAACACTTAGTACACTGAATGTACTTACATATAAAGCTCTTTATCATTCTGCACAAATAATTTTTGTACTGCAGAAATTGTACATTAATTCGCACTAAAGGTGCCAATTCTGGAAACCCGTTCTTCCTAGGACGTTTCTACCTGTCATTGAATATAAATAATGGACCCAAAATCACGTGAACAAAATACCTTCTCATTAGAGTCAAACAATATTAAAAATTCTTGATTATAACGAACATTTCCATACAAAATAGTTAGAATCCTTCACATTCCATTGAGTCCCATTTCAGTGGGCAAAAATAAATATGGTATTATATCTGTGATTACCAAGATAAATGGAGGTTTCTCATCAATTTCTTAACATTATATCTGACTAAAGACATGTCATATTCTTGTTCACTGATAAAACTGAGATATGGTATATGCTTTTTCATGTACATGTTATAGATAATAAAAGTAAATTATTTGTATGGGAACTTTTATGGCAACTGACATATTACATCGATATTTACAGGAATTTAAATTTGATGTATATTTTTACTCTCTATTGTTTCTCAAAATATAAGGTTGCATTTATATATTCACACAATTCGTCAATATTACACATTCTAAAGTCATGCAAACCTGTTACCCGATGCAAGTTTCTGCAGTGCAATATATGTGCTTAGTTAACTAAGTAGAAGTTTTAAGATATCACAATTTAAAAATTACTAAAAAAGGAATTTAGTTTAGATTCCTCAATTATAGATGAGGATGAAAATCAATATTTTAGAACAAATATTTAATAGCAACAGAATTTTTATCATATACTTGTAAATTTCTAATTGTCTATTATTTACTTTTGTAAACTCGCTAATGACAATGATATTTAGTATACAAGATACGGTATGTAACATTCTGTCGATTGTTTTGTATATAATAAAATATTTGCATAATTATTTATGTATTTCGAATGTTACACCTCCACATCAGTCATGTAAATTCATAAGTGTTGACGGCTTAAGTTCCATTTTACATATTATCGACACAAGTTCTAATGTGAAATTAAAGAAACTTAAATTAGTATCAGCTCATAATATAACTAGTATCAAGAAAGAAGCTCCAGAAAACTTAAGGGTATTGAAGGTAATTTAACATCGTATAGCGTCGTTCACTGCAATAATGATATTGATGGCATAGAGTTCAAATAGATTTGCTTTCTTGTTGTTCCTTATGATAGTTTCAGTGGACCTGATTTATTTATAAGGGCACATGTCTTTGATTTTCTTGGACTACTTATAGATAGTTCTCGCAGAAACATGGGTGTTTTTGTCACCATAGATAATTTTACAAAGGTCATACACGTATGTATTTCTTCCACATGCAAAATAGTTAAGAACAAAATGCTTAAATGAATTAATCAAACAATTTAGAGCTCTATATATAATCTCTGATTGGAAAACAAATTTTAACGTAAATTCACGTAATACTGTAGTCAAATAGAAATGAATAATGTACCAGAAAGCATTAATTTTCCAATGCATTTGTTAGCAGAAGGAGGAAGATATACTGAACCTACAATTATTCCGGCAAAATACAGTATTTCCTAGTTTCATTTAATATGAAAAAAAAAATTACGATAGGCGTCATTAACCTGCAATGTTGGTTTTGTAAAGCGCTTTCCAGAGCAAACTGGTAAAAGTACAAAACTGAAAGTACATTACCTAGGACACTCAGTGTTAGAAATGTCTAAAGCTCTGATACATATAGAGTTTCTAATATATGGTGTATTGGATAAGTAAAAAGACGACGCCCCGAATTGTGCAACTACTAAGCGTGCTTCTCAAATAAAGTTGTTTATGTAAGTGACCGACGAGGAACATTACGACGATGAAGAAAACGATAAAAGAAACAGCAGACGCAACATAGACGATGCCACCATTTCGTCAATATGACCGATTATGAGATTCAATCGGGAATTTTTCCGATCGTATTCATTTTTATCTTTAGAAACTTGCCCGAGGGACACAAAGTCAGTGAGTTACACGATGTTAGGCTTCGAAGTCCGATGCACGCACTCGGTGTTATGAAACTCTTGATTTTACGAAGCGATGCAATTAATGAATGTATGTTAACTTAGGTTGAAATAATTATTTATTGCCTCTTTTCTGCCCAAAACTTATTGCAATTCCTGATAGAACTGAAAAATTCTTGTCAAAATTGGTGCCACTTTATTACGTTAAATGACTTGCACTGAGTAACATTTAATTACAATTTTGTCAACCTATTGCACTCCATAGAGTACTACTTAATGGATTCATAGAAATTCGCCTACATTTTCCCGCAAACGGGAACAATACGTATTGTTACGAAGTCTCTGAAAATGTAGGTGTATTCGTAGGATGAATTAGCGATTCCGAATTTCTGGGTAACTGAAGCGTTTATTTAAAGCATCAGTAAGCGTAAACAGGAACAATATATATAAATTAACTTTCTAACTACATACAAGGTCATGAAATTAACATCAGATACATCATAACAACAACTAAATAGCCAATTAATTCTCAAAAGTAGCTGATACTATTTTCAAAACATAGACATATCTCATTTCATAGAAGATCAGCTACAATTCTCAGAAAATTGACTATTCTCAAGACAATGACATAATGTTCTCAAAACACCTTAAATATTTCGAGATTAGCATTTATCGTATCACGTGAACGCTTTGTAACTAAACGATGATACAAACGGTCCTCAAATGCCCTTTATGAAAATTTCTAGAATCCTAGATTCTTAACCCAACCTATACATTTCGAACAGTTTCCAGAACTCTGCCAAAATCACCACATTTGTCCTGAAAGTCAAGCAAATCAGATTTCTAGAAAGTGGTTGCTGTAAATCAAGTTTACCTCTTCATATATGCAGTAAACAGTGAATGCAGTTTAAATAATCGTAACATAATGTATATATGACCTATATAGAATTAAAAATCTGATGTAGGCAGCACATGACTTTCCCTGCAGACTCAAATTCATATTTTCTTTATTTATTTAATAATTCATTAGATTGCGTTTCATTGAACCAAATAACACTAAATTTGCATTTTTAATTCAATTTTTGTTTTTATTTGGTAATTGGACATTTTTCCAAAGGCGGCATAAAAAAATGCGAAAACTTTCAAATATCTCGAGAACGGTTACTCCTAGAGTAATAGAGTAGTTCGTTTTCTTTCCCTCGTCAAAAATAACGTATAAAACAAGTATTTAATTGATATATTTAAACATAAGAATTCTTTTTTCAGATATTGGCGATTTTTCCGAGCCATTTTATAAAAAACAGGTTGCTCTTTTCCGAATCGTACCAAAATAGAATCAGCAGCAACGTATACCGCAAATAACCTATCTACAACATTTTGTGAAATTTGGTCAATGAGTATTTTAGCTAGAGTGGATACATTAAATTTTTAGGGACCATTTCGTAAAAAAAGACGTGTTCTTCTCTTCCGAATCATACCACATTCTAATCAGCATTAGAGTATCCAACAAGTAACTTATCTACCAAATTTTGTGAAATTTGGTCAATTAGTATTTTATCTAGAGCGGATAAATGAAAATTTTCCCGGTCATTTCGCAAAAAAAGGCGGGTTCTGCTTTTACGAATCGTACCCAATACTAATCAGCATCAGGGTCACAAGTGACTTACCTACCAAATTTTATGAAATTCCATTAGTTTTTGAGTTAGAGGGGATACATACATTGCACACACAGACAGACATACATACAGACACACAGAAACACAGACACACACGCTAAAAATAGTTTTTTCGTATTCTAGAGGTCTTGAAACGTGTAGATCCGTCGAAAACTCGAGTTGCGATTTTCGACATGATTCCAATACGTTCCCTAAACTTTACCAAGTATTGCAGGGAAAGTAGAAAATACAATCTTCCGATTTAAAAACAAGAAAGATCAATCATACTTAAAGCATGGATTATGAAACACTTTCCAACTTCAATGCAATTTTATTTAAACATCTCTAAAATGCAATACATTCCTAAGTAATATTTGAAACTTATCACAATACTACATTAATTTATTATATTTGAAAACTTAAACCTTCATCGAAAAAAATGAACTTAATAATTTTAGAATTATCATAATACTACGATAATTTATTATATTTGAAAACTTCATCGAAAACAACAGAAATTCATTCAAATGACGTCATAGAAAAATAACACGCCTGGCTCTCTCTATAAAAGCAGCATTTCATTCATAAATAATTTCCCATTCATGTCATTCATCACAACACTATAATAATTTATTTTATTTAAAAATTAAGACCATGGAGTTACAAGTAATTAAACTCTATGCGTAGAACTCATATCAGCTATGCAGACTCCATGGACTAAATGATTTTGTGTTAAAGAAATGCAGCAATTCTAATACTGCAACTCATTCTACATATTTTGTTGTTTGCATTTTACAGAGGTAAAAAATAGGCTTCGTTGTAGAAATAATCAAATTTGGATGAGCATTTAAACTCAAATATATTGTAATTGCGTTGTTTCAGTATGTAGATGCACAGAATTTAAGCAAAAATAAAGTGGTTTTAGGACGGATACAACACTCAATAAGAATTAAAAAGAACTTTAAAAATCACGATTTTGAGACAAGATGGATGCCATATTTCAGTTTGAAGTGGGTCACGTGATTTTTTCATATCAAGGTCACGTGATCGCTTCATATAAGAGTTACTATTACTATTTTAATTTTTATTTAAAAAACTACTGAATATATTTCGCTGAATTTTTTTTATATATTTTGTGGAACAATTTAAATATTACCTACAATTTTCGACGCAATTTGTGAATTTTAAATCCGCTTAAAAAATGTTTGAAAAATTAGGTCCCATAGGACTCAATGCATTTCATTTTTTCAACCCGGGTTCAATCCAAAACTAATTGGATGATATTATTCATTTATATTCCCATAGGTCCTACAGACTGTCTGAACAACATACTAAAGTTTCATTTCGATTAAGTCATTTTTACGGCAGTTATCGTACTAACGAGCAGACAGACAGATAGATAGACAGACAGAATGAACAAAGTCATAAACACTTTTCAATTTTGTTGTAAAGTGTTAAAAAGTGGTTTTAGGAAAATTTAAAATGTATCCTATTCTTGGCGAAATAATTGATTATATTTAAACATTATTATTTTTAATATACTATATTTAAATCATTAATGTTTTAAATACATTAACTGTAAATAAATTTATTAATGTACCTACATCCCAAATCATTATTTTTTATAAAGACTGCTGATTTCCCAAACATATCACAGTCCTTCGCCCGAGGATACCATCCTTAATATTTAATATAATTATTCAGAATAGGAATTTGCCCGATTTATTTAGGAAGATTATGACAATAAAATTAAAATAAAATATATGCGTCACTGCGCATTTGTTTAAAGTCCGCAAAATTACATTATCGTTTAATTAATTAAACAACATTTATAAAATTGATACAGTTATACATGTCTTTAAAAGGTTAATAATTAGTCTGCAAGAATCTTATATAACATTTAGTAACTTCACTTTCAGCAAAATTCTTAATGATAGACTTTATGAAATAAATCTACTTCCCAATGTCTAGTTTAAAACCACTTGATAGGATGTTATTAAGGAGTTTTAAGTCACCACATTTAATAATCATGCTTCGATATCTAAGACGTTGAAAGACTGCAATAATACCACATTCCATAAAGCATGGTATTGGAAATGCTATGGACTGTGAATTGTACGATAAGTAAAACACATTACTTATTTAACATTTTGACATATTTTTAAATCGCTTGAAAAATATCTTTTTGCATAATTTGATTTCAATTAGAGGCGAGCTCAAAGAAAATAAGGGCGAGAACATTTAATGGGGTTTAAATTGGGGATTTTTGAAAATTTGCTCACACACTATTAACAATGTGTCTGACAAACAAAAATTAAATATGAAAAGAAAGTGGTTTTGATATTATGTTAAGCAACCTGCTCCAACAACCGGGAATCGAACCCTATATCTTCTAACTGGCCAGACGATGCTCTACAGTTAAACTATTGGTACGGAATTGCAAGCTTTTATCGTCAAAGGGGAATCTGTATTTTTCACCCTTTAATGCCAAATTCCATGGTAACTGGAAATCTGACAGATTTCCTCCTGAACATTAATGTCTCCTGTAGCTAATTTTATCCTCCAGATTACTCTCCTACGTGATCTTTATCCCTCCAGTTTGATATTGGCACTCCATATTCCAGATTCCACTCAATCCGTAATATTCGTGCTAGACTCACTTTTAGACCTCCGATAACTTTGCATTAACCTACAGGGTCGACCTGTTTGGACACCATTGTAAATAACCCTGCTGGCCCAACAGGGAATTGAATCCTGGATCTTCGAACCGATGCTCTATCGATGAGCAACTGGGGTAGAAATGCAAACACTCATCGTTTGGTCTCTACAATACTTATATTTTAAATACTTTTATATATATATTGCAACCTTTTAATTAATTTTTCAATTATGTATTATAATGAGTTTTTATAGATTGTATATTCCTTATCTATATAAATAAGATTGAAAATCTGTCTGTTTGTCTGTCTGTTTGTTCCGTCATCACGGGAGAACGGCTGAACTGAATTTGATGAAATTTTATGGGTACCCTGGAAATAGTCTCACTTAAAATTTAGTTCATGTGTGAAGTTTCTACGAATAGTGGTTCTTGAGATATTTGTGAAACACGAAATTTAATTTTCGTTTGTCTCATCATCACGGAAGAACTGCTGAACCGAATTTCATGAAATTTTGTGGATAGCTTTGAAATAGTCCCCCCCCCCCATAAATTTAGCCCAAGTTTCGAGTATCTAAGACCAGGGGTTGTCGAGATATTATTGAAAAACGAAACTTTTTCCTAGGAGTTCTACTCTCTAACTCCGTAGTTTTTTCCAAACGAAAAGCTTGAAAATCGTATGAAAGTGAATTAAAACATTATCTCTGAGTTTGATGGGAAATTTTTTGCGCCAATTAGTCACTTTCTGAAAACATGAATTGTTTGGAACATGATTTAAATGGGAAATCTATCTCTATGGTTTATATTTCACAAGCTTTTACTGAACAATGAAAAGTATAAAGAAATCAAAATGGTTATTTAATTTCGCAGTTTATGAAGAAGATTCTATTTTATATCATGTTGCTCTGAAACGCAATTAAATTAAATATGTCTGTTAATTTTAATTATTATTTTTTCGATTTAAATAATAAATAAATGTATATAAAAATATATTTTAGAAAAAAACGATTTGATTTTTTTCATGGAATTTTTGATTGGATAATATCAATTACGATCATCAGGTTTAAAAATTATTATTATTTATATTTTCGGGGATTATTGATTCAAGGATTATTGATATTTTCAAGTTATTATGGAATTATTTTATTATGACAAAAATTGTTTAAACTCATATATTGTATGTTGTACGAATCTTCTACAAATACACGTGTATATCTTTTAATCTACGAGAATATAAGTAGTACAGGTATATTGACATATGTTTTGATATATATTGGCATATATTGGAATAAATTACGACCTTCTGGTATAAAGAGTACGGATATTATTGATATTTTCAATTTATTACGTCATCTCTTTTATTTTGGCAAATATTTTTGAGACTCATATTGTAATACGGGTAATCTTCTACTAACACACTGGCATATTTTCTAATCTGCGACAATATAAGTAGTACGGGGTTGCATATATTGATTCAATTTCTTTTTCTTTCTCTTTTTGTAAATTTGCTTACAAAAGGGGCCAGGATGTTTTATTCTTCAGATCTGCCCGTGAAGAAAATTTTGCATTGTGAGAACAGATATTCTTAAACATCTCTTTAGGAGCAATAAATTTAATATTTTAACAGAATTTGCACATGATTGCGAATTATAAGTTTCTTTATATTATATACTCCGTACGAAGAACGAGTATGCTGCTAGTTCTAAATATGTTTTCATAAAAACTCCTATGTACAAAACATAAGCAGATAAATGTACCGTAACTTTAATTAATTTTACTGTTCACAGTTTTCTCTGATTCAGAAGTCCTGGGAATTTATTTCGTTGACATTGTATAAAATAATGAGTTGTTCGGGGCAAATACTGCATTGGACGATAAGAAAACACACTAAGAAGTTTGCAAACAACTCAAGTAAGACGGTTTTTCTTCCATGTTTGTTGAAACTTAATGATGGTATTCATTTTCAGTTTGCTGGTAAACAAACCGCCTTAAGAACTTCAATATTTGAATAGGGACGTCTGATTTTTCAAATTTAAGTGTTATTTTCGAATAGAAATCATGTTAGTCTATATCAGTATAATACTCTCATTTAGTTGATTACAAGACATCAACTATACTTTTACGAAAAATTAACATTTATATATAATGGACAATGCCCCTTGCCATACTAAGGATTTTTGAAAGAGGAAAATTTTGAAAGACTACTGGTTTACAAATATTAAACTTTATTTGACAGTTCAATTATGTAGTTCGGTTTCTGTTAGAATTTCGCAATTCTACTTTTGCTAGGATTTCGCGATCCGAATTATCTGAATTCCTCTCATGCTATTAAAATGGTCAAAATATTCTCATCAAGTACATTTCTGTTTGAGTGATTCCAATATTGTAGCATCCGCTGTATTTGCAAAAATTAATTGAGAGACCACATTGCTATCCAAAAGTACTCGTTTTTTACTTACACATTATTGGAATTATTTATTTTACCAAAATACCTTGGCATTTTTTTCTGACGAACAGCAGAAATTCGCCGTGAAACCACTATGTCCCACCAGTACTTTATAAGAATTACATCACTGCATTTGGCTTTGCCGTGTTGCTCCACATATTTTATGAGCAGTTTCCCAAACTGCTAGAGAATTATGTATGAGAAATTACTGTCCCTGTATCGTTAATTTAACTTTCATCAAAATCACATTGATTTCTTTTGTCTCTAAAGGCAGTGCAATTGATAACTGTGTTCACTTCTGTTAGAAGTTACCCATTTGTTTCTATTATATTGTAAAAATTCTGTAGAGATTTTTCATACTTTACAGAGCTCTCTGTATCCCATGGGTTGAAGTAAGGGGGACACATTTGAAGGTCTGATATTAGCGTGTGTCATGATGCTACCGCTGATAAGTTGAGATTGAGGAGAATGCTATGATACTATGTCATTAAGCTATGAAACTTCTTCAACTAAGGTTGGTCATTAATCTCTTAGTAAGAATGAACTCTGAGTAGTTTCTTATAAATCTGAGTAGCCCATTAACCTCTGAATAGCCCATTAATATCTGAATAGCCCATTAACATCTGAATAATTGGAAAACATACCGATATATTTTACACCAATATATGAATTTTAGTAATGTGATTAAGTGACTTGTAAGTTTCAGTTTTGACATAAATGAATGACTGACGATAGAAAAAGAAACGTGTAGACTGACAACTCCGTGAAAAGCAAGAGTCCAGTAGGGCGTTTTCTTTCTGCCGAAAATTTTAGCACTTCGTTTAATCCGCATAACTCGCTAATCCGAACATACCTCGCTCCCCATTTAGTTCGGATTGCATGTGTTTTAATGTATTTTGCTCATCGCATATAACTTTGGTTCAGCTTTTTATGTAGAAATTTTTTTAAAGGGGGCGTCTTCCTGTCGCACTTGGCAAAAGATTTTCCTTTCTGCACAATTATGTGTTGTATCTTTACTTCTTTCTTGATTTCCATTACATATAAATCCTTTTCTTCATTGTGTTCTTTATTCTGGACCACGATTCGTTCACGGCTGATTCGTCATTCTAGACTACACGCTTGTGTTCAACTATTTCCACGTACATGCCATAATTTTACTCACTGGAATCGTTACAAAGTGCAGGTTATGAATAACTTTATTGCGCTCTATCGGAGCTATATTACGCAAAGCTATGCTCATTCCGTATTGTGTGAATAATAGTACCACGGTATAATGAATTGGATGCACTCGCTGCAACAGGACCAAACCAATCTTCATCGTATAAATTAGATATAATTTCTGTATTTGATTCATCTTTAGAATCAGTTGTTGAACCGGATTTGTAATCCGCAACATTTTTCGTCATCTTCAGCATATCTTCGCTAAAGAAACTGTATTAGCGGCTTTACGTGATATGATAATTCAAAGACAAGTACACTGATAAGAATACTTGCTCGAACAATCTCAAACGAAATGGAGCGTGCTTTATATGAAATATTTCGTCCGAAAATAACTTCTTCCGACACAAGAATGCCCAAACATGTGACATTCAGATGTTTCTGTCTCCCCTCTATTTACATCCCCCATTCTGTGAGATAACCGACTATCCTCACCATATGTAATTTTACATCACTTTATCTATCACTATGTCTTAATTGCTAAGAAAATAACCGTACTTCTAATATTATAGTAGCTGTAATTCTAAGTATACATAGCTATAACGGCAAAAATAATTATTTAAAAAGAGCGAACAGTTTTTATATAACGTTTATGGCTATTTAAAAAAAGTGATAAAAAATATCAAATAATCAATTGGAAAAAAAATATGTGCTATTGAAGTTCCTTTGTTTTCAAAATGTCCGCTTCAAATTACAATATTAATAATATATGTATATTACAAATAATAAATAACATCTAATAATACATAACTTGCAGTATATTGTTAATAAACTGTATGCAGTGAATGTTCATCTCAATTCCATATCATTCACAGCAGTAGCAAATTTGCCTAAAAATGTTTTGGTTAATTTGTAAGAAAATGTTTGTGCAATATCAATATACGTACTAGATATATTTTTCAGAGGAATGTTACATCTAAATCATGTTTAAACAATTTACTAAGCAAAAAGGATGTATAATATAGACACATAATCTATTATAGATGACAAATTAAATATTCATCATCATTACGTGCGAGATTTCCAATATGAAGAAACGTATGTTGGGAAATATGCTGTGTAGAAATGTATGTACAGTAAACATAAATTATCTATTAAGTTCCCGTATACAGTAGATATATTTTTATCTGGCCTCTAATCCCAGAAATGAATAAAAATTCAAATAAACTACATACTAATTTAAATAAAGGGAGAAAATATAATTGAATTGTTATTTCAGGTATTTAATTCTCAATATTAAGTCAAAATGAATTTAAATTAAATTTCGCATAATTAAAGGCCGCCGTGAAAGAACTCCACCTCAGTCAAGCGCAGTGAGATGGTGAAAGGTACTACGCATGGTATGGCAGCGGCTGCAGCACGTCGGATGGCAGAGAATGATGGCGTTGAGCCAGTTCTGGCTGTTGCACAATCATTTGATCTTGTCTCGCATTCGTACACTTTGGCATTCCAGAGCCTTCATTCCGCCGATGAGTTCCTTGCAGCAACCATTGCACAGCAGTGTCTGTTCGGCATTGCCTTGCAGCAATTTTGCACAGCAGTGTTTGTTCGGTGCAGATGGCGGCCTATTGCCCGGTATAACCAGCCAGTTTAACGCATCCCTAATATACGACAACGTTCGAACTCGTCTAATTACTTATAAGGTCTTCGGCAAATGTAATCATCTGCATACTTGGTATAAAGGAATTTTCATACGAAATTTCGAGATGATCCTATTATTCTTTAGGAGTGCTTCGTTTCTTTCTCTTTGCAAAAGAGTGTATATTAAGGCCTTATTTTGCCTAAAAGATCATCATACCTAAACAAGTGGCACGTATTCACATCTTGATTCCGATTTAGTGTAGCTAATAGTGATTTTTATGTGAAATGACATCGAATAATTGGATTCGGAAAAAAATATAGTGTGGTAGGAATGATGAAGACATGGTTCCCTTTCTATGGTTTCGAGGAAGAATGTTTAAGAAATTTTCTTGCATAGTATGATAGTGTAGATTGTCACAATTATCACTCGGAATATCCGGCTTCGGTAATGTATTCCTAGGGGAAAACCATTGAAATGCATTTGCATTTTTAAGATTTGATGGATATAAGAAAAACTTTCCAGTAGTAAGTTTCGTTTCCAAATATTGCAGTTTCGGTGCTTCTGTCTCTATGATAAACGATGGTGCTTGTAGTACAAACTGTATTTTTCACTTTCGAGAATTCACAAATGCTTTTATAGTATCTTTTGTGATATTTTCTTTGTCTTTTGCTGATGGTTTTAGACTATTATTTTGTCGCATAACTTTTATTGTTTCTGTGTTTACAACTTCTGAGCCACATTAGTTAGTTTTTGTCCATAGATATATATTCTTGACTTTACGTTGCATGCCTGCTCTATCACATTTACCTTGAAAAGGGGAGCTGTTTTTGTTTATAAAACAGATTAATTATTTTAAATATTTTTTCATGATGTTTTACTAACGAAGCGTTTCTTTGGACGTTTGATACTGAATATTATATTCTTGGAATTCTAACTATCAAATCTAAAAGGCTAAGGTATTAACATTTTATGACAAGTAGTTTTTTTTAGTTCACTTTAATAATTAAAGTAGGTATTTCTTAATGCCAAATATCAACGTGCTCTACTATATGGCGGGAACGACAACTTTTATTAAAGAAGAACCATATGGAACGATTTTTATGTTTACACTTCATTAGATTCACTTCATTAATTTTATTTAAGTACACTTCATTAATTTTATTTAATTTGATGCCAGATGTATATTAAAACTGAATATGTGGGTAGTGGTTTACGAAATTGTGACTCATTGCAATTTTTCCGACCATGCAGGTAGTGGTTATTTCATCCTGAAAAGAAACAATGTATGACAAAGCTATAGCAAAGCCATGGATCAAAGCGTTCAAAGTTTATGCTGTATCCATTCAGCTATTTAATCAATTATTTTGCTGAAATAGATCCTACATTCAACCATTTCAAATTTCAGATAGAACTAGTTAGTGTATCACATTTGAAGGGCTCAAAAATCCAATGTTTTTTCATGTCTCGGGTAATAAATAGTCTATTCAGAAATTAGAAATTGCTGCAATGAATCTAGAGCCGGGTTTCTACGGAGTGAAATACATAACCCACGACAATGTTAAGTGGGAACTATACTGGTGTCTAAAATGATTTTTACATACATAAAAATAATTGGTTTTCCTTCGATCTTATGCATTTCCGGATTTCATTTCAGTGCTTATCGACTACACACAGTTTTTATGACTCCCAAGTATCATTTAGAAAGAACTTTTGATGTGGCTAGCTGTCGGACGTTTAGATGCTGAGAAAACGTTGATGGAAGTGGCGAATTGTCTCATAATTAGTTTTATATCGTATGCACTGAGATTCGATATTTCAGTTTGCACGCATGTATTATGATGCTATGTATCTTCCCTCGAAATATTTATTTAATTAGATTGAACAGTTTTTGAAAAATAGGAGTTTTGGTACATTTGAAGATAATTTTGGGCACCAGTGTAATTTACAAGTAGTCGATAGTCCTGAACTCCCCCCCCCCCCCCCCTCATTATTGATCTTTGCATAGCGGACTGCTGGCGACAGTATTTATTCAAGCGATGTCTACTGTTTAAACTCCGTCTATAACTTTCAGTACCGAAAGTATTCACATGACTGAAATAAACTATTCACAACAAAGAGTACACAAGGTACTGCACTGACGGCAAAAGTAATTGTGCAACATGTAGAAAGTCGTGAACGCATCTATGCACTTGACCATCAGGAATACGATACTTTGAGAAATCAAATCTGATAGTTTTGATACTAAAGTTTACCTGCTTTGTTAAATATATTTAACTAAGTCATTGTAAACAGCTTACGTCTCAAATCCAAACCATGACTATCTTTCTATTCAATCAAATTAATATATATTGAGTTTTAGAAATAATAGTACTTCTTGCTTTATTTAAAATAGACCAGGTTTTTAATTATCTTACATTTAAAATACAGTAATACAAATTGATTTTATTTCGCGAATTAAAATTCAATATTTATCGAAAGTATAAAATATATGTTTGATTAGTATTTTTATATGACTTACATGCACTACTATAAATTCAAATGAAATGTCACAGAAGTAGCATCGTTAATAATCTCCGAGATTTGAAAATGATTAAACGAAATCCCACTTCAATGAAAACTCCAATCATTTGTATTCAATTTATTACATTTATTATAAGCATAAAAAACAATTTTAATCAAAATTGTAGTTTATGAAGTAAAACAAACATGAATGTCATCAAGAATTGATTAGATATTTTAGAAATTAAGGCAATAAATTGAGTCTATTGCATGATAAGAATAATACATTACTCATTGACAATTTTCATTTAAGTAATAATGCATAATCTACATTTCTAAATTGCATTCTTGCAGACAATTATAAATTGTACATTTTGTCCTTTGATTGGGGTTTATTAACTTCCCAAGTGAGCATTACTCTTTCCACAAGTAGCTGAACAATATATACTTTAATTTTAAAATTCTATAGCAATAATTAGCATATGTTATTTTATTGAAATATACCATCACTTTATAATCTCGCAATTGCCACTTATTTCTTCTATCGATGTTGCAAAATTAGAAATGCAATTATAATTTAATTTACTAGAGGAATTAGTGCTCAATTTATCCTTCCAGATTAGGCCATTAAGTGAGGGTGACCAGTTCCAGTTTTCAGATTATACATTTTTTTTTTATTTTAAGGCATATGATTAAAACAAGTAACGTCACGTAGTCATAGGATAAACATTTTAAATGATATGCTAGTTTTCTTCTAAGGTACATTTTTGTTATTATCTTAGTGTTAGACCAGAAATATATCTCACATTTGATGAGACACTTTTATGTACAAATATATGATGGCCAAAACGGCGAACAATATTTGTAGTCTAGCTGGCACCGAGTTTTATAATCCCGTGAACCTAAAGGGCAGAAAACTACAAATTTTGGGGTGTCATGACAGAGGGGGCCGAGCTGGGCCTTACGAGATGTGGAATGGTTCCATTGGTTAAAGGAGTAACCAATGGAAAAAGAAGAATGTTACGTCAAACTCAATGCGGCAAATGGAAGAAAAGGGGGAGTTACCCCCCCTGAGGGAACCACAGCCTGTGACCCGAGAACGACACTAAAAGAAGATAACTTGTGCACTGAGACTTTTGACAACATGACTTGTACAGAGATACTAACATGACTTGGAACAGATAACTAAAATATGACTTGACAGAGATACCAATATGACTAAAGGCAGTGACGTTTTAATACGACTTAAGATAACTTAGACGATGACTGGATTTGGTGAATTCAGACTTGTAGAGTGTCCCGTAGAAGTTCCAAAATAATGGAGATATATTAATGTGTGAGTGCAATCAGAGTACGAGAAGGAGCCACACACCAAAGAGTTATGGCGAGTACAAATAACTGATGCAAGCATTTGATATATGATCAAGGCCCAAAGCCGATATCGAAGGTATGTGCCCATTGAAAATGATATCTGGTCCTAACTACTATTTAGGATTTTCCGTTTTGGTCACATATGTACCCTCCGCTGAAATAATAGAATTAAATAGTGTAATTGAATTTAATTAAGATTTATTTTGTTAATAAATGTTTTATTGTTAAAGTTTAAATGGTGCAGTCAATGAGTATTATAATAATTAATAATTCCTTTACAGGAGTTACACGGGGGCGCGGTAGCCCATTGGTTAGCGCGCTGGAGTTGCACTCGGTAGGCCCGGGTTCGATTCCAGCCACTGCCAAAACTGCCGCCGTGTTCATGCGGAGTACGATCACGTTAAACATGTGGGTCCGAAAGTCCTTCCGAGAGGATGGTGGTAGGGGAAGGAGGGTACGGTCCCTGTGGATGCCTCCCCCACTGGATTCCGGTCTAAATTGGGTGGCACTTCCCGACCGTCCAAACAGTTACCTTACACCTTTCTGGTAGGTCGGACGGTCTGGGTTTCAACAACAACAACAGGAGTTACACGAAAGTTAAATCATTGAAGCTTTTTATATAACGGCACAACTAGCAATGTACGATTTCGATAATATGTACACTAAAATGAGAATTTACGCAATGTTACGATAAGATGATTAATAATAATTAATGTTAAATATAAAGTTAAGCTTAATTTCATTTTTGGTTCCCACACTTGGTTTCCGTGACGGTTTTGTGGGAGTTCAAAATTTTAAATGAATATTTTAATAAATAATACTGAGATTAATAAAAATAATTTAAATAAAGAGATGACTAAATTTAATGGAGGATCATGTGTTGACCAGATATTTGCATTGCTTAAAATTAAATATGCGCAGTCACTATGAAAAGAATTTGAATATAATTAAAATGATTGAAAATAATGTTGGAAAAATTGATTATTATTAAGAATATTTAATTTGCATGTTAAAGTGTTTTATGTGCAGTATTTTTGAAGTGTATTTTATGCTGTTAATTTTAAGTAGGATTTTAGAAGGGATAATTTTTTGTTTTAAATGCCTTTGAGAGGAAGAAGAAATTCTAGACGACAAAAGTCTCCGGACATAGCACAAAGAGAAATTATTGAAAATCCGAGAGTAAAAATGGATAATTTTGGTTTAATTAATGTATTGCCAGCTTTTTATGGGAGGAAAGAAGAAGATGTCGAATTTCGTATCGCAGAGTTTGAAAATATTGCAGGAGTGGCCGAATGGTCGGAGGAAAATAAAGTCATAATTTTAAAAACTAGGTTAAAGGAGAAAGCTTTTGAATTTTTGTCAAAAAAAAGGGAACTCCAGAAAGCAAATAAAATTTGAGAGATAAAAGAAATATTATTGAAACAATTTAAAACATCTCTTACGCTGCTTCAAAAGCAGACAAATTTGAATAAAATTAAAATGACGCCAGGAATGAAAGTTGCGGAGTTAGCGTTTGAAATTGCAAATTCGACAAATGAATTTTTAGAGAATTACGCAAATAATGAAATGTGTGAAACAATGAATAATTTAATGTTGACAAAATTTATAGAGTCTGTTAGACAAGATCTTGCTTTTGAAATTAAGAAACTAAATATTCAAAATTTTGATAAGGCAGTGTAATACGCAGAGCACTTAGAGAAAATTTTAGAGGAGGAATGCGACAGTACAGAAATTAATGCAATTTATCTCAATAAAAATAATGGCAGAAAATTTAATGTTAATCAAATGGAAAGGCATTTACAAAATTCAAAGTTTGAACCTCAGCAAGTAAAATATGAAAGGTATGAAAATTCAGAAAATGAAATTAAATATTGTACAGGGGACGGAATGCGGAACCATGCGTGGGAAGAATGTCAGCACAACCCTTGTAACCAAAGTAGAAATGAAATATCACAAGAGAATAAATATTGCATGGGATGCGGAAAAAGAGGGCATTATTTTTCAATATGTTGGCACAACCGAAATGCACAAAACAATTATGGAGAAAATAAATATGGAAATAAAAGAAGTGAATTTAGAAATTATCAAAATAACGGAATGAGAAATGATCAAAATAACGGATTTAGAAATGGGCAAAATAATGGATTTCGTAATACGCAAAATAGCGGATTCAGAGAAAGAGATACGGAAAGAAATGAAAGGCATAATACAAAAACTTTTGCAAAACAAAGATTTCAGGGGCAAGAAAGAAACCGTAGCGGGCCTTTAAACTGATGGAGGGGCTTTGTCCAAGTCAAAATTTCAAAAATAGACCAAATTCCCAAATAAGTAATACAGGCGACAACGCGAAAATTACATACGGATACGAGAGTAGAAATGAAAATTATAAAAGGGAGGTTCGCACGCGTAGAACAGGTTCCAATTTTCAATTAAATCAAAACAAAACACAAGAAAATATAAATGACAGTCAAAAAATAAATAGTATTGAAAGCATGCAAAAATTTACCCAGGTTCCCTGCCCGAAGGATAAGGTTATTAATACCATATCCACTTTATTGGCCAAGCCCGGATGGATGAGGTTCGATAGGCACTTCGTCGAAAGTCTAAAATATGAGGCAATTATTAATAAAAGAAAATTGAGGAAAATACATGTGTAAAATATAATATATGTAAAATCATGACAAATAATGAAAATACAGGAGTTAAAGAAACTATAAAAAATAAAAATGATGCGTGCAATGCAAAAATAAATTTAAATGAGCACAAAAATGAAATTAACTGAAAATCGACTAATGAAAAAAAAATATGATGAAATTAAGGAAACTAATTGTAAAGTTTCGCAAATTGATACACACATTTTTGAATGAAGCCATGTTAATGACTACACTGTTTCAAAGGATAAAAACAATCAAAATGTTGATATAGAAAATGATTTTAAAATTGTGACTAGTGCAAAAAAGCTAATTGTTATACAAGATGAAGTAAACTGCATAGTTGAATTTAATAAAAATATAAAAAATGGTTATTGTGGCAGTTAAACGCATAGGGCGATGAGGCCAATTTTCATAAAAATGAAAATGTTAATGATTTTACCGAAAAATATTGTGTTAATGAAAAATCATTTCTTGACGTCCAGGTCTATGTCACGCTCACACGCAGGATATCTTTGCAACCAGGACAATTGATTGCAGAACAATTCGATGTTGACAAAAACATTCAGGATAGAGAGGTGATCTTTATACCCACAAAACACGCAAAAGTACTTTTTTCATTTGGTGCAATTCGACCTGTAATAAAAAATAGCAAAATTGATATTGTAATTAGTAATCAAAAGAAGGTTAAAATTACGTTTAATAAAAATATGAAAGTAGGAGTGATTAAAAATTTCAAAAGAATTACTAATGAAGAAATTTAAATCGGAGATACCGTATTTTTGAAAGAGGAAAATAAACCAAATATGCTACAAGATGGATTTTAAGGACCCTTTCGAGTAATAGAACTTGGAGAAAAAAAAATTAAAGGGAAAATGTCAAATGGTTGTCAACCCCATATGCAATTGTAATGGGAGTTACAGATTTCTGTGAAAAGTATATTTTCAATGCTTGAATTAAAAAAAATGTGTGATTGTATTAATAATTATGTACCAATGTTTAAGGTTAAGTAAAAACATTGCATTATGGGATAAAGCTATCAATTGTGAAAATTGGTGAAGTAAGGAGAGATTTGTGTTGAAAAAATAATATACTGTGTAATTTGTACAAAAAAAATGTGTAATTCTGTTAAAAATATCAAAGTTAAAAAGTTACGCGTAACGTTTCAAAGTGAACGTGCATATATTTTAAAAATACTTTTAAAGAATCAAAATTTAATTTTGCTTCAATTGAAAGCCTGACCTGATATAATTTGATGAGTACATAACTTATGTTTATTTAGTGTATAATGTGTGCTGAAACCTTTTTGTGATTACAACATGACTGTGTTGAACTGCAATTTTGGACGAACTTTGTCCCAATAGGAAAAATGCTAATTACAAAAGTTGAGATTCGAACAATTTTTTCGAACTTTACTGGTGTTGTGTTTTTTTTAATCCGAGGGGAGATATGCGAGACTAGAAATAGATCTCACATTTGATGAGATATTTTATGTACTAATTTATGGTGGCCAAAACGACGAACAATACTTGCAGTCTGGCTGGCACCGAGTTTTATAACCCCGTGAACCTAAAGGGCAGAAAACCACAAATTTAGGGGTGCCATGACAGAGGGGCCGAGCTGGACCTTACGAGATGTGGAATGGTTCCATTGGTTAAAGGAGTAACCAATGGAAAAAGAAGAATGTTACATCAAACTCAATGCGGCAAATGGAAGAAAAGGGGGAGTTACCCCCTCTCCAAGGGCACCACATCCTGTGACCCGAGAACGACACTACAAGAAGATAACTTGTGCACAGAGACTTTTGACAACATGACTTGTACAGAGATACTAACATGACTTGGAACAGATAACGAAAATATGACTTGAGAGAGATACCAATATGACCTAAGGCAGTGACGTTTTAATACGACTTAGGATAACTTGGAGACGATGACTGGATTTGTTGAATTCAGACTTGTAGAGTGTCCCGTAGAGGTTCCGAAATAATGGAGATATATTAATGTGTGAGTGCAATCAGAGTACGAGAAGGAGCCACACACCAAAGAATTATGGCGAGTACAAATAACTGATGCAAGCATTTGATATATGATCAAAGTCCAAGGCCGAAATTGACGGTATGTGCCCATTGAAAATGATATCTGGTCCTAACTACTATTTAGGTTTTTTCGTTTTCGTCACATATGCCCCTCCGCTGAAATAATATAATTAAATAGTGTAATTGAATTTAATTAAGATTTATGATTTTAAAAAATACTTTATTGTTAAAGTTTAAATGGTGTAGTCGATGTGTGAGTACTATAATAATTAATAATTCCTTTACTGGACTCGCACGAAAGTTAAATAATTGGGGTGTTTTATATAGCAGCATAACTAGCAATGTACGATTTCAATAATAAGTCCACTAATATGAGAATTTACGGCAATGTTAAAATGAGTAATTATAATTAATGTTAATTAAAAATTTAAGCTTAATTTCTTTTTCGGTTACCACACTTAGAATGTTTCTCTTTGAATGTTTTTCATGCTCCAATGAGTCCCGCTGAAGGCTATGTTCATATACGCTTCTGAGCGAAACATTTGCGTATGTGAACGGCCAGATTAAAAAAAGGATAAATGTTAATTTATTCGTAAATATATTGGAGTTCATAAAGCATAAACCAATTTTAATTTGTTTTTGGAAGTCTCTGTTTTACTTTGTCTGCCTACAAAATTCATTGTATATATCAATTGTAAAACCACGCATGTATATAAAGTAAAAATAAGCATGCATATACAGTAAAACTAAAAGTGAACAGACATTAAAAGACAGTGAAAAATTAATACCTACAGTGGTTTTCGATATTATTTCAGCACACATATTCTAAAAATACTATTTACTTTTTTCATGTCTACTTTTATTTGTCCCAAATACATTTTATGCTAATTTATGGATTTTTCTTGAAGTCTATGTGCCAAAGTATACTGCCCAATCTTTATGATAACGCATTTCATGAATCACAGGCCCATATCTTATCTGACTTTTCCACTTAAACGTTTGTGTAATGATAATAAATTAGGATATTAAAAATTGTTTCACATTAGCAATTTTACAGTAAAACCTCTAACAGACACTCCCCGTTTAAAGACAATTTCTGAATATCTAGTTTCTTGAAATAAGACTTTACTGTATTTCGCTCCCCATTAGAGTTCACTCTCGCTAGCGGATTGAGGTCGGGATGTCCAACACATTTTTGTTAGAATTTAGGTATGTTCTGAAATTTAAGATTGTTTAGAATAAACATTGCATATTTACGCTAATGCAAGTGTTTTAGTAACTTTCTTAAAGAAGTGCATTTGCTTCATATTTCAAGTCTAAATTTTAGTCTTAAAAATAATATTTCATGAATTGTGGATCTTTATTTCCTAGATATGAAAAACAATATAATTATGATTTCGTAGAAACGGAACTACCGAAGAACAGGTGAGGGAAATACCAGCCATTCTTAGAGTAGGAGCATGAGACTTGATGGTTATTCCCAATGTTTTTTTTTCTTATCCAATCATCAATACTGTTCTCCCAGTGGTGATTCATCATCCATTATTTTGTCTGAAATATCCACATGCTCAAATTTTGAGGTCTTGATCAATATGTGTCATAGTTTTGGATGCGGCCATTTGCCCATCTGCAGTAATCGCATCTGCAGTAATCGCAACTGAAGAAAGCTGCTTCAGTTGCGTGCAGAAATGTTTCAAGAAGGCCAGATTCGTTATGAGTGACCAAATTGAAATCCGCAACGAAGAAAATGAAAAAAAAAAAAACTAGTGCGGAATTATTTATTTTAGCTATTTCTCACATTAGTTGATTCTGTCAATGTAGAGCAATGCAGTGCCGTTTATGTATCGAAAATACTGAACGGACATTGACAATTTTATGAAAAAAAAACCAAGAAGACTGAACGGATAATGAAGAAAAATGTGATGGTCAAAATGGAAGGAAAATAAACTGTTATATGAATAGTTACGACTCAGTGAGGATTACTGAGGCACTACAAATGCATTTCCTAATCGCTGAAGACCACGAAGGGTTCAACGTTATTTTACTTTTTTTTTATTGGGACCGAGTAATGTCACACCACTGTCGCCGATGTCTATTAGATCGCTGTGTTCCGGGTTCGTTAAAGGGGTTTAATCGTATATACGCAAATTGATAAAATGGACTATGCTATAAATTTAGTAGTATGTATCCATCGTCGTGACGTTGACCATATAAAGGAATAACTTTTAAATACTTTTATTACTGATTATGACAGAAGGAGACCTGAACAATTTGTAATATGAATTTATGAGAACGTCGGAGTTATACAATGTGATAATACTTTAACACTCTTATAAAGATACAGGACTTTATAATTTGTATTTGATGTTAGAAATAATGAAAGTTCCATTACATGCTTCAAATCGAAACATTTGCTGGGTATACTGAGCGATAATATTCAATTTCTAAATAAATATCATATATGCATTCTCAGAAAAAGCAATCAAGATCCTATTTCAAGAAGGAAGAGATCTGACAAATGAATTGTAAAGCATCTAGCGAAGATAAATTCTTCAAAATATACATTGTAAACATTTTATTATAGAAATGTCTGGTATGCACTTTCATCATTGCAATGTTTTGCATGGCTATGAGAAAGCTTTATTTGGGGAAAACATATAAAGCTATATAAACTCTTGATGCATTTTGTATAATTCTATAAGCATAGAATTAAAATAGCATAAAAATTCTACCTTTTATGCCAGATATTTCTAGAAATGTTTTAAAAGTTTGAGATAATTATTTGTTTTAATAGTAATTATAATCAATTAACCGTAAATGTAAAATTAAAGAATATTCATGTTACAGAATATTTGCATATGGATATTGATGCATTTCACCTTCTAAGCACCCTTGAATATGAATATACAGCAAAGAATGTCATATATATTTTCGATCTGGAATATTATTTGAATGAATAAACGACTTACATTTAGCAAATATTCTAAAATATAATTTAAAAGTATACTGAATTAATTTAGGCGCTTAGAGAAAAATATTTATAGTTTCATTAAAACAGCATTTGGGAAATAAAAACTTATACCTTAAATTATATTTACAACCTTATTTTTACAGCAAATTTAAGCAAAAATAATACTTAATTGAGAATTCAATCATATATTAATAAATTTATATACGGAATAAAATTAAGCTTATGCCCCAGAAGTCTATAAATTACCAATTATCAATTAAATAAAATGCATTGAAATTGATAATATTTATAAAACCTAAACTACTTTCTTTACATTTAGCATACCGAATATATTTTACGTTCAAAGCACTCACCAATCTAATTTATCTAAATATTTATAATTAAATGATTTAAATTATTTCAATTCCGCTTAATACGCTTATTATGTAAACGTTAATAATAACAGTGTAGCAGACATGAGATGAGTAACACTTTCAATAATTGCTGACTCGATAAGATATTTATTAGCTTGAATTATTTTAGTACAGTAAAACCTTAATTTCATATTTCATAAAACAGGCTCTCAAAATTATTAAATTTAAAGTTTTTTCTGTTAAAAAAAATTGTTCCGTAAAATGTTACATTTATAATCATTGTATTAAAAATGCAACTAATTATTTACTGTCAGCTTGGATCTTCTGATTTTTAAAGCTTTTTCCTATGGTCAAAAACATGTGACAGTAATTGAATAAGTTAAACTATTACAGATATTGATTTATTTTATATTAAATTTCAGAGAATCTCTATACTAATCAGAGAATTAATCAGTAAAAATACACTTTATGCGAAGGATAAAGTTGGGGTATATAATACCATTCGTTTCTGCTAATGGGTGCCATTGCACTTTTGGACTTCGGGTATATTAGTTTTCTTGCACTTACGAAGGGGATTCCATTTATCCCCGAAACAACTGTAGTCTGATTTCTATTTCTATTTGTGATTATATTAGTTTCTTTAGCTTTCCTTACCTAATTCAGAAAATATTCAAGTGCATTGATGCAGATGCCATCATGTGTACGGTATAAAGTATAAGGATATAGACATTTCTTTGACATAATTAATATTTTAATTTATATTTTCTATTCAATTAAATAATGGCTTCGACTGAAAAGGGCTACGAGTGATTTGAAGGAGGAATAGCATCCTTCCACAGGGTGTCCTATACCTATAAGCACAGCTCCGGACTTATAGAAAGTTAGCATTAACTATTTTGAGATTTTATAACATTTTAAAAGTAAGTTTTGTTTTTCGTACTTGGCGGAAAGGTTTTTACCACGAAGTGGTATTTTAGGGAGATAACATATTTGTTTAACGAATACTGTAAAAGTTAATTTCACTGCAAATTCATGAATAATAATGAACAGAAATCCGAAGTGACGCAGTCCATTACGCTCTCGAGGGTCCCTCTCATGTTGTATAACCGTCATCTATTTCCATTTAGAGTAGGAATATAAAAGCCTGTAATGTCCAACACTAGGTCGATATTCCATATAAAAGTAATATAATTACATTATAATACATTCTTATAATAAATATAAAAATGTAGCGCGAGTGAAAGTGAAAGTTTTGAAAAAATTCACAGTGATTTTATTTATCAATCACTATAGTATGCGTTTCACGACGAGTGTCCGAAAAAAAAAATAAAGCTTCTATACCACGGAGCAATTTCTTCCAGAAACACCACATGTTTCGCAGGGAAAAAATCTTACCACCGAATTGCTGTTTTTCGTACACAATAAGAAAAATTTATCCGATCTGGAGCGCGATCAAATCAGACGACGAAATAATTTGTCATCACACTGCTCTACCTTCAAAGATAACGGCTATGAATGAAGCTCTACGGTGAGAAACGGATATAGAATAAAAATTCCACGAAATGTCATCTAATCATATGGATATACGTAGACAATTCTTCTTCTTCTTATTAAGCACTACAGCCTATTGCCAGCCAAGGCTGTCTCAGTCTGTTTCCACCTTCTCGATCTATCCGATGCCACTGTCCTCTATTGACGCCATCTATTGACGCCAACGCTCCCCAGCCATTTCTCCACATTGTCCAGCCACCTTGTATACGGCCTTCCTCTCTTTCACTTTCCTTCTGGCCCCTGGAAAGTTGTTTTCTTGACTAAGTTATCCTCTCCATATCTATATATATGGCCGAGCCATCTCAGTTGAGCCACTTTAATCACATTTACTATGTTTGGTTCTCTAAATTTATATTGTAATTCTTGATTATATATTATTCTCCACACTCCATTTTCCACATTTTCCACATTTTTTATTCTACACACTTCATTTTTCTACACTTAGCAACAGTAAGCCTTCGGGTCTGTCGTGTGGTTTGGGTTTTCAACACTCCATTTTCCTTTACCGCTCCAAAAATTCTTCTCAGGATTTTTCGTTCAAAAATCATCAACTTATTTTCATTAGTTTTATTCATAGTCCAGCATTCACTTCCATATAAAACAATTGGTCTTACTAATGTCTTGTATAGCCTTATCTTTGTTTCTCTACTTATATATTTCGATGTAAACTGATTACGTAAGCCATAGTAGCATAAAGTTCACAATTATACCTTGAAAATTATTAGAAAACCTTAGAAAACTGGAGGATAAATTGGTGGCATTTATTATTTATAATGGCCTGATGCTAAACTTGCTAAATACAAATGAGTTGCAAAGTACTGGAAATGCTATGATTAGCTGTTCGAAGGTAAGGTCCTATTATATAGGATCGATGATTGGAATTGCATTTCCGACAATAAACATTGTCTATGTGTTTGGTTGTATTAATGAATGGAAATATGAAAAATAACCAAAATAGGAAGAGCAATTTATTAATCCTTGTGGGTACAAATATCATAAAACATTTCATAAAAGTGCAAAATTTAATTTTTATATGGTTCCAATAAAAAGCTGTGAATGAGTAAATTTTATGCTGCACTTAATGCAAAAAAAAAAAATTCTCGGTAGCTTTTAATGACAAATTCGCTGAAAAACTAACGACTAAAATTCATGACTTATTCAATTTTACCTACACTGCAAGCGTGATTCACTTAAATATGAGTGATATATACACATCTATTTTAAACAAGAAGACCTGAAAAGTTAATTTTGTTGCCACTCCCTTCAAATCTAATAAAGTACTTAATAAAATGCATTGATATACCTTAGTAAACTTTTCATCAAAACGTATCGGATAAATTCATTTTGCCCTATTTAAGCTTTGTAGAAATTTCATTAGTTGACATTTTTTTAATTGGCGGGCCATATAGGAAAATAAATTTTACATTTTTTTCTTAAATTGTCAGCTTCGGGTAGTGTAACTATCATTGCTAAATTCCCTTATTTTTGTTGATTATTTTCCATATTTAAATTTACTGCTACTACCAACCGTTATATCCCTTTCAGGCACATATGACGATGAACCCTGTATATTGTTGCGACGTATCCTCTCAAATATTGAGTATACTTTTACGAAAATATTATGAAAATGTGTACGAATTACTGAATAACTAATGCTTTAGTTTAAAAGCACCAATAAGCATAAAAATGAACATCATACAGCAAATAGATAACTACGACAATACGCAAAAAGATAACTACTTGATAACTACGTTACAAAATCACTAATTAACTCTCACATACAGTAAAATAGCAATTAAATATTCTACTAATACACAAAACAACGAGATCTATTCTCAAAACATGGACTTATTTCACTATTCACTTTGACTCATATCAAATCAATAATTCTCCTATTGGGTGATGAGTCCCTTATATACTCTTCTTAGAAATTTCTGGAACGTACTCGTATCTCTAAAATTTGTGGACATCTCGAGGAAGTTCCAGTACATTCGAAAACTCCCTTGAAGTTGCTGAGTAAACGATATTTCGCAAAATATTACACTCATCACTCGAAAATTCCCCAAGGTACTGCAACTCTGTCTTCACATAAATGCAATGGCTGCCTGTAAAAGTGTGTTCTCCTGGTGAGAAAAAAATGTGCTGCAAAATCATTTTATGCATCCGTAACACTATCCTCTTCTTCAGGCTCTACCAACTTACTGTGTCCATTATATATGGGGCACCGGGTACTAAATAATGGATGCTTATTTTGTACCCGGTCAATTCCGGGTATTAAATTTTAGTCAGCTATAAATTATAAAATCAGGAATACACAGCTGGGAAACATTAATCTGATTCTTGTTCCTATAATTAGACATATTTAGACATATTAGTTAGATATGAGTAGACATATTTTTATCATGTTGATGTCTTGTTAAAATATATATATATCTGCCATTGCTTGGGTCACCCTGTTGGATTTTATATCTGTTGTGCATCCCTGTATAAATAAATGAATAAATGACTAAATAATAATAATTTACAAATAATTGTAACGGTGATAATACAAGATAAAAAATGGAACCCATTAAGTTGAGAAATAAAGATATTATCAGACGTAACACTATCAATTTTCTTACCGTACGTACACAATATATTTTATTTACAGCTTCAATATCTCAATGCTATATCTTTAGAGACTGCTTCAGTTTTTCCGTAATCTAAAAAATTGCTTCAGTGAATTTTGAGAAACATCTTCAAAAGAATCGAACAACAAAGATACGAATTTAAAAAAAATATTTTCGTGCTTAAAATTCTACGAACTGGCAAAAATACATTTTTGCCAGTTCGTAGAATTTTAGAAACTGAAATATCATTTGAAGTTCAAGTATAGTGCAACAAGAAGTATTTTAAAATATGTCCCTATTTAAACCCGTTTCATTATTACCTAACTTTATACAATAAATATATTAAATGGATATAACATAAAAAAAAGCAAAATTTCAGCGAGCTAAGAGAAATTGACAGTTTAATCAAAATAAAGTTTTATTTTCTATATTTTTGAATACTTAATTTACCGGAGGGTGAAATAATGTTCTTCAAAAAAGTGGAGGAACGGGAGTGTGAGATAATGTCATTTTTAACACTTTACAACATAGCTGAACACTGTTTATAACTTCGTTCATTCTGTCTGTCTGTCTGTCTGTCTGTCGCCTGGCACGATAACTGCCGTAAAAATGACTTTATCAAAATTAAATTGTAGTGTGTTGTTCAGACGGTATGTGGGATTTATGAGAATATAAATGAATAACATCACCCAATTAGTTTTGGATTGAACCTGTGTTGAAGAAATGAAATACATTGAACCCTATAGGTCCTAATTGTTCAAACATTTTTAAGCGAATTTAAAATTCACAAATTGCTTCGAAAGTTTCAGGAAATATTCAAATTATCCCATAACATATATAAAAAAATTCAGCAAAATGTATTCAATAGTTTTTTACACAAAAATTAAAATAATAATTACATCCTTTATATGAAGAAATTACTTGACCATTATATGAAGAACTCACGTGACCTACTTCAAAATAAAATATGGCATCCATCTTGTGTCAAAACCGCGAGTTTTAAAATTCTTTTTAATTCATATTTAGTGTTGTATTCGTCCAAAAACCGCTTTATTTTGCTTCATTTCTGTGCATCTGTATTCTGAAACAGCGCAATTACAATATATTTGAGTTTAAATGATCAATGCTATCCATCTTGTGTCAAAATAGGGATTTTTAAAGTTCTTTTTAATTTATATTTAGTGTTGATTCCGTCCAAAAACCGCTTTATTTTTGCTTAATATCTGTGCATCTGCATTCTAAAACAACACAATTACAATATGTTTGAGTTTAAATTATCATCAAAATTTGATCATTTCTACAACGAAACCTAATTTTGGCTAATAGCGAATGTAGAGAGATTAGGCTATAAAATGAGTTGTATAGGAATTGCTGAATTTCTTTAACGAAAAATTATTTTGTTCTAGAGTCTGAAATAGATGATAGGAATGAAACATGCATTGATTTTACAATAAATGAAACATTCATTGATTTTACATAGAGTGGCAGACGATTTAATGGCAGACTTTTCGATGGAGTTTTATGCATAGTGTTAAATTACTTTTACCGCCATGGTTTTAAATTTTTAAGTAGAATAAATTATTGTAGTACTGTGATGAATGAAATAAAAATTTATGAATGAAATATTTACAGCTTTTACACAGAGATCCAGGGCCTTCCCGGTCGTCCAACTTGTTGCTCTAAGTCCTCTGGACGAGCCGGACGGCCTGGGGCTTTCACAGAGATCCAGGGGCCAACGGCCGTACCGTGCTGAAAACACATGTTATCGTTATATCACCGAAGTCAAGCAGCATCGGGCGTGGTTAGTACTTGGGTGGCTGACCACCTGGGAACACCGCGTGCTGTTAGCACTTTCCGGACGCTGTAGTCCGGTGGTATGCGGGCTGGATTTGCACGCTGCCACAACTGTCGCCGTGTTCATGCGGAGTATTATCACGTTAAACATGTGGGTCCGTAAGTCCTTCCGAGAGGTTGATATTTGGGGAAGGAGGGTACGGTCAATGTGGATGCCTCCCCCACTGGGTTCCGGTCTAAATTAGGTGGCACTTCAAGGCAGTCCAAACAGTTACCTTACACCTTTCAGGTAGGTCGAACGGTCTGGGTCTCAACAACAACAACAGAGATCCAGGCGCTTTATATTTCGATGACGTCATTTGATCAAGTTCTTTTCTTTTCAATGAACTTGTTTTAAATTTTCAAATATAATTAATTATTGCAGTATTGTGATAATTTTAAAAATATTATCCCTGAATGTATCGCATTTTAGAGATGTTTAAATAAAATTAGAGTTGGAAATTGTTTCATAATCTATGCATTATGCATGATTGATTATTCTTGTTTTCCTTTTCTGTTGTGCTCAAAATTAAGGTACATAATTACACCGTAATCGTATCAATTTATAATCAATAGTTCTAACACTTATACGTACAACTAGAATGCTACACGTATGTGCAAAACATTATATCCCAATATTTGTCTTTACCGTTACCTCAAAGCTGCGTTCATGGGTGGAATCTACATTATCCCGAGAGTCAGTTGCAAGTGTAATTGCTACTCCTACAGGCTTACAATTTTCAACGTGGAATACACAGGGTGTAACCACAGAAAGTGCAAACATTTGCTTTAATAACTATAAAATTAACCTTGAATAAAAGACTGCGTATAGTACTGACCGAAATGTTAATGATAATGTTTAAGAAGTTTAATTAGTACATTATTAAGCATTTTCTAGATATAAAAATAGAACAAATATGTTTTCTAATATCTTATAAATTCTAAACTAGGCTATTCCTCTCGTGATCTGAAAACCGAAGCAAAGCATGATATCTAGCTCTATGTTTAACAAATGAGACATTGTTTATTTTACGGAAGTAATAGAAAACTCACAGTATAAATCTAAACCATTAAATAATTAATGTAGAAGTCAGTTTAGAAACTTGTAAAAATTGTACATATTATATCAATTAAATATATAATTCTGTTTAGCGCGATTTTTTTTTAAATTTATTTTTCACCTTAGTCTTTTTGTTAGCTAAGCTTCGACCTTAGGAAGCGCAGTTGGTGAAACCAGAGTAGAATGGGTATCTAACATTTGGTTCAAAGGTTGAAAGTGTAAATAATAAACAAATAAAATCTGAAAACACACAGTAATTTAATCCAACAGTTAAAAACTTACATAATATATGAAAAATTCAACACAATTAACTTTCTCTCGTGATCTGAAAACCGAAGCAAAACATGATATCTAGCTACATGTTTAACAACTGAGACGTCGTTTATCTTACGGAAGTAGTAGAAAACTCGCAATATTAAATCTAAAGTATTAAATAATTAATGCAGAAGTCAGTTTAGAAACTTGTAAAAATTGTACATGTTATATCAATTAAATATATAATTAGCACTTTACAACAAAGTTGAAAAGTGTTTATGACTTTGTTCATTCTGTCTGTCTGTCTGTCTGTCCGTTAGCACGATAACTGCCGTAAAAATGACTTAATCAAAATGAAATTTTAGTATGTTGTTCAGAGGGTCTGTGGGACCTATGGGAATATAAATTAATAATATCACCCAATTAGTTTTGGATTGAACCCGGGTTGAAAAAATGAAATACATTGAACCCTATGGGACCCAATTTTTCAAACATTTCTTAAGCGAATTTAAAATTCACAAATTGTTTCGAAAATTTCAGGTAATATTCAAATTATCCCATAAAATATATAAAAAAAATTTCAGCAAAATATATTCGGTAGTTTTTTAAATAAAAATTAAAATAATAATTACACATCTTATATAAAGCGATCACATGATCATCATATGAAGAGATCGCGTGATCCACTTCAAAATGAAATATAACATCCATCTTGTCTCAAAATCGTGACTTTTAAAGTTCTTTTTAATTCATATTAAGTGTTGTATCTGTCCTAAAACCGCTTTATTTTTGCTTAAATTCTGTGCATCTACATTCTAAAACAAGGCAATTACAATATATTTGAGTTCAAATGATCATCCAAATTTGATTATTTCTGCAACGAAGCCTATTTTTCACTTATGTAAAATGTAAACAGCTAAATATGAAGAATGAGTTGTTTAAGAATTTCTACATTTCCTTAACGCAAAATTATTTAGCTCATGGAGTCTGCATAGCTGATATGAATAAAATTTTCATTAATTTTGCGGAGAGAAGGACGATTTTTTTCGATGAAGTTTTAAGCATAGAGTTTAATTACTTATTCTTCCATGGTCTTAAGTTTTTAAATAAAATAAATTATTATTGTATTGTGATGAATGAAATGAATGGGAAAATGTTTATAAATAAAATGCTGCTTTTATAGAGAGAGCCAGACGTGTTATATTTCGATGGCCTCATTTGAATAAATTTCAGTTGCTTTGATGAAGATTTCAAATATAATAAATTATTGTAGTATTATGATAATGTTAAAAACATTACCGAGGAGCCAGGCGATTTATATTTAATTGACGTCATTTGAATGAAATTCATTTTTTTCGATGAACTTTTAAGTTTTCAAATTTAATAAATTAATGTAGTATTGTGATAATTTCTAAAATAGTACCGAATAATGTCTCGCATTTAAGAGATGTTGAAATGAAATTGCATTGAAGTTGGAAAGTGTTTCATAATCAATGCTTTATGCATGATTGATCTTTCTTATTCTGTTTGGCGTGATTGTTTTAACACTTTACAACAAAGTTGAAAAGTGTTTATGACTTTGTTCATTCTGTCTGTCTGTCTGTCTGTCTGTCTGTCCGTTAGCACGATAACTGCCGTAAAAATGACTTTATTAAAATGAAATTTTAGTATGTTTTTCAGACGGTCTGTGGGACCTATGGGAATATAAATAAATAATATAACCCAATTAGTTTTTTTTTTAACCCGGGTTGAAAAAATGAAATACATCGAACAATATGGGACCTAATTTTTCAAACATTTTTTAAGCAAATTGAAAACTCACAAATTGCTTCGATAGTATTTACATTATCCCATAAAATATATATAAAAATTTCAGTAAAATATATTGAGCAGTTTTTTAATTAAAAATTATTTTATATAGGGAAAAAAACAAATTCAAATAAATTTTGACTTTTGGGATATCCTCCAGAAAGAAAAAAGACATATATTATATAATATATATCTTTCCAAGATTTTAATCATTTTACAAATGTCATTGGATCTATTTCTCGAGGAAAATCAAACCGCCGCCGCCACTGTATATAAACAATCATGCCTTACGCGCGGAAAAATCTACTAAATACCTAGGTGTAACGATAGATTCCCACCTAACCTGGAAACAGCACGTAACGAACTTAATCAAAAAAGCGTATATAACTACAGGAGCCTTATATCCAATGATAGGAAACGGAAATCTCAGTCATCAAAACAAACTGCTAATTTATAAATCGGTCATCCGCCCGGGAATGCTGTATGCAGCACCCGTATGGGGATATGCCTGTAAAACTACGATAGACCTCCTAGAGACAAAACAAAATCCTACGGATTATCAGGAAAGCTCCCAGGTATTTAAGGAACTCGGTAATTAGGAATGACTTCAAAATAAAAACTGTTAGAGCCCAAATTGAAAAGCTAGCGCTTAAACTTTACAAAAATTTGCCATCCGTTCCAAATGAACTGTTATTTAATCTGCATGACTATGATCATCGCAAGGCCAAATCTCGTAAGAGACCTCGCGCTGTTCTAAACATCGATAATCGGAATTAAAAATCCCACCTTAAACATCTGATATTAAATAAAACTCGCGACTAATGTTTAAACTCTAAGCTGCAAAAGTGCTAGGTAACCCTCAGATCTGCATCAACCCCCTAAACTGCTTAAACTCTAAATGTGCAACAAACTGCCACACTAGGAGCTAGGACAAATAATAAAAAAGTAGTAAATAAAAACCTTGAACCTCCAATGGGTAACTGAATTAATATCACAGTATGATGATAAGAACCACATTTTGAAATTGGAGATTAAAGGCGCTTCGCGCCTGGTGCTCATTATCATTTTGTATCATTTTGTATATGAGAGAGGCTCTCATATCATTTTGTATATGAGAGAGGCTACACATTTTAAAATAAATTTGGTAGATAACAATTTTTCAGATTTTTTTTTAATTTTATAAAACTCTTTATGTTATACTTATTTGATGGCATTTTTAATGCACTTTCCTACGTCCTAGAGAGTTAAAATTTGGTACACAGCTTAAATTTGTTGAACATTTTATTTTACAAAAATTTGGTGAATCCTTAAATATAGATCATGCATTTTTTTCGAAATGGCCTGCAAATAATTCCCGTTCACTTCTATAAATCATTGTTGTAATATTGTTAAAAATTCTGATGTGGGCAGCACATGTCTTTCCCTGAAGACTCATATTCACTTTCTCTTTATTTCTTCAATAATGATTTGAGTTTATCTGCACAAAATAACAGCCATAAGTATTTTAAATGACATTGAATTTGCACGTTAAACTTAAATTTGGTTCTCATTTGATAGCTGGACTTATTGCCAAAGGTGGCGTAGCGAAAACGCGAAAAAACTAGAATATCTCAAGAACGGCTTGTCCTAGAGTAATGGCGTTAGTCTTATTCTTCTTATTGTCAAAAATCACGTATAAAATAGGAATTTAATTGATATAATTGGGTACACGCAGTCTTTTATTTTTATATTTAACGATTTTTGCGGGCCATTTCGCAAAAATAGCCCGTTCCTTTTTCCCGAATCGTACTAGAATAACCTACAAATGATTTATATACCAAATTTTGTTAAATTTGTTATATAAATCACTTGTAGGTTACTGAAATATTATACACCAAATTTTGTTAAATTTGTTCCATTAGTTTTTAGCTAGAGTGGATAAAAGCAATTTCTGCTGGCCATTTTGCAAAGAAGGCCGACTCTTTTATTACGAATAGTACTATAATCTAATGAACATCAGTATTTCCCACAAAAAACATACCTACCAAATGCTATGAAATTCGGTCTTTTAGTTTTTCAATAGAGTGGATGTAATATCCTCACAGACACACAGAAACATACACAGATACACCCTTACACACACTGACGTCTTCCTAAAAATATATTTTTCGTGCTCTAGAAGTCCCAAAACGTATAGATCCTTCGAAAATTCGAGTTCCGATCTTCCGAACGATTCCAATATTTTGAATACATACACACACACTCACACATATATATATGTTCTGTGTATCTGTGTATCTAAATTCCGTGCCTATGCAATTACAATAGTTGGGATTTTAAATGAACCCTAAATTTTTATTATTTCTTCAACGAAGCCTAATTTTAACTTATGCAGAATGCAAATATCTCAAGCGATTGTAAGGAGAATTTCATAACAATTGCTGAATTTTTTTCACACAAAATTATTTAGCTCTGGAGTCTGGAATAAAACTTATATGAATGAAATATTCATTGATTTGGCATAGAGAATCAGATGATTTATATTTCGATACAGTTTTAAATATTAAAGTCTAATAAATTACTGCAACACTGGGATAATGTAAAAGATATCACCACTGAATGTACATCACATTTTAGAAATTTTTAAATGAAATTGCATTTCAGTTAGAAACTGTTTCATAATCAATGCTTATGCATGATTGATCTTTCTCGTTTTAATTTATTTTTCTCCTTAGTCTTTATGTTAGCTATCCTTCGACCTTAGGAGCACAGATGGTGAAACCATAGTAGAATGGGTATCTAACATTTGGTTCAGAGCTTGAAAGTGTAAATAATAAACAAATAAAATCTGAAAACACACAGTAATTAATTCGAACATTTAAAAACTTACATAATATACGAAAAATGCAAAAACTCAAAGCAATTAACTCTTTGATGTAAAAAATTCGTATGTTGTCCCATTTTGCCACCTATGTGGGACAGAATCAGGTACGATCTTTTTTTTTTGTTTATTTTATGTCTGATAAGGTTCATACTAAAGTAGGGATTTATCATCCTTGCTTTTTAACACTTTACAACAAACTTGAAAAGTGTTTATGACTTTGTTCATTCTGTCTTTCTGTCTGTCTGTCCGTTAGCACGATAACAGCCGTAAAAATGCCTTAATCAAATTGAAATTTTAGTATGTTGTTCAGACGATCTGTAGGACCTACGGGAATATTAATGAATAATATCACCCAATTAGTTTTGGAATGAACTCGGGTTGAATAAATGAAATACATTGAGCCCTATGGAACCTAATTTTTCAAACATGTTTTAAGCGGATTTAAAATGCGCAAATTGCTTCGAAAAATTTAGATCATTTTCAAATTGCTCCATAAAATATATAAAAAAAATTCAGCGAAATACATTCAGTAATTTTTTAAATTAAAATTTAAATAATAATTACACCTCTTATATGAAGCGATCACGTGACCATGATATGAAAAGATCACGTGACCCACTTCAAAATGATATATGGCATCTTGTTTCAAAATCGTGATTTTTAAAGTTCTTTTTAATTCATATTGAGTGTTGTATCCGTCCTAAAACCACTTTATTTTTGCTTAAATTCTGTGCATCTACATACTGAAACAACGCAATTACAATATATTTGAGTTTAAATGCTCATCCAAATTTGATTATTTCTTCAACGAACCCTATTTTTCACTTACGTAAAAAATAAACAGCAAAATATGTAGAATGAGTTGTATTAGAATTGCTGTATTTCTTTACCACAAAATTATTTAGATCATAGAGTTTGCATATCTGATATGAATGAAATATTTTACAAAAGAGAAGGACGATTTTTTTCAATGAAATTTTAAGCATAGGGTTTAATTACTTGTAGCTCCATGGTCTTAATATTTAAATAAAACAAATTATTATTGTATTGTGATGAATGAAATAAATGGGAATTTTTTATAAATGAAATGCTGCTTTTATAGAGAGAGCCAGGCGTGTTATTACTTTCCTTATATACATAATGTATAAGGAAAGTATTGTGACGGGGTCGAAAATTCGAAATCGAGTTTTCGACGGGAGAGCACGTTTCAAGCATCCCTGGTCACGAATCAAACATTTTTGAAGTGATGTCTGTGTGTGTGTATGTGTGTGTGTGTGTGTGTGTGTGTGTGTGTGTGTGTGTGTGTGTGGTGTGTGAAAGTATAAGTGTGTGTGTGTGTGTCAGTGAGTCTGTGGAGACGATAACTGACGAACAAATGGACCGATTCGAACCAAATTTGGTACAAAAATCACAATCTGTAAACACTGGAAGCCTATTGTTTTTATACGTAATCGAATGTTCAGAACTCCCCTAAATTTTCGAATAAATTTTTGAAAAAATCGTCAAAAAATCAAAACCACTAATAAATTTACGCAAATAGACATTTCTTATGTAATTTTTCATTAGAAAACGATTGACATAAATTTTAGATTGCTAACATGAACCGTTTTCGAGATATTGCACATTTTTCAAAAAAATTATTAAAAAGTCATATAAAATGAAAAAAAAATATTTCCTATTGAGAAACATGTTCACTTTCCATATGTAATACCATACGATAAATTGGATGACATCATTCTCGTGGATCTAGCTTGTTCCATTCATGAAAAAAGATACGTTGAGTAATACTTTTGTATTTGAACGCCAATAGTCATTTGTCTGCTGTAAGAACAACTTATTTCTTCATCCATAACGCTTGGCGAGATTTTGGCGACGAATTTGGCGGAATGTCGCCAACTTGGCGACTTTTTGAAATGTTGCCAAATTAACGAAAATCTCGCCAAATGGATAAAAATGACGCTAAATCAATGAAAATGGCGATTAATTGTCGAAAATTCAATATCTTGGAAAGAATATTAGTATCTACTATAAGAAAAACATATTTTTTTACTGTAAAAGTAGTAAATTCATTACATTATATAAGGAAAGTCATGTGTTGCCCACATCAGATTTTTTTTCTAGGACGTCATTTGAAAAAATTTCAGTTACTTTCGATGAAGTTTTCATATATAATATATTATCGTATTATTATGATAATTCTAAAATTATTACCGAGGAATGTATCGCATTTCAGAGATGTTTAAACCAGGCATTTTATATTTCAATACCGTGATTTGAATGAAGTTCATTTTTTTCGATGAAGGTTTAAGTCTTCAAATATAATAAATGAATGTAGTATTATGATAAGTTTTAAAATATTACCGAAGAATGTATTGCATTTTAGACATGTTTAAATAAAATTGCTTTGAAGTTGGAAAGTGTTTCATAATCAATGCTTTAAGCATGATTGATCTTTCTTGTTATTATGATAAATGAGTTATGGGGTCCATTTTTTACACTCAATAGATGAAACCAAACATATATTTTTATTTGAGTGAAGTTCATTGCGAATCATAATTTGAGCAAACTTCATTTTCTTCGATTTTCATTGTCTTCCTCTATAGCTTTTTTTTCATTCGTTGGTTTAAGTCATTTTCCGTAGTTTTCTTACCATTTTCTTATGACAGCTTTCTCTTTATTTTACTTTATTTTGCTTTTTATCTTTCTGAGCGTTTGCTACTGATTCGTTTAGTTCGGTCTTGAAAGAAAATGATAGAATAATTGTGATTTTTACTCCCTTTCTTGTGATTTGTTTCGATCTTCTTATTCATTATGGGAACGGACATTTTTCGGGGGAAAGTCTGAAAAACTTGACGCACTATATTTTTTATATGAACATCAGTCATCTGCAAATATTGAGATCTAGGTTCTGCGGTTGGTTTTAGTGAGGGATTAGTGGCCGGAGAGTGGGATAGCCCAGAGTCTAGTGCGCTGAAATTGCACTCTTGTGACTCCAGTTTGATTCCCAGCATTGATCAGACGGTCACGGTGTATTTTACATCCGAATACTTCTGAGACATTAGCGACTGGAGAAAAATGGTATTGTGACGCAAGGATACACGACAATAGGTTTATGTGATTATTTATGATATCTAATAGGCCAAACAAATGGCCCAGTCTGGTTGACGCCAATTTTACAGCGGATCTAATCCGAGAGGTTAGGAAAGCCATAAAAAGGGGCTAAAGATGAATCCACGAGATTGGATCAAAGTTCAACCAATAAAGAATGTGTGTTGTCGCATCGCCTTGAGGTCAACCAATGGTCGCCTAAGAGGCGTATCAGATCTCTGGTAAAAAGAGGTGGCAACCGACAAAACATTCTACAGAGACAGATAATACATATGAGAAAATAATTGGAGATAACAGTTAGAGTCGGGATTCAGACATGCAGAAGTTTCTACAGAGACAAATTAATATAGATGAGAATAGTAAGAAGCTCGGATGAGCAGTGAAGTCGTCCTTACACCCTTATACTTTCGTGTAGAGCGAACGATCTGGGTTGAAAGAAGAAAAGAAAGAAGGATCAATGGAAATATCAGTAGCAGAATATGCGTAATTGTTCAGCGTAGTGTTTCTGCAGTTTCTAGTTTTTTGGGCGGAACTGTGTATCACCCATTCCGCCTCAAGCACTATAAATATGTCTCGCGGTCAGTACTAAAATTTGCTCCACCCTAATCATATTGATTGAGAAAATGCGACATGTTCACAGCCTTATTTCTTTTATTGATTTAGTTATGGGAAAACGTGCTTGAAAGTATCCTTTATTCAGTGGGTTTCACGTTAATTGAGTAAAACTCAAAAGTACGTAAGATACGCATACACGATTTGAATACATTTATTCGATAAACAATGTTTCGAAAAACAATATAGACTACGTCCAGACTAGACATAGTCTATATTGGCTTTCATTGGCTATTTCATGAAGCCCATAGGCTCGCTTGAGTCCATAGTTGTCTATCTCATGCTGCCATTATCCATTTATTGCTAGTAAATAAATTGTCCTCCCATTATTATATTAGGCATCGGCGAGTCTACGGCTGATTGCCGCCTTGCCATAGAGCCATTTCTGAAATATGAAAATACCTTGTGCGCAACTGCATCACATTTATGTTTAATAGTAAGAGCTATAAATTACAAGCGAACCTATAACGTAAAAAAATGAGTTAATATTTTTTCTCAATTCATAGATAAACGCAGCGAGATAACTCTATTTAGGAAATTTCTTCATGTTCGGTATCAGAAGGAAATTTTCTGAAACAAAATATCACAACTACAAATGAAATCTTGATATCACGAAAGCTTTTTTCTGCTCTGTTTATATATACTCTCATAAAATATATAATACATTTATTCATCGCAGAATAAATGGTAGCGTTTAATGTAAATAATACAAAAAGCGTGACGAATTGTTAAGTAGAAAAACGTACGAATTGATAGATTTCTTCAATTATGGCAAGTAGTGTCACTTGGGTTATTTTGCTGTCACTGAATTTCAGGGATAAGTCCTGGTTACATTCCTTTTAGGTAATACAGTAACATTTCATGATAATGAAAAAATCATAAAGACACTTCCTGACCCTTTACTTTGCTATTTTGCGATGTATAATTTGGTTATTTATTAAGATGGAATATATTATGGAATATTTCTTTCAAACTTACTACTTAAATCTCTTCGAAATAACCTTGGTCTTAATTTTTACATATTTTTCAAAGATCTTCATCACTCATAAAATATTAATTATTTTTCTATCTTTTATTGTTGTTTCGACTATGAACTATCTCAGCTTCTAAAATTGAGTATACGATTTTATTCTAATATATTGAAACATTTTACAAGAGTATACCAAACTATGTCCCATATGTGTGGGGGAAATTATTTGTCAATGGGGTAATTCCTAGTCAGTGCTGTTATACAATATTTATGCCTTACATTTTATCTAGTATAACCTTAAAACTTAAAAACTGTCGTCATACGGCATTTTTTAACCCTAACTGCAAAGTTTATTTCTTAATTAGAATCCTAATTTTATGTTTTTGCTTTACTTAGATGTTCACAATGCCTAAATTGAGTGAACCATACCTCTTTTCATTTTATATATTTATCCCACGTTTATTATGATGTATACTATTATGATAAATATTTGTTTTAATTGGAAAGGTCACAAAAATACAAGGCAGTAAAGTTTGAGTAAAATTTAGAGTGGGAAATTCCCATTGATAAGATTAAGCAAGATAGAATAGTGTAGTTTTTATGGATCCAGTAGATTTACAAGGTGTTCATCCATTCACAGTGGATGATTAAGCAATAAATATTGCTTAGAAATATTATAAAAAATTATTTGGCATTTAGTTATTTAGAGGGTAAGAGCAAACCTTTTGCATAGCAAATAAATTTGTATTTACACTTAAAATATAATCTGTGTGCTGTTTTACCCAATTATGGAACAGAAACACTTTCTTACTTTAGTCTAACTGCTTTTAACTTTGTACCAATCAATATTTAATCCACTTGCATCAAAAATGATGCTGACCGATAATTATCCCGTAAGTGACTAGTAATTACCCCAATCCTAGGACAATTTCTGTTCACTTAAAAATTATAATTATTCAAATTACAAGTACATTTATATTGAACTAAACATGTTTTTATATGGACATCAAAAAGTGCTTACTATCTGCCAAAATGGGAAGCATTAGTTTTGATAGTTGTTATAATAATTGGATGCTGTTGATTTTTGACTGAGAATTACCCCGTTTGATACTATATATATATATATAATATTGTGATAAGTACGTATATTTTCAACATTGAGATAAGTTCATATATTTTCAACATTGGGATAAGTACATGTATTTTAGTTTACATGCAATATACATATAGGGTATTTCAAAGCATTGTACGACTAACATCTCTTCAACAATTAGTCGTAGACCCATATATACAATTTAAAAAATAATTAAATTGCAGTTATCGTACGAAAATTTGGATCATGTGACCCCTTTTAATAAAAAGTATACAGTATGGATTTTTATAAGAGCCCCTCAATTTGATTTTTAATCTAAAAATATTTTTCATAGCACAATTATAAAAATTAACTATTGCCATACAAGTTCCATTGTAATGAGATAAAAATTACTCAGGCTGCCATTAATTAAAGTTAGCGAAGGGTAACTCTAATTAAGGGCTGTATAAATCTTTTGCTAACGATAGGTACTCATGTAAGATTGCGAATGCAAATTTTATTTAATGAAATTCAATTTTTGTACGACATCAGGAATATGTTTTTCCCGTTTCATTTGATTGAGTGGAATGTTTTTAAATTCTTTATATGTGACAAATTTTTTCAAGGCCAATTTTGCACATCGGGAAAAGCCGGATTTTTTAATGAAAATTTCAATGAATAAAAAACCATTTGATAATTTAAAATTCCCACTTTGAGTTTATTGATATTTAGAGTGACCAAATCATTCAATTTTTAACCCCAAAATTGAAATTTGTCAGTTTTGTGAGAGACTCATGTGTGTACGCTTATTTTTGTAATAAAATATGAAACTCTTAAATAACAATATTTCGATATATGTTAGTCATTAGTAATTGAAATCAGCGTTTTTTAATTAACATTTCATTGTGTAGAAAATTTCCGAACTTAACACTTCATTCAATAAGTCTCCGGTCTGACACATATATGGCAACACTGTTGACAGACCCATATGATTTCTGGATAGTACAAACCTTCAAACGACACGTGTTAAAATTTCATGACATTCTGATAATTAGTTTATGGGTTACAGTTGTTTTAGTGACCCCAGTTTTGCAATTTTCAAAACAATGGGTAAAAAATAATTTCTTGTGTTGATTAAACATTGTTTTTTGATGGGGAAAAATACTATTGAAGCCAAACAGTGGCTATATAAGCGTTATGAAGACTCTGCATCAGAGAAATCAACTATTATTGACTGGTATGCTGAATTTAAACGCGGTCGTACAAACACCGATGATGCTGAACGCTCTGGGCGTCCAAAATCGGCAGTTGTTCCGGAAAACATAAAAAATGTCCTCAAAATAGTTTTGAAAGACCGTAAAGTTGAGTTGCGTGAGATAGCTGGCACCTTAAAGATATCAGAAAGTAGTGTGTTTTCAATTTTACACGAAAATTTTAGCATGAGTAAGTTGCTTTCAAAGTATTCGCCGAATTTGCTCGCACTTGACCAAAAACAACAACACCTCGACGATTCAGAGCTCTGTTTGGAGCTGTTCAAGCGAGATAAGAAGGATTTCTTGCATCGGTATGTGACAATGGATAAAACATGGTTCCATTACTACACACCTGAATCTAAAAGTTCGTCAGCTGAGTGGACAGCAGCCGGTGAAATTCGTCCAAAGCGACCCAAAACCCAAAAGTCAGCTGGCAAGGTTATGCCATCCGTATTTTGGGACGCGCATGGTATTTTGTTCATGGACTATCTTGAGAAAGGTTAAACTATCAATAGCGAATATTACATGGTATTATTGTATCGATTGAGTGTAGAAGAAAAAACGTTCTCACATGTAAAAGAAAAAAGCGCTGTTCCACCAAGACAATGCCCCATGTCACAAGTCGATTAAAACGATGATTAGATTATATATGATAAGTTAAATATGAGACTCAATAAGTAAAAGTTTATATTTTGTAGTTCCTCCTACATTGTGCTGGCTATAAAACATTCAAGTTAGGGATGGCGATATCGCATTCTAGAAGGTAATTTCTAGCCATTAATGTACAGCAAGCAATGTAACCTACAATAAGGCAGAAGTTTGGAAATTTCTGCGAGAATATTCTCAAATTAGGCAGGTATACAAAATTTGAATATAGCATATTTTTCTTGGTATTGTTGGGTTGTTTTTACAATTTAGTGAATTTTAAGAATTTTGTTTTTAATCTAAACTAGATCAGAAGACTTATTTACGTTTGTTATTATATTTTCTTAAATTTAGTTATCTATGTTCCATTTAGTAAAGTGCATTGGTATTTGTCTGTTTCAAATGCTTTCTATTCCATAGTATTGTGTTCCAAATGGCCGGAGTTCATTTTCTTTAGGTTATAGCAATTTAAATGTATTTAAATTTTTAAATTGGCTAATTTGTGATTATATTTATTCCTCTTTTTATTCCCTTTGATTAGATTCTAAATCCGTTATTCACGGTTAAGAATTATTTAATTTATAGCAATTTTTCATTTTTATTCTTTTTTCAACTTCTTAAATATTTCAGAATCATTCATTTTAAATTATTGCAGATTCATATATTCCAAAGCGTTTCACTTCATTTCTTTTCAATTGTCGTCTGCTATAAAATTTCTGTTATCTTCTTTAAAATTTTTGAGTTTTTGATTGGCTGACCATAATATTAAAATCGTCTGGCATTAATTATTTTGTCATTCATCGATAGTTTTGTTTGCGCTGTGTGGCAGCGATCTTAGCACTATTTAATGTGCGTATGCGGCTTTTCACGCTGATTAGAGCTAAAGATGTAGTTTTATTAAATTGTTACTTTTAGAGCTTCGGCGCGCGAGTGCGTTCCATGAGAACGAAATATTGTTTTATCCTCTGTTAATCCTGTGATGTGCCTTCAACGAGTTGAAAACGGATTTGTTACTTTCCCCGCAATACATGGTAATGTATAGGGAAAGAATTGGAATCATGCCGAAAATCGCATCTCGAGTTTTTGACGGATCTATGCGTTTCGAGACTTCTAGAATACGAAAAAACCATTTTTTGCGTGACGTCTGTGTGTGTGTCTGTCTGTGTGTCTGTGAAATGCATGTATCCACTCTAACTGAAGAACTGATAGATCGAATTTCATAAAATTTGGTAGGTAAGTCACTTGGGTATGACCCTGGTGCTGATTAGTTTTTGGTACGCTTCGTAAAAACCGAACCGGCCTCTTTTTGCGAAATGGTCATTAAAAACTTCATGTATATAATCTAGCTAAAATACTAACTGACCAACTGGTGCTGATTAGATGTTGGTATTAATCGGAAAAGAAGAACCTGCCATTTTTTACGGAATAACCTGCCATTTTTTACGGAATAGAATGTTATGTATCCTCTCTAGCTAAAATACTGATTGAGTAAATTTCACAAAATTTGGTAGATAAGTTATTTTTTGGGTACTCTGGTGCTGATTAGATTTTGGTATTATTTGGAAAAGAACAATCTGCCTTGTTTTACGAAATGACCTTCAAAAATCGCCAAAATCTAAAAAATAGATGTTCAAATATATCAATTAAATACTTGTTTCATGCGTAATTCTTGATGAGGAAAAGAATAAGAACAACTGTATTACTCTAGGACTAACCGTAATTCTTGATGAGGAAAACAATAAGAACAAATGCATTACTCTAGGACTAACCGTTCTCGAGATATATGAGATTTTTTCACATCTAGTTATGCGGGTCGTGGTAGTCCTGTGGTTAGCGCGCTGCAGTTGCACTCGGTAGGCGCGGGTTCGATTCCAGCCACTGCCAAAACTGCCGCCGTGTTCATGCGGAGTACGATCACGTTAAACATGTGGGTCCGTAAATCCTTCCGAGAGGTTGGTGGTAGGGGAAGGAGGGTACGGTACCTGTGGATGCCTCCCTCACTGGGTTCTGGTCTAAATTGGGTGGCACTTCCTGACCGTCCAAACAGCTAATTTACACCTTTCTGGTAGGTCGGACGGTCTGGGTTTCAACAACAACATCAACATCTAGTTATGCCACTTTTGAAAAAATGTTCAATTAACAAATAAAAACAGAAATTGAATTAAAAATGTAAATTTAGTGGTATTTTGTGCAATTAAACTCAATTTAATGCCTTATTAAAGATATAAAGAAAAAATGAATTTGAGTCTGAAGGAAAGTCATGTGCTGCCCACATCAGATTTTTTAGTATATGATCACCTTTGCCGCTTTTTATTTAAATCCTATTTCCGTGCTCTCTGAAGTTGTCTTGTCTATAAGCTGTGAGAGCCGGGCATTTGTTGCGTCTAGACTGACAGACTGAATGGATATGTAAATTAGTTTCCTGTCATCTTAATTTTGATCCAAGAAATTCCGAGTTGTTTACTGTACAAAGGGTTTTGCCAGACAGCTAAGTGTTTGTTTTCCCTGGCTGAGCTGCGTTTAGTATGACGATCTGGATCGTCATTTTTGGCTCTGAGGTGGAAAAAAGAACCACTTTTTGAGCCAGATTTGGAAAAAAGAACCAGATATTAAAACCCTTAGTAAACCATTTCACTTACTCTAGAGGTTGATGCTAAATTCATATCAGTTATCATCTAAGTTCTATCTACTGCCGATCTTGAGATAGAGATATTTTAAGTGAAAAGAAAAATGTTGAAATAGATGAAAAACTGGAAGTGTAAATCCTTAATTAACTTCTCTACTTTCCTTCTACCTTTTCTGAAAAAGTATGCTGGATCTGTATCAGCCATCATCTAATATTTATCTATAATGTATACCGAGAAATTGATTTTCAAAAGAACATTTTTAGTAAAAACTATTCTATAGCATAAATTTTGAAATAAAAATATCATAACCAATATTGAACAGACATTGCTTATTATTTATATTATTTTTATAACTAATCTTTCTCTCATTCTCTGTTTAGATTATTTTTTCTTGTAAAGCATAAAACCAAGCATTATTGATATAACGGAGATGCTCGATTTCAACACTTTTTGCAAACTCCATTTTGCTAATTGCTGCAAAGCAACTAAAAACGAATTGAGTGCATGGAACATCGGTTGAAATATGCTTTCTAATTATAGTTGACATGTTAATTACTTATTTGCGTTCACAAATGTGATAAATAAAAAGTCTATCTTGCTTTAAGGCAATTAGCTAGAAGCTTTCGAAAAAGATAATTTTCTGAGTCGTACTAGGGAAGTATCGTTTTAAATGCATTTGATTGAAAAAAAGGGCAATTTAAGAGTTTCTTTGCTTTCATTTTAGAAAAAAGCTTCTCTGAAGTAACTTTTTGAAATTAATAAATTCTAAAAAGTATTTTTTATACTTTTTACTGGTGTATTGGGCATTAATTTTATCTATCAATAAATACCAACTCGTATTAAACGAGAGTGGGGAATCATTAAATTTGGCACTTGTTATTAAAAAGTAATTATGTTAAATGTGACAATAAAGTACAATTAATATGCCCAAATATGATTTATTACTAGCATTATTTCCAAATACATGTATATATGTGATATTTAATCTCTAAAATTTGCAAAACAACAAAATTTGGAGTTTAACTCCGACAAAAAATACATATAAATTAATTTGCGTTAATTTTTTAATATTCGGTCACAAAAAAAATCTGATGTGGGCAACACATGACTTTCCTTATATAATGTAATGAATTTACTACTTTTACAGTAAAAAAATTGGGTTTTCTTATAGTAGATACTTATATTATTTCCAAGATATTGAATATTCGACAATTAGTCGTCATTTTCATTGATTTAGTGTCATTTTTATCCATTTGGCAAGATTTTCGTTAATTTGGCAGCATTTCAAAAAATCGCCAAGTTGGCGACATTCCGCAAAATTCGTCGCCAAAATTTCGCCAAGCGTTATGGAAGAAGAGATAAGTTATTCTTACAACAGATAAATGACAATTGGGGTTCAAATACAAAAGTATTACTCAAAGTATCATTTTTCATGAATGGAACGAGCTAGATCCACGAGAATGATGCCACCCAATTTATCGCATGGTATTACACATGAAAAGTGAACATGTTTCTCAATCGGAATTTCTTTTATTTTATATGCCTTTTTGATAATGTTTTTGAAAAATGTGGAATATCTCGAAAACGGTTCATGTTAGCGTTCTAAAATTTGTGTCAATCGTTTTCTCATGAAAAATTACATAAGAAATGTCTATTTGCGTAACTTTATTAGCGGTTTTAATTTTTTGACGATTTTTTCAAAATTTCACTCGAAAATTTAAGGGGGTTCTGAACATTCGATTGCATATAAAAACAATAGGCTTCCAGTGTTTATGGATTGTGATTTTTGTACCAAATTTCGTTCAAATCGGTCCATTCGTTCGTCAGTTATCGTCTCCACAGACCCAATGACACACACACACACACACACACACATACTTTCACACACACACACACACACATACTTTCACACACACACACACACATACTTTCACACACACACACACATACTTTCACACACACACACACACACACACACACACACACACACACATACTTTCATACACAGACACACACACACACACACAGACATCACTTCAAAAATGTTTGATTCGTGATCAGGGATGCTTGAAACGTGCTCTCCCGTCGAAAACTCGAATTCGAATTTTCGACCCCGTCACAATACTTTCCTTATACATTATGTATATAAGGAAAGTAAAAAGACATTTGTTGAATACTGAAGATTAATTCCCATAGTGACTAAGATTGCTTTGCCATATTTATATATATATATATATATATATATATATATATATATTAATTTGAATTGTATTGCACAAATACGCACTTGATATAGATATTTGTTTAAAATAATGTCGGATTTGACTTTTAAATCCATTTCATTTTTCATTTTGCAACTTGGCACGCTAGAAATAGCGCAAAATGGTTAAAATGAAAATAGAAAGCAACTATATTTCGACAACTGTTTATCTTCACTTATAGGCAGTGCTTTGATAAAGAAATATTAATAAATATTACGAAGGTATAATCGCTTAATTATAATTTTTTTTTCTGCTCATTTCAATTTCTGCAGGCCGAATTGAAATTAAGTGTCGCTTTTGTTACTTTCCTTATATACATAATGTATAAGGAAAGTATTGTGACGGGGGTCGAAAATTCGAATTCGAGTTTTCGACGGGAGAGCACGTTTCAAGCATCCCTGATCACGAATCAAACATTTTTGAAGTGATGTCTGTGTGTGTGTATGTGTGTGTGTGTGTGTGTGTGTGTGTGTGTGTGTGTGTGTGTGTGTGTGTGTGTGTGTGAAAGTATGTGTGTGTGTCAGTGGGTCTGTGGAGACGATAACTGACGAACGAATGGACCGATTCGAACCAAATTTGGTACAAAAATCACAATCTGTAAACACTGGAAGCCTATTGTTTTTATACGCAATCGAATGTTCAGAACCCCCTAAATTTTCAAATGAAATTTTGAAAAAATCGTCAAACAATCAAAACCAATAATAAATTTACGTAAATAGACATTTCTTATGTAATTTTTCATTAGAAAACGATTGACATAAATTTTAGAACGCTAACGCGAACCGTTCTTGAGATATTGCACATTTTTCAAAAAAATTATCAAAAAGTCATATAAAATAGAAAAAAAAAATTTCCTATTGAGAAACATGTTCACTTTTCATATATAATATCATGCGATAAATTGGGTGACATCATTCTCGCGGGTCTAGCTCGTTCCATTCATGAAAAAAGATACTTTGAGTAATATTTTTGCATTTGAACGCCAATTTATCTGCTGTAAGAATAACTTATTTCTTCGTCCATAACGCTTGGCGAAATTTTGGCGACGAAATTGGCGGAATGTCGCCAACTTGGCGACTTTTTGAAATGTTGCCAAATTAACGAAAATCTCGCCAAATGGATAAAAAATGACGATAAATCAATGAAAATGACGACTAATTGTCGAAAATTCAATATCTTGGAAAGGATATTAGTATCTACTCGAAGAAAAACCTATTTATTTTACTGTAAAAGTAGTAAATTCATTTCATTATATAAGGAAAGTCATGTGTTGCCCACATCAGATTTTTTTGGTTGGTGTCGTGCCCCTAACATATTTTATTAATGAATAAGTTGCTTTTGTTTTTCACAATGGTATAAAAATCTAATCAGCATCAAAGGAACTCATGACTTACTTAACTGTCAAATTTCTTAAAGAAAGTTAGAGATCGATACAAAAAGTATATGAACTGGGTAAAAATAAAATAACGCCTTGTCTCTTCATGCTTACCTGTCAGAGAATTCAAATATCAACATTCTACTTTTGTATGAGGTAGAACGGACTGTGCTAAAGCACATCATGAGTCGTGTGAAAGGTATCCACCAGAACCTTTAACATTCCACGTTACTTTTGTAACTGAACTTTGTTCTGTTTTCTGATATCTTTAATATCTTCGTTGGTGCATTAAATTTTATGGAGTAACATCCCTATCATTCTTCTTGTCATATTTGAGCCTCAACTGGCTATTTTCTAGCGTTATCTTTGATGCGAAATTCCCTGGCCTTTTGAGAGTTATTTTCCTTTTATATACCACCCAGAATTGCATATTGCACTGTAACATACTGATGCACTTTATCTGTCTGTATTACTCATTTAGTTGTTGGCCTCAGCTCTTTTGTGGTACACGTCTCGCACCATACATTTCTAGTGGTCATGGTAGCTCTGTCCATATGTGGAGTGCTCATGGTGGTTCTGTTCATATGTGGAGTGGTCAAGGAAAGCCATTATTAGCCAGTTGACTACCTCTTAAAATTCTCGGCTATGAACATACATCTGAAATCGTAAATTAACCCCTTAAGATAGTCAGTGTCGGCGCCATCTTTGCTATTCACTTATTTATTCAGTAGGCTTTGTCTTTACAGCCTTGGTTTTAATGATGTGTGATACGCAAAAACTCATTTGAACTCTTAAAAGTGAAAGGTATCCACCAGAACCTTTAACATTCCACGTTACTTTTGTAACTGAACTCGGTTGTGTTTTTCTGATCTCTTTAATATCTTCGTTGGTGTATTAAATTTTACGGAGCAACAACCCTATCATCATTCTTGTCACATTTGAGCCTCAAATGGTTATTTTCTAGCGTAACCTTTGATGTTATTTTTCATCGCCTTTTGCGAAATTTTTCTTTTATATACCACCCAGAATTGCATACTACACTGTAACATACTGTTGCACTTTATCTCACTGTATTACTCATTTAGTTATTCGAATCAGCTATTTTGTAGTACTCATCTCTCACCATACATTTCTGGTAGTCATGGTGGCTATGTCTATTTGTGGAGTGGTCAAGGAACCCCATTATTAGCCAGTTGACTACCTCTTAAAATTCTCGCCTATGAACATACATCTGACATCGTAAATTAACCTCTTAAGATAGTCAGTTTCGACGCCATCTTTACTATTCACTTGTTTATTCCGTCGACTTTGTCTTTTCAGCCTTGGTTTTAATGATGTGTGATACGCAAAAATTCATTTAAACTCTTAAAAGTAAAAGGTATCCACCAGAACGTTTAACATTCCACGTTACTTTTGTAACTGAAAACGGTTGTGTTTTTCTGATCTCTTTAATATCTTCGTTGGTGTATTAAATTTTACGGAGCAACAACCCTATCATCATTCTTGTCACATTTGAGCCTCAAATGGTTATTTTCAAGCGTTACCTTTGATGTTATTTTTCATCGCCTTTTGGGAATTTTTTTCTTTTATATACCACCTAGAATTGCATACTACACTGTAACATACTGTTGCACTTTATCTCACTGTATTACTCATTTAGTTATTCGACTCAACTCTTTTGTAGTACTCATCTCGCTCCATACTTTTCTGGTGGTCATGGTGGCTCTGTCCATTTGTGGAGTGGTCAAGGAACGCCATTATTAGCCAGTTGACCACCTCTTAAAATTCTCGGCTATGAACATACATCTGACATCTTAAATTAATCTCTAAAGATAGTTAGTTTCGGCGCCATATTTACTATTCACTTGTTTATTCCGTCGGTTTTATCTTTAAAACCTTGGTTCAAATGTGTAATATGCAGAAATTCATTTGAACTCTTACACGTATGAATCTGTGGATGACATGTGAACATTAAATACCAAATTAGCTTCTCTCAAATGTGCTCAATTACAGCATAATTTCCGGCCGCGTTCGTTGTCCTACCTCGTCAGTTGGTGATTAACCAATATAGTACTTTTTGCTTTTTAGTGAACTTATTTGTTTATGCTTCTTGGGGTTCGAGATGGCAATTCCTCACTGCAGTGCATTATGCCAATTCACTACTGCGTTTAAAGCGTGCAAAAGTCTGAGAAATTGTAAGAAAAATAATGATCTCCTAAATGAAATTGACCTTTAAAACTTCTTAAGAGTTGTGTGATTTAATTACCTTCATTTGAAGCTATAACGAGTATAATCTCACTTAGAGAACTGAAGTCAGTGACCACAAAAGTCTCTTCAAGAATTAAAATCCTTTTTCACAAGTGGTACGTAAATTGTATTCTATATAACGATGTATTAGACTACTAATTTCAAACTTTACATTAATGTTTAGTTTATATGTAAATCCAATCTAATCTAATATTTTATATCTTTTAAAAGGAAAGTTCATATTTCCTGCATATATTGCTTATATTTAAAACAGATATACGAAGAGAAATAAAATGCATTCACCATAGAAAAGAGCTATTTTAATCAAATGATCTTTGTATAATGAAAATATTTATACATTTATACGTTAACATTATAATTGTTATTATACTCGTATAACTTTTACTTTCTATAAAGTGAGTAAAAAAATTACATCCGTACATTTTAACGAACGTGTAAAAATATATCAATTTTTATTTAAAAGAAAAATTCAGAAGCAAAAAAATACAACTTCATATGCTAAGTTATATAATAAAGTGGCCAATTACTAAACAAAAAAATCTTCAGGCAATTACCCATCTAAGTAATGCACTGGACATTTTAAACTATTCAAACCATATAATATATTTGAAAGTATGTATCTCGTGATAGTTTTTTAGTAATTATACCCTTTGTCATTAAAGTTACAAGTTATAAAAGAAAAGTATTTTCTTGAACAAGTCAAGAAATTAAAATGAAAAATATATGAATGTTCTCATTACTTAGGATGTAAACAGTATTTCATCTGATTCTTTAACGATACTTTAGGAATCATGTATTTTAATAACGCGAGTCGTTAAATCTCAGGTGTCTTTCGCCCAGATGGGTATGTAATAGTTAATAGGCAGTCCGATGTGCAGTGGTGTCAACGCCCGTACAGCTGTTGCGTACGTCATCTACATACATAAAAATCGCAAATGTATAATTACAAAATCAATCATCTTTTATAATTCTGTGTTTGAAGTATCATTAAAAAATCCTAATTTAGGCAATAATCTGCCTTATTTTGCACAAATGACTTGTAGTAAGCAAATATGCATACATATGTAATTGAATTCTTAGCTTCGTCGAAGCCTTTCATATCCATAAAAATTCCAGTAATTTAGTTATTGATTTGTCCAGTATTTATTTTGCCCATGGTCCCTGTAATACACTTGCTTTCTTTGTTTTATTCCTTTTGGGTTCTTATGTGCCGTTTTAAACCCTTTTTCGCCGATTTGGGTTCCATTTGTTCTTGTTCTGACTTGAATCGTCTTGTCGGGATATTCCTGTTGTGTTTCATGGAACGAAAATCTTGTGTATTACTTGTAGTTTCAAATTGGATAGATGGTTCGTCATGCTGCTTTCTGATTTGCTTTCTATTAATCTGGTCTTTGATATATTTCCCCTCCCCCTACTGCTTAATTTTGCGCCTAGTCATCGTTTCGAATACGGGTTTGTCTGTTTTCTTACACTGACAGAGGGGGACACAGGGTATTCTCCAAACAGCTGTATTGATTCTATTGTCCCTCCGAAACATAAAATATTAAAAGTGATATATAATGAAGCATAAAAATTAAAGTTCCTAAAAAGTGATTTAAATTGAAAATTATATTATCTTTCGAATTATTGAAAGTGGTGTTAGGACTTAACGACTCGCGTTAATTAAAACACATGATTACTAAAGTATCGTTAAAGAATCAGATGAAATATTATTTTACATCCTAAGTAATGAGAACATTTATATATTTTTCACTTTAATTTCTTAACTTATTCAAGAAAATACCGTTTTTTATAATTTGTAACTTTAATGACAAAAGGTTTAATTACTAAAAAGCTATCACGAGAAGCATACTTTTAAATACATTATATTTTACTATTATAAAAATCGAGATTTTTTTACTATATATCTTGAATAGTTTAAAATGTCTAGTACATTAAGATGGGTAATTACCTACAGATTTTTTAGGTTAGTAATTGGCCACTTTATTATAAGCTTAGCATATGAAGTTGTATTTTTTTGCCTCTGAATTTTTCTTTTAATTAAAAATTTATATATTTTTACAAGTACTTTAAAATATACTAATGTAATTTTTTATCCAATTTATAGAAAAGTAAAAGTTATATAATAATAACAGTTATAATGTTAACGTATACGTATTTTAAGTTAATTTCAAGTTCATTTGATTAAAATAGCTCCTTTATTTGGTGAATAAATTTTATTTCAATTCGTATTTCTGTTTTAAACATAAGCAATATATTCAGGAAATATGAAACGTTCTTTTAATAGTTATGGAACATTATATTAGATTGGATTTACATATAAACTAAACATTAATGTAAAGTTTGAAATTAGTAATCTAATTAGTAATCATCGTTATATAGAAGACCATTAATGTACCATTTGTGACAAAGGATTTGAAATCTTGAAGAGGATATTGTGGCCACTGACTTCAGTTTTCTAAGTGAGATGCAGGTTTCAAAAGAGTATACCTTTCTAGTCCACAAAATAACACATGGATTCGGTTATACAGTTTATCCTGTGCTTCTAGCTATTCATCGAGTAGAATGTAGGGTAACTCATACCAAAATGTCAATTGTGATCTCGCTTAGCAATCGTAATTGTTAGAACTGCAAATGAAGGTAATTAAATCACACAACTCTTAACAAGTTTTAAAAGTAAATTTTATTTAAGGAGATCAATAGTGATCTCACAATTTCTCAGGACATTGTACGCTTTAAAGGCAGCGGTGCATTGGCATAGTACACAGTAGTAAGGAATTCCCATCTCGGAACCCAAGAAGCATAAATACATAAGTTCAGTAAATAGCAAAAATAATATATTGGTTAATCACCAAATGACGAGATAGGACGACGAACGGCCGGAAATTATGCTGCAAATAAGCACCGTTAGGGGAATTTATTTTGGTATTTAAAGTTCACATGTCATCCACAGATCCATACGTGTAAGTGCTCAAATGAATTTTTGCATATCACACATGAAAAACAAGGCTGTAAAGATAAAGCAGACGGAATAAACAAGTGAATAGTAAAGCAGGCACCGAAACTGGATATCTTAAGAAAATAGTTTACGATGTCAGATGCATGTTCATAGCCGAGAATTTTAAGAGGCGGTCAACTGGCTAATAATGGCTTCCCTTGACCACTCCATAAATGAACATACCCACCATAACCACCAGAAAAGTATGGAGCGAGATGAGTACTACAAAACAGCTGAGTCGAACAATAATGAAGTACAAGAAATGAGTAATACAGTCAGATAAATTGCAACCGCATGTTATAGTGCAATATGTAGTTCTGGGTGGTATATAAAAGAAAAACAACTCCCAAAAAGCGATGAATACTAACAGCAAATATAACACTTGAGAAAGCCCAGTGGAAGCTCAAATGTGACAAGAATGGTGATAGGGATGTTGCCCCATAAAATTTAATACACCAACAAAGATATTTAAGTCAGCAGAAGAGCACAACCGAGTTAATTTAAAGAAGTAACGTCCAATGTTAAAGTTTCTAATGGACACCTCCGACAAGACCAATGATGTGTCTTTCGTGCCGCCCGCTCTACCTCATAAAAAAGTAGAATGTTGATTTTTGAATTCTCTAGCAGTTGAACATGAAGAAACAGGGCATTCATGTATGTTGATCCATCCCATTTTTTGTATAAATATAGTACATTTGACATACAGCACAAACTGCTGTTAAACCAATACACTAAAATAAGTTCTTTAGAATCAGCATATAACACAAAATAATAGTACTGATGGGTTTCAAAGGCTGAAAACAGCCTTCATAGTCAATATACACGAGAAGCGCAACTTTCACTCGCGAGAGAAAGATCGGTGGCTGATGAATAAACAGAAAACTTTACTGATGCTGGGAAAGGGTTTTACCAAAGGCGAGAAAAGTAAAAGATGTAAACAAATAAAGATCAAAAATTGGGGTGAAAGTCCAAGACAAATAATTTGTACAGTTGATTATAAAATCCCAAATAATTAAAATTGGCCAAACCAACAAAAGGAATAGAAAATAGAGAAAACAGATGACGGAGACAAACCAAATCGAAAATTAAGATAGAAATTTGCAAACAGAAGTGTAGCAAGGACACTTATTATTGATAAGGGATTTGGACTGAGAAGCAATTCAAAAATTTAAAAAAAAATCCAATTCAAAAATCGAATTACAAGTCAAAATTATCTTAGCTTCCGGAAAATTAAAAACATGACTAGAGTACCAGGAATGTTCAGCAATTGCAAACTTAGACCTACTCCTCTTTAATAACATGGCTCATATGATCATTCTACCTACTTCTTTTTGTTTCATCTACATCCCAATTCTTATGAGTTTAAAAGCATTCTTTCTCGAATTCTTTGTTAAAAGGGCATTCACCAGTAAACTCTGCCCAGTCGCTTTTTAAACATACTACTTCACACTGCTGTATTGGTGGATCGGTTTTGCAATGTTTTTGAGTGTACATGAACGCCTAATGAATATCTCTCATTAGAGTTCTCCCCTGTATCACATGATTTCTTTCGTGAACTGTTCATTTATGACTGTCGTAATTTTGAGTAATATATATTCGTCTACTTGTGGATACAGTGTCCAATTGTTCAGGGCAATTAGATTTGATTGCCCTGGAGTAACGTGTGGCCTATATCTGTGGCACCTGAGTGGTCATTATGTTCTCTCCATAAGGACAAGTTCATGAGTGTATTCGTTAAGGCTAGATATAGTAAAGTGACAATGCTTTATGGAATAATAGTGATTGCAGCAGCTCTAGTGGCTAATTAAAAAAGTTTGTATAAGTAACTAACTTCTCAATAAAGCAAAACAGATGAAAAAATACAATTCAAAAATTATATCGTATTTTCTAATGAGTAGGAACCATAATACAACTGTTACGGAAGGCATTTATTGGGCACAAGAGTGTTACTGGCGGAATGTTGTCATATTCAGGAATGATACAATAAACGGCACTTATATGGGCACCTATTTCAAATGTCATTCCTCATAGACAATGCACATTTTATTTGCATAAAATATCACCGTTTTCTTTGTAAATCATTACAGCTTGAGGTGGGGCAACCCAGTAATTAGCGAAAGGGGATTGCACTCTCATGACCCGAGTTCGATTCTCACCTCTGTCTAAACTGTCGCCGTTTTCACCCGGAGTACGTCACTTGTAAATATTTAGGTCCTCAAGTCCTTCCGAGCGGTTGCTGGTAGGGGAAGGAGGGTACTTTCCCTGTAGAAGCCTGTGACCTAAATTATGTGGCACATCCCGGCCGTCCAAACAGGTACCTTACACCTTCGGGTTGGTCGTACGGTGTGGGATAAAAAGGAACCTTTTCGGATATCACCATGCCAAAAGCCTTGATTATATAGCTTTTTAACATATATTTGCTGCTTTTCATATATGCGTTTGTTTCGTTCTTGTTATCGATTCCTACAAATAGGGTAATACTGTACAACTTTGTAATTAAGATTTTTCGACTATCTTGCTTTTATGCCAAGTTTACGATTATATTTTTTAAATGGTCCGTTAGGAACGCTGTAATTAATTTTATTCTGTAAGACAAATAATATATAGAGAGGTGGTATATAGAATAGATATAGAAACATATAAGAGATATAGAGGTATAGAAAATATATAGAGAGAAGAATATATAAAGTAATATACTAGGCAAATAAATCATAGATATGTCCTTACAGAGTTATTAAGTAATTTCTTAGAAACAATGTATAAATAAAAGTTTTTAATAAATATTATATATTTGCAATTGATATTTCAATTACCTGAAACAGTTTTTCTCTTCAGGAACGTGTTTTATAACCAGGAAGAAAGTTATTTTCATACAATAGGACTGACGGAGCAGAACGGTATTATCTGACGGAATGATTTCACATATCAAATAGAATTCTTTCACTTGTTGATTTTTGATTCCTTAAAAAGTTTTCTTAGGAACTCCAGAGTAAACAATTTAGTCGTCCGAGCAGAAAGAACATTGTTAACGGGAATCGAATAAGTGTAAATTCTCCGAATAAAAGCTGTCTTGGATCTTATGTAAGAAGAAGGATTTGTTGACAAGAATTCTACGAGAAACGTAATGAAGGTAAATTCTTTAAAGCTACGCTATACAGAATATTTTGTTCAATTAATTAATTTATCAAACTTTTTTACCCCGAGGGATTGGGATGAAGGGGGCATATTTAAGAAGAACGAAATGTAAGTTTATCAAGATGTCTCAAATTAAAAACCAATTCAATTTCATTCGTGATTTCCATTTCATTCGTGAATTCAATTTCATTCACGAGTTTATTCCTTAAAATGATACTACTAGATATAAAAACCCGCTAATTTAAACGACGTTTAAATTGTTCTATTAGATATATTTATAACTGTGGAAAATATTAATATTGGCAATAAATAGCCTTGTCTGTTAAGTCCCTTTCGAAATTCAGCACACGACATATCTAAATTTACTTCAAAGAAGAGGTTGCCTCTATGTAAGTTTTCTATGTCTGGTTTTCAAATTTTCAAAAGAAAGCTATGATGAGAGAATTTTACATGTTCGTAACACTATATAAATTTTAAACAGGGTAAGTCCAGTAAATATGTCGCATATACTGTTCTTGCTTCAATTCATGCAATAAAAGAAGAACATGGTTGAAACTTCAAAGGCTGAATTCTAAATATATATCATTGCGAAATTGTAAGCAAAACGTTCAAAGAAGTAAAAAGAATTTAACGCAAAAGTGAGAAAATGTTTTTTTCACTATTTGCAGAAATTTCTTTTCCATTAGGGAGTTATATAATTATGCTCCTTTTAATTACTCTATCATCTGAAACCCCATATATTAATGATAATTCTTTAGCTGCAGTTAAGGCAATACATCATATTGCAGATAAAGAGTAACGTAATTTAAAGATAATGTAATTTTTTTTTATAAATGATACGAGTACTATGAGTATTTCTATTATAAGAAAATTATTTAGGAATTTTGCAATTAAGCGTTCAATTATTCAGGCCGCATTTTTAAGCAATCTACAATCAAGTCTCCAGCCGTTACATAAAGATTATTCTAATCGATGATTATATAATTTTCCAGATATGGGCATTGTTTTGAGAGCCTAAACAGGAATGTCGTAGTGGTAGGTTTCTTCTCGAAAGAAATAAGTTTATTGTAGTCTTCAAACACCCTCCCGTAAAGTTGTACTTTGCCTACAATACATGGTAATGTATAGGGAAAGAATTGGAATCGTGTCAAAAATCGCAACTCGAGTTTTCGACGGATGTACACATCCCAATACTCTAGAACATGACAACACTATATTAGCGCAACGTTTGTTTATGTGTATGTCTGTGAAATGTATGTATCCACGCTATCTGAAAGCGAATTGACCAAATTTCACAGAATTTTATAGATAAGTCACTTGCGAGCTACCTGATGCTGATTATACAGGGAGAGTCAGAGCTCCTGAGTCAAACTTGAAGGGGTGATAAATCGTATCTAAACAAGCAATTTTTGTTATACAAAGCAGAGTCGTAACGCAAGATGTGAACCGCTAGGTGGTAGCTCATGAAATGAGGAAATGATGACTTTCGTGAAATGAGGAAACACAAAAATGACAGAGTAGGTACGACGTACGTTTTACTGGCAGAAATTGCAGAATGCATGGACAAAGTTACAGAAACTGCTCAAAAGTGCGACCGCCAGGAGTAATGTAGACTTCACATCCATGACGTAGCGAGCGGCGCACGTTAGCAAAAACACTCGAATACCTTAAACAGCGCCGGAAGCAACAGCAATCCTAGCAACAAGGTCCTCGTCGGAGTCGAAGGGGCTATCATAGATATGGCCCCATAAGAAAAAGTCGAGACAGAAGAGAACATGCGGTCATTGCCGGCTAAGTTATGGGACCACCCCGATCAATCCACTGCCCTGGGAATGTAGTATCTAAGGTGTGCCGCACATCCACGCTGAAATGCTGTTGGTGCTCCGTCGTGTTGGAACCACATACTTTCTTTAATGTTGGCAGGAAAATGTTGCAGTAACTGTGGCAATACCTCCTGTAAAAATAGGAGGTATGTTCTGACGTCCAGTTGGTATGGTAGAAGATATGGGCCAATCCAATGTTCATGGACGATTCTGGCCCAAACATTTACGGAAAAATTTTGCTGGAAGGAATGTGGGCGTGTGGCGTGCGGATTTCCAGATACTCATACATGAAAAATGTGCATATTAAAAATGCCCTCACGAGAAAAGGTGCATTCGTCCGTGAATAAAACATGTGCACAAAAAATAAGGTTGCGGTGCCATCTGTTGCAGAAACCAGAGTGCAAAATCAACACGTTGCTGATAATCTGCAGGTGTCAAAACTTGCACTTTCTGTGCATGGTAGGGGTGTAATCCGTCGTTCCGTAATACTCGGCAAACTGTAATTGGGGACACATTTACGGCATGGAAAAGTGCCCGCATGCTGCTTTTCGGACGATCTTCAACCCTCTGCAGAATGTTCACTTCAACTTGCGGCGTCCTCACTTTCCTGGAACGTCCTGTATCATACATGCCGCTGACAAACAAGCCCATTTCACACAGACATCGATGCAACCGCTGAAAGATTTTTCGGTCTGGCAATCGACTTGTCGGAAATCGCCCCAGCTTCAGTCTTTGAGCTTTACGAGCATTATCCTCCGCAGCACCATACATAAAATGCATGTCCGCCTTTTCCTAATTTGTGAAACTAGCCATTCCTTCTACAATCCTAGTTAGAAATGACGATGAGTGTTGTTGTTGTTGAGACCCAGACCGTCCGACCTACCAGAAAGGAGTAAGGTAACTGTATGGACGGCCGGGAAGTGCCACCCAATTTAGACCGGAATCCAGTGGGGGAGGCATCCACAGGGACCGTACCCTCCTTCCCCTACCACCAACCTCTCGGAAGGACTTACGGACCCACATGTTTAACGTGATCGTACTCCGCATGAACACGGCGGCATTTTGTGGTAGCGTGCAAATCTAGCGCGCAAACCACGGGGATACCGCACCCGAGATGGCCAACAGCACGCGGTGTTCCGAGGTGGTCACCCACCAAGTACTAACCGCGCCCGATGCTGCTTGACTTCGGTGATCTAACGAGAACCGGTGTTTTCAGCACGGTACGGCCGTTGGCCCAATGACGATGAGTGTGAAAAACCACCGCTTTATGCGTTTATTTTTTCATAGCTTTTATTCTTTCTACCGTTTTTTAACAAGAATTCTTTCAACTAGAATAAACAATTAAAAGCTGTTGCCACAAGTACATAAAAATAGTCTGCAAATAAAATAATTATTTTCGATTACTTTACAAGATAACAGAGGCGCTGCAATTTGAAGTTCGTTCGCTAATTCCAATGTTTCCGCTGCAATCACAGTTTTCGCAAAATGCTAATAGACTATCCAAAATGCAAAAATGAAACAAGAGGTTTTAATTTTTTGCTAAAAAAATTTTAAACTCAGCTTAACCCTGGCTAGTTCTGACGCAGGCGTCACTGCGTTCAATGTCAGCGACGTCTAGAGGTTCACCTTTTGCGTTTCAACCCAGCTTTGTATGACAAAAATTGCTTGTTTAGATGTGATTTATCACCCCTGAAAGTTTGGCCCTGGAGTTCTGATTCACCCTGTATATTGGTGCGATTCAAAGAAAAGAAAACTGCTTCTTTTACGAAAGAACCTATAAAAAAGTATTTATCCACTGTAGCTAATTAACAAATTGATCAAATTTCACAAAGTATGATAAATAAATCACCAGTGGAAAGTTTTTATTCTGCTTAGATATTGGTACGATTTGGAAAGATTATACTATTTTTGCGAAATGGTAAAAATTGTCAAAATTTAACATAAAAGACTATGTAAGCTCAAATATATCAATTATATGCTTGTTGTATACGTAATGTTTTACTACGAAAAAGAATCAAACTATATATATATATATATATATATATATATATATATATATATATATATATATATATATATATATATATATATATATATATATATATATATATATATATATATATATATATATATATATATATACTCACATTGACTTTCCGAATAAGAAAATGCGTAATGTATGTATAAATTAAGCATAACTATTTAAACTAAGAATATGGTATTTCCCACTCTATCTTATTTTCCGGAAATAATGTTAATTCAAAGTTAAGTGAAATATGATCAATGCCTTACATTGTTTTAATATTCCAAAACTCTTTACATTTTCGATATAACTTTAAAAGGTATATAATTAACAAAAGTCGAGCGTGAATAGTTAAACATTATAGTACCATATTCTTAAAACCAAAATTTAAATTTATCAAATTCAAAATTATTTTCAAACTGCGTTGTTTATGAAAGTTTACATAAAATCATTTTCATTCATATATTTTATATCCAAAACGAACATTAAAGTACCTAGTTAATAACAATAATAAATAATGAGCAAAAACACAATAAATTAAATAAACAATAGTTTATCAATAACTGAATATAATTAAAGTTATCCAATACTTATTCAATAGTTATTCACAAACTTAATATATTTAAAGTTATTTGAAAGTGTCATTTTTCTAAGTCATTAGTGCATAAATTTGCAGTACGAGATGTGGTATATTTGAAATCAATAATGGGGCATCACTTAACAAAAATCTTCGCGAAAAACAATAGATTCATAAAGTACAATTATTTTATTTTTAAGTTGGGATTCCCAAAAGAACTCCTGTTAAGAACATCGAAGTAAACAATTTAGCATGCAGAGAGGAAGAAACATTGTTAAAAGTAATAAAACAAGTATAAGTTTGTCGCAAAAAGCTCTCTGGGATCTAACTTAAAAGGGAATATCTGTTGAAAAGAATTTTCCGGAAAGCGTAATGAAGATCAATACTTCAAAATTAGGCTCAATAGAATTATTTAGAAAGAAGAAATAATCATTTGTGCATTTAACTCAGCAAAAGTTCAAACGATATTAATTTTCGACAACATTAAATTGCTGATATAGAAGGGTAATTTATTTCCAATTTAAGACGATGTTGATAATCTACTATATTAATTTCTATCAAGGATAGTGTGTATATATATATATATAACCATGCATATAACCTTCTCGTATTCGGAAGACCCTACTTGGTTTAGGACCTTGCGGTTCCTTTAAATGTAACTAACGATGCCAGATGTGCTCAAAACTTAAGAAAAAAGAAAGAAAAAAAATTTAATTGAAAATGATTGCAAAAAACACTTTTCTTCAGGGGGGGGGGGATATATTTTATTATTCAAAAATCAAAATGGTATATTGATCTTTTCGCTGAAGCTAAAAAAAAATGCATATTGACTCTAAATTTCAGACTTTTCAAAAGGGCAAAACATTTTACCGATTTTTAAAAACGAAAAATTTCGAAGAATCTAAGAATTCTCCACTATTTTCATTTTCAAACTAGCTTCTCGTGTGAACTTCACCATATACTGTACTCAAAGTTACTTTCATCATAAACTTCAATTCCCCATCTCTTGCAAAATTCAAAATTTTCATTTATAAAATTATTTGCTCATTACTACAATTAAATTAATGAGTCAATATTTTTAATTTCAAGGGAACCAGAGAAAACTTACGTTTGTTCTCGTACTTCATTCGAACAATCACGGTTTTGACTTTGAAATAATTGCCAGGCAATGTATAGTAGGATATCGCGTCTTTAGCAGAGGAACTGTAGAAATACACTTCTGTACAAAGACATTAGATGAGCACGGGGTTGAAATGATGGGAGGGAGAGGGGGTGTGAAATAAGTTGCATATTATGTAACTTGCTTTAAAATTATTTGTGGGTTTGAATATTCATAGTGTTTCTAAAATATATTGTTTCAGGGACTGGCGTCGTAGGTAGGGACGGGGGACGGAGACTGGCGTCGTATTTAGTGAGGCAGTGGTTCATTTTTTTCTCCGATTAATATATTATTTAGGATGGGGGGCCAGAGGTTTATATTGACTGCAGAGACATTAATGCCCCTTTCGTTATTTGAGCGACTGCGTAGTGAGCACATTTCTTTTTTATTTAATTAAAAATTTATTGCTGAAAATAGTAACGGCTAGCAAAATTTAAGTCAAAAATTATTTTAAAAATAAAGATATTACCACAATTTAGTATCCCAGAATTCATTAATACATTTTTGAAAAAATAATTGCTACTTTGAGAACCATAACTTTTAATTTAGTTTCACAGTGATTACTTGAACATTAAAATCAATTGAGTTTCTGTTATGCTCAATTTAAAATTAAATGTGCACTCTAACCGAAATGAACACTACAAAAAGTAATGTTTAGGAATAGGAAATATTGTATCCCTATATTATAAATTTAAGTTGTTTACTTTATGTAGAAATTTAGTTGTATGTCTGATTTAGTTGTATGTTGATTTAACATCAAAATACATAAATTTCACTTCACTGGTTCGACCACTCTAAACATATACTTGATAAACTCTCATACGGAAACAAGGGGAATACTTTCCCTACAGTTTAAAGGTTTTTATTTAATTTTCAATTTTTCTACTATTTACAAAATTATGATCGTTTTTGCTCATTTTAAGGGGGACTTTTCGAATGAGATACATACATGAAATATTAGTCAAAAGTAAAAAGAAATGCTATTAAATACAAGGTAAAAAATAATACCAAATACAAGATAAAAAATTAAATAAATCAGAATTATTTTGAGTATTCAACAATTTATGAGATAATATGCATTACACATCAATCCTTTCGAAATAAAGATATATTAAATATCGCATTTTCCACTACCCTAAATCTGAATTTTGGAAGACATGAAATATTTCAACATTGAAGACCAATTAAATGATTAAAATTTACATAGATAATAAAATGTTATTTTAATGTGTTTAACGCCTTTCTGTAAATTTTAAATATATTTAGCTGTGCTGCCTTTGATTGGCCTACATAATAGTTGCTAGTATAAAATGCTATCAGATAATGTCCAAACTATATGTGCGATATTTTAATATAAATTCCCAGATCAATTTATATAATATAAAAAACAGTTTTTAAATTTTATTTTACTGAAACTTAATTATTTTTATAAGTCGTACTGCGAAATATCAGTTTCTTTAAAATTTAAAATGGTTATAAAATATGTTATATAAAACAGAAAAGAAATGATAAGGAGTAACTTGTACATCACATTTCAAACAGAAACTATAATACACATTATACGAAAGCAATATTTCTTTTGTTATAACCTAAAATAGTGTAAGGCACCCCAAAATAAACGACTTCGATAACATAGTGTAAAGCATAGTTAAAATACTTGATAGATGCGTTCTTGAAGATGAAATCGAAATTCATTGAAACAAGAAATTATGTGAAGACATGAAGGAAATTTGAAAGTACATTACAGATTGATAAAAATTACATCGTTTATTCTGTTCCATAGTGAAAAAAATGCATTTATTTATTTTATTAACAGATGAGAGAAATGATAAGGGCTTGAAATTAAAATTTCACAAAGTATTTTCTTCTAAATAGCGAAATTCATAAATTTAACGTTTACATTGAAACTATTGCACTTTTTATGAGATAACAAAGAATACAAATTTTGAAGTAAAATCATTTGAATTTACATTGCATTTTTTCCTAGTACTTCAATATTAAATCATGGGTATATCTATGTTCATGTATCATGTAAAATTGCATAATATTAAAGGTTGGATATTAAATGAGAACAATTATAAACAGTATTGAAAATCTACATTTTCAGATTATTTGAAATTATATAAAATATTGCATTAACCGATTAATAATATGTGATATTCACTACCTCAATGTTTAGTTATATGAAGACGAATAAAACAAGAAGTAAAACCATTAGAATCTACAACGATGATAATAATAATATAACATTGAAATTGCCACTTCAGAATATATATTAGGGTATCAAAAGAGAGAAATATATATTTAGATATAGTTAGAGATGCAGCATAAATATTATAAATTAAGTACAGAACATACATTTAACTAACTGGAATTGCATTTTATAAGCATGTTTATAGTAAAGTGAACAGCAGCACATTCCCTGGTCTGATATTATTACAGTTTAACTATAGATTGGCGTTGTTAACCTTTACGTTACGGCTCCATGAATCCACGTTTTCAACCCCAGAACGATAAAATAACTGAAAATTCTACCCCTATAAATATATACATTCAAGGAACTTGTCTTTTGTTCGTAACTTGTTTCCCCTTCTGTCAGGAGAAACTTGGAGGAAGGGCTGCAGGCATGTACAATAGGCGTTATAGGGAGACATCAGATAAACTGAAAATTCCCCATATCTTAGTGCAATTAAGGTAATAATGATTATTTAAACTTTTATCTGCCAAATTTAATTTCTTCTGGAATAGAGTATTACTTAAGAGTAATACTAGTCATTTGACCAAACTACTTATTTAAATTGATTACTCCTAATTACACCGTGTGTTTTGATTCACTCTTAAAGAGTGCAATTCCGGATGCTGTTCTGGACTACGTGAAGAAAGAAAAAAACTTTGATTTCGGCCGTACACATCAAATACACAAGTTTTACTGCACAATAACTTTTTTTTATTAAATTAGATCGTATTATTCTGGATTAATTATACTTCATATGCAATTTATATTCAATATAATTTTAACAATCATGACAAGCTCATTCATTAATTAAATATACTCATTATCTCATGTAATTTCTAACATATTCTTAACATAAATGCATTATCACATTCTCAAATAAATTATTACTCATTCTACTAAATATATACATATTAATTAGGGTGTTTCCCTTTTCATTTCCTGGATCAAAATAGTTACCCCTAAATTTTGAAATTGCAATGTGTTCTTAAATTTCTCATTTAGATCAATATATAAATCAAGTCAACTCACCCATATACTTGAATTTTACGCTTATCTATAGATAGTCAGAGTTCGGAAACGTAGTTCATGGCTATTTTAACATAGTTTCAATATTGTTCTGAATAATCTATATGAGCACTTTGGGAGATTTACATTTCTCATGCTCATCTGATGTGTGGCACAGTTCACTAATGGTTCTTTGAAATTGACGTTCAAGTTCTGATCTTGTTAGGAGCCTCTTTTAAGATTTTCAATTCAATCGTGGATCTCATTGGGTATTCTTGCTTCGGGTATCTCTTTCATATGATGAGTCATCTCTTCCAAGCATTTGATTAGCGTTGAATCCCATAAGAGCCAAAAGGTAAACGTCTAAAATTGCTGCTCATCTTTTATCATCCTTCGTAGTTTTCATTAGCCAGATACATGTTGAAATAAATGCATATATAATTATTTTGATCAGTATAATATATACATCTGCAACAGGTCATCAGCAATGTTCTCGTGCACTAAATCAGCTTATACCAATCGAAGTTCAAGATTTTTACTCCAGAAACGTAAATAAAATGCAATTCATTTTGTAGCGATGCACAAGTTGTATGCAGGTTATTTGATGAAAATCATAAGACATAATCTCGTTGCTCAGACATTTTATCGTTCATCTTCACACGCAAGTTGTATCATGGCATTCTATAGTCTATGCAAAAATGCAAGCTTTTCCGAGCTGCTGCTAGAAGCGTCCACTCTCACTGAAGTCAATCGATGTAATTATATGACTTTGTACCGCAAAATCGGAAAAGGTAAGGACCGAAGTCCCCCCTCCCCCGTACCTGTAGTAAAACGTCAAGTGAAGTCCAACAGAAGTACAAGTGCAGTCGTCAAAAGATGCCGTAAAAAGCAGAGATCTCTCAGAACTACCTCGTCCTCGGTATATATAAACAATTTGTGCGGACCAATAACGGCGTTCTTAGGCTCTTACTGGCCGTACTTGTCACACTCCGCCATCAGCTTTTTTGCTCCAAGCAGGTGACCTTAAATGGATAGCAACAAGTGAAAACAATATCTTTTCTTACCAGGCGACAATCTGCCCCTATCTCCCTCTTTCGTCTGGCCGGTGCAACAGTCTAGGTAACTCATCAGCATCATGGTTTTCCTCTCATGTCAACTTAACTCCATTTTCGGCATTGCCTTGCATCTCCAACTCTTTGGGGATCGATTTTACTTCACATCTGTCTGGTCAAGTCCAGCTTTTTTGTCACTATACATTGGTGCTTTGTACTTCCTTCCCATCAGTTAAAGAATATTTCACGGAGGTCTTCCTTTCTCGTGAGAATCTATTTCTGTGGCTGGTGCAATCGACTTTGAATTGCCCTTGGGCCAGCCATTGAATTCAGCATTTTCAGTAAGCTTTCAGTAACAATATAATAATTCTTAAATTGCAATATAAATTGAAAATTCACCATATGTCTAGTGTGTGAAATACACTATGACAGTAGTTCCCCTCCTTTCCCAGAAAAATGGGGATGAAAAAGACTAGTCCAGCAGTTGAACCAGCGCCGCTCTAGGAGAAGAGATTTTCAGTGGTACAACTGTTGTACCGCAGTAGATAAAAGGTTTTATTTCTAGCAGCAGCACTTGATAAAAATCATTCACTGGTAGTAGTTAAAATGTTAATATTAAAATATGTGTACAGCAAAATATCCTCATTAGCGTAGTTTTTATGCTTTGTATAGTTAACACCAACACAATTACATAGCAAACGGTCCCAGTGCTTTCAACAGTTATGTGATAGCGTGTCTATTTGATGAAATAAAATACCAAGATGTCACATAATTCAAAATATGATCATAATCATTCGACTGTGTGGTCAAGGAAGATTTTAGTACCTCAAAATATAACTGTACATATCGCTTTCATCGACTCCTCCCGTTCCTGAACAGATGTTCGTAATGTTTTTATGACTGAACCACTCAGCTAAACAAATACTATTAATTCTCTGTGTATCAGTACATTTTTAGTAATGATTTTTTTGCAATTTAAATACTGAGCGTTTTCTCCATCTGCCGCCAATGCTGCAAGTTACGTCTCTGGCACATCCCTCACTCCCTTTGGTTGGCTAGAAAACATCCACGTACTTTCAATTATGACGTCCATCCGTTGCGATATTCTCTTGGTGGTTGCTCTAAGAGATAATGGTGGGTTGTTCCACTTTAAGTGGTTGTTTTCAAAATGCCAATCACTATTAACGTTTCCATAAATGTCGATAATTATTCTATATCGGCGACGCCATTATATTATTACTTAACACATATCTGACTACACAATCGAACATTTCTAAGTTTCATAATAAACATACCATGTCTATATGTGGTGTTAAAACCTCTTGTGACCGTAAAAAAGTTATTTCTTGCTCAAGTTATTTCTTGCCGTAAGTTATTTCTTGCTCAGGAACAAATGAAGGGTGGCTTTTAAAAATCCATTTCTATTCCTGCAATCAATAGTGAACAATAAATTTCATTAATTGGAAAACAAAGTAATTACAAATTATTTAATGAACATGAGAGAACGTGTGCCTAATTAACTGACATAGATGATCGCGAGCGGTGTACAGGACATCAACCTAAAAGGAATACAGTTTTTCAATGAAAAGTATTAGTACACAAAATATTAACATAATACACTGAATCTACTTAATGTATAAGCATATATAATATTCACAACGAATCGGCAGTTTTAATTTTTGTGGTAGTTACGAGAATGGGTTAAGCAAATATATGTAAACAGGTAACATATTTTGCAGCAAAATTCTAAAAAGAATTCTACCATGAAATTCAACACTGAAAATTCAACAATAATGCCAAATTGCATGCTCCTGGACTACATGCAGCGATAAAAGCTACTTCCCAAAAGTGCATTGTTAAGAATCACATGAGCACCTGGTTCCCAAAGTCGTGAAAAATCTTCTATTGCTCAGAACAAATAAATAGTAAAAATTTCATTAATACTCTAACTGATAACAGACAGCAATAAACTCAGCTGACAAAAAACCCAAAGGAGATGTGTACTACAAGTTCCTAGAACACTACAATTGCTATAGCTGGAGAACGTAGTTCCCCAAGAGTTTTCCATGATTCCATGATTAAATAACTTTATCATTATTCTTGTTATTTTTAACTAATTTATCTAATTTAGCAAGTTATTTTATGCCATTAGTAATTGATAAATGTTTTACTTTAAAAGACAAATCATCGCGCAACTAGCCGAATACAAGTTAAGAATAAATAAACTCCCAATAAGCAACCCCTGAATAATGTATTTTTTTTTTTAGTATTTCGCGATTCACATTTATTCGGCAAATCCAATATTTTGGTGTGCAAAACCCTCTAAAGAAGAATATACTGGAAAACTTAAATTCAGCACTTCTTCCTTTCGAACTATCTACCCATACACCAAATTAAAATCTCTATCTCATCACGAAGCATGCTATTTTATCATTTCCACTATCGAGCTTCGTTTTTCATTTATCCGTCAAATCGAATATTTTAGTGTGCGGCATTTCTTACAATAAAAAGTGTTGGAAATCTAAAATTTCACAATTTCTTCCTTTCCAACTCTCTACTCGCACAGTAAATTTGAAGTTTCAATCCCATCGTGCATCCCTTTTCAATCATGCTACCTTTAGAATGCTTTTGTGTAGAGTACTCACCCCTTAAATGAATATTTTTGAAAAATTCCATTCCGCGTAGATTTTCCATCATATAATTTGCTCGTATACTAAATATCAAGCATCTATCATGTTTTAAAAGGGAAGATTCTCCTTTATTCCAAAAATAGGACATTTTAGTGTGCGGCACTACCTAAAGTAGAAAATATAGTAAAACTAAAATTGTACACTTTATTGCTTCCAAACTATATAGGCGTGCACCAAACTTGAAATCTGCATCTCATCGTAAAGCATGTTTTTGTTATTAATCCACCTTTCGAACATTTTTTTTTTTCTGGAGCTGCCCCTTAAACGTAATTTTTGAAGATCTATATTCAACTTGGGTGTTTTCATCAACTGATTTGCATATAAGAGTTACTATTCTAAAAAAGTTATTGTTTGACATCAATGTGTGCAATAAATTTGACCATTAGCAGTATATGATATAGAATCAGTACATGATTAACTTTAGCAGTACATGATAAACAATAAATGTATAACGGAGACGTAATGGGGTGGCTAGCAGTACTTCCCTTTCAACGGAAAGTTTAAGCATTTTTATACTCTTTTGTATATTTATTTCGTACAGTCATACTCATTTTTTTGAAAAACGAAAGTGACATCTCCAGAACAGGAAAGGAAAATCTTTAGTAAATACCCCTGTCCCTCCAAACTGAATTACTGAATCTACATAAATCTTTATCTAAGCTCTATTTACATCGGATCGTGAGAAATCGATGCATAAATATTTTTTGGTAAAAACATGTATAGCAAATTTGATTTTCACTAATTTCTTATATTCTAATAATTTAAAATATGAATTATCCCCTCCAATTCTTTATTTTACACAATGTCCGCATATACATTTCTATATGTTATACGATGTACCTGTACATACATTTCTATAATATTTTACACGATGTAACTGTACATTCATTTTTATATATTACATTATGTACCTATACATACATTTCTATGTACGATGTATCTGCACATATATTTCCATAGCCACGCAGAAGACATTAAATTCATAGAAGCTATTTTCCTCATAAACTTCTGAGATATCCTATATCGCAGTAAATTAGAATTTCAAGCATATACAAATCATTCTGGAGAAATCCTCGTTCCCATCTATAATATATACCTAAAGCAGTTTGCACTATCAAACCCTAATGCGAAGATTGCATCCTAGCTTTGGTGAATACCCAGTTACAAGACAACCAACTATGATGGATTTCATATCCTCTGCCAGTAGTAGATAGTAAGGAATTTACTTGCCTGCCATGGTGGAATGGGAATTGTATTGGTTTTACGAACCTTTAGAAGGGTAGAAGGGGGTTAATTGATTATATTATTAATGTTACAATTTTCTTTTAACTATTCCCAAGTTTCATATTTTGATTAACTATAAAATATTGATTAACTATATTATTTATATGAGTGGCAAATAATTATTTTATTTTTTAGAATTTTTAAGACTGCAAAAACAGTGTGACAATTTGATCTGAATGAAAGTATGTAGTCACAGCTTTTAGGGTTAATTGTTCCGTGTATTTTCTTGCTTTGTATAAGTTTTATTTGTTTTGAGTATAAATTTTAAAACTTCTTTAAGAAGATATAAAAACCAGAGTTTTTCATAATAAGCAAATTTTAATAAAATGAACAACAAATACAAAAATGCGAAATATTCTATATACTACATGAACATTACATTATTATTCACAAATCTGCAATTAAATTAGGGCCTTTAAATTTATATAAAGCTAATTTAGTTATATTAATTAGCAATCTATTGAATCAATCTATTGAATCAACGCTGTCTCAGTTTTGATACACATGCAGCTGGTTTTTACATGGAGTGCAATCTTCATGGGCTCAACCTATATGTTTTGATACATTATCCATAATTCTTTAGAATAATCATTGAACATCGAGCTTATTTTGAATGAAAATTTGATTTTGCTCAGACCAGCCAGTAGGGATCATCATCGCTTTTGTTTCATGATTAGCACGTTGTCTACATTTATCTTTCTTTGCTTTGGTGCAATCTTGAAATCGGTGCAATCAATTTTCTTACATTTCTCTTTGATCCCTTTGCTCGTATATTAGCTTCTTGTATGGTATTACCTTCTTCTAGTTTTCTTTTTGCAGAGGAGTCAATAAGAATAACTGTTTCACCTCTTTCTTTGTCATTTCAGATAATGGTTTTTTCTAGTAGATACATTTGGAAGAGGGATGGAATGGTCAGGAGTCAAATTTACATGTTACAATAACTCATACTATAAAGAGATAACATATCCCTTCCCAACATTCCGGTCTAAACATTTTGTTATCTGAACTTGGCCGTGATTCAACATTCAAAAGTAACACACTAAATAATGCATAAAAGCATAATTTTATACGGGCTGCAACATATAACACGTCAATGTGTATCTCAAAGAGTGCAGAATACGCATAGTGAGACTCAAACTATTTTTACAGTATCGAAAATTGATTTTTTGATGTCTAACGTTGAAATCGATAAGACAGCTGCTCTTCAACTTGGTCTAACAAATATCAATATTGGTGTTCTTCAATCATAAGAAGTATAATTGTGTACATCATGTTACAGCCGATAAATAAGCATTGCGGCAACTAACCCATAGGACAACAAGACCCGTCCTGGCCTATGTGTTACTTAATTTTTAATAAAGTTTATATATATTTATTCTTTTAAATTATACGATTTTCAAACTAATTTTATCCTTAATAATTCAAAGGAATATCCTTAATATCCTGAATATCCTTACTAATTCAAAGGAATATCCTTAATATCCTGAATATCCTTACTAATTCAAAGGAATTTTGGCATAAAATTAAATTTTGTGGGATTCGATCTTGCACATACATGTATAAAAACTGCATTGTAAAAATATCCTTAATAATTCTTTATTGAATTTTTTTATCCTATGCCCGTGCGCAACTTCTCGGTCATAAGTCGACGAGCAGCCCGATACAAAGTAGAACGGTAAAAATAGTCACTAAAAGCCCTGTCAGTAACACATAAAGGAAAACAGTCAAGAACAGCATTGCATATGTTGAGGTGCTCTCCAGTCATGGGAACGCCATTGTCGCAAAGAGGGCAGACATCTGTATCTGTCAGTCCCATTCGATACAGGTGACTGCAAGAAATCATGAGCCGTGGCAAGTCTAAAGCAAGCCACGCCAACTGCTCTATGCAAGGAACTGGGTATTCTTGCCGACTTTTTTAACAGAAAGTTCACCCTTTTCCCAGAAGTTCTCTCCCTGTACAGACTGAATCGGTTAGCTTTAATAGAGAAGGATATATATCGGTTTATATGCCGCACAGGCAAGGGAGGATCCGGTTGCATCATTTGAGATACATTCTTAGCCAATACATATGCCCGCCCATTTCCATATATCCCGCAGTGGCTGGGAATCCACTGCAAGGCAATGCGGTTCCTGATGTTCAACATATTATATATTTTTTCCACACCATTCTTGTAATCTCACATTCTCAGAGATTGAAAGTTGTTAAGGTTATAATTGCCGCCCTGGAATCAACAAAAAAGACGATGTTTTCCTTTTCACGCTGTTCCATTTTGTCTAAGGCTAAAGAAAAGGCGGCTTTTTCGCCATCAAAGTTGTTCAAGTGTTTTCCAACGGCGAAAGACAATGTAAGGTCTATAGAGTAAGCGCCAGCTCATTTTTAATAGCCCCCCTCAGCCGAACCATCAAGATAGATATGGAGCCAAGAATCATCAGAGAAACGTTCATGTATAATAGTCAAAGCAGTAAATTTCAATTCAGAGTCAAGAGAAGATTTCTTATTTTTAACAGAGACAAGGTCCAAGTATCTCTCAGCATAATTGAAAATAAAAGATAGAAAACGTCAATTGTTTCCTTTTAGCAAACACGAAGAATGTGAAAGAAATAAACATATTACCAAGAGCTTTTCTTGAGTCATAAAACAAACATTTTATTAATACAGGACTGTAGTTAACCTGCAAAAATCATATTCAGCCAGACAGTTCACTCTCTGGCCTTCCGTTCTATGAAATCCAGATTTGAATGTAGTGTAAAGGTGAAAGCTCTGTATATTAGAGTTCAACATAGACAAACATTTCAGACTTTTCCCAGTTATGCCCCTTAGTGACATTCCTCGGATGTGTCTATTGACGTCCGCCCGAGTCCGATTAATTTTTTGAATTTAGAACCCGTACCCGGCCCAATTAAATCTCGGACCGCATATGCATAAATTATTGATTAAACAATTGTGTCAAAATCCATGAAATTACTTACTGGTTATTTTTTATACAAACGATTTAGACAAAAGTTTTATTTTTATTTTCATTGATGAATATACTTTATAATTTCCTTTAAAATTCTTTCAAGTAGTCTGGCCCGTCCTGAACCAAAGTATAAAAAAATTAAGGCTGAACCCACAATGGTCCTAGCAGTTCCCAAATATTTTTGAAAAATTATTCCTGGCCTGTCAAACTTGTTAGACACAGACATATATCTAATGATTAAGTATAGAAGCTTTTAAAAGTAAGGCATGTGAATAAAATACAACTTATGGTCTAATTAACTCCCCAGTGCGTAGATGAGAAAATAAAGCGGCCAAGTAATCTACTGTAGAACCATCTGTATTATGAAAGTATTGATAGAAGATATATTATTCATCTTAGAGGAATGTATATTTTTTACAGTGTTATTCAATAATATACTTTGTTTTATTCATCTTACAAGAGTGTATATATTTACAGTGTTATTCATTAATAAACGGAGTTCCAGAAAATACACCGAAGCACCTAATTAATATCTAAATAAAAGGAAAATAAGTGTATACGGTACGTCTATCTATAGTAGTGACGAACGCTACAGATAGACGTAATCGTATGTCTAACATAATTGTACATCGGAAAGATGCAGTATAGCCAGTATGGCGCTGCCAGATTAAATTCGCAACAAAAGCCCTGCCATAATTACAATATATAACATATTGGCAACAACATTATTAATTAACATTACTATTATCTCTATTGAGTATTGTGGTGCGCATGATAACGCATTTGGATGTAAGCCGCATTTCCGCATGATCTACTTTCTAGACCAGGATTCTTCACTGATCTGTAGTGAAATGACTATGTCAATCGAATAAAAGTAATTTCAGTACACTTAGTGGAGAACCGAAAAAGTCAAAAATAGGAACACTTCAACAAAGAAAATAGAAGAACATGTCAATTACAAAGTTGTCAAGCAGGGGTGCACAAATTCATGAGTGCTTCGTCGGACTGGATTGTGAAGAAAGTATATGTCAGCTACAGTTATTAGTGTGAAAAAGGATGTGTTCAGTGAAAAAAGAAGGGCCTGACAATATTAATCCATTTTTAAAGGTAATGTTTTTATATTGAACAGTCATAAAACATTTAAAATCAATATGACATGATACATTTATTTTTCGTTTACAATAATTTTGCAGTCAACCGTTAATCCGGTTCTAGCTATCCTCCAGATATTCCTCCAAATTATCGTGTTCTAAATTAACCCACTGTTTTGACTTATCTTTGACTTATAAGCGAAAAGCTTAGATTCAAATGTGCATAGCTGCTGATGAACGACACTTTGAATTAATATTTCACTAGATGTCTGTGCAGGCAAGTGATGTTTAGTGTATTATTCATAAATGTGATAATAATTCGACTATAAGAATACTGTGTTTAATGAATAACTACTGTAACAGATTTAATGTTGATCCCTGTCAATGCCGATTCCTGTATTAATACGATTGCTCTGTAACTATATAATTAACATTCTGTTTTCATATTGAATTTTGACAAGTTTTAGTTTCCAATTTCTTCAATTCTCTACTAAAGGCGGGAGCTGCAACCACATTTATTCGATCGGGAATACTGACTTTATAGATAGACTTAACATGTACAATCATGGACCTCTCTCATTAAGATGTTATTTGAGTGTTTTCCTTTCCTAGATATACTGTATATAAAAATAATAAACTGTTTAAGCATTTTATACATATTTACTTTTTTCTGTAATATAAAAATATATATTTTTGGTTTGGACATTAACTTCCAGAAATGTTTACATATAATATTTATACATGAAGTTTAAAAATTAAAATAAATTAAATAACTGTAAAACCGTATTTGATGTAAGGATCTCATTTTATAGATGGATTTAACATGTATACACAGTGAACTATCTCATTTAGATGTTATTTGAACACTTTAGAACTTATCTATATATACTGTATATGAAAAGAGTAAAATATTCAAGCATTTTATAGACATTCTCTATTCCTGTAATATAAAAGTGTACATGCTATATTTTGGACATTAACTTCCAGAAATAATTACATATAATATTTATATATAAATTATATGAAGTTTAAAAAATGAAATGACTTAAATAACTATAAAACTGTACTTAATCATATGATCTCATTTTATGGAACCCATAACACTGTGTGGAGTCTTCCAATATACGGAAATATCCAGAATCCTATATTTATTTTCAATTTGGGAAAATAACTTCTCATCTTGATATCGCCGAACTGCATCGTTAAAGTTTCAAACCCATCATTTACTACCATAATCGATTCAAACCTCACTAAATTCCCTTTCAATTATCCATCGTTGACAGGATGCAATTTAATCGATATTGATCGATTATTCCCTTTACTTCCGTGCTTAAATCGAAGTGTTTTGACTGAAATATTTAGGGTTACTGTGTTGCAACACGGTTTTATGAGATGATGCTTTAACATATATGTAAAATAAGGACACCGTCTGTTATTTTTAGTTATTTTAGCTTGTTTATTGGTGCACGTTTATAATTCAGTACCACCATAAATTTCCCTCCACGCTTGTACAGATTATGTTTATAGAAATTTAAATACTATTTTGACAGAAGATGTTTTTTTTAATATTTTGTAATTAAACAATGCCAACAACTATTTGTGCCGTTCGTTTCATAGAATTAACTGGATTGTGGATAAATTTGCCTTTCTCATATCAGATTCTATTTTTAATAGTTTATTTTCTCGTTCTTTTAATTTTACAAGAACATTTTTGAAAAATCGATATCATGGGCGACATGAATGTAATTGCAGTGTTGTTATCCCCAGTTTAAAGAGCTTGAAAATAATTTTAGATGGATACCATACATGAGGCTACTTTTCACTTCAATGATTGAAACTGTGAAGTTTCGTGATTATTGAGCCATAAATAACCCATGCCCTTGTTTAATAATTATTTCCGTCTAAATTTAACATTCGGCGAATTCTAATTTACTTTCGATTCTAAAACTTATTCTTAAATTTTATTCCAAATTGATAACGCGCCAATTCTGTAATTCGGCTTCTTGATGCTTTCCCGCCAGTTTCGGTAAACCCTGGCGTAGCGTTCCATTCTCGAGCTGTTGTACATTTACCCCGGATTTGCATTTCACATAGAAAAGCATTGAAACTCCTTTTTCTGTCGTCATGAACACGCGCAGGTATATTAAGATGCTTCGGCGTGGAATTTGTGATCAGTTCAGTTGGCGATGTAATTCCAAGGCGGTAGGTCGTGTTATGCCCACGGGGCAAGGAATCGAAATGATTACTCTAAATTCTTACAAGCTCTAAATTTAAGTATGAAATAATAAATTATCTCGAAGTAAAATTGCGTTCGGATGAAAATAAACTTTTTATCAGGATTGTAAGATGATTTCAACAGGCAGATATTCATCGCATGTATCATATATCATTCCAGTTATGTTTCAGAAGCTGAACTAATTTGTCAATTGCCTTACAAGAATGTGTGACCTAGCATTGGTTAAAATTATATGCCTGAATGATGATTGCAAAATTATTGATATGAAAACTTTGCATAAAGAATTTAATAAAGAATTATTGGAATTGGAGTGAAACAACTCCTGAGCCATTATTTTGCAACCAAGTCACACCATCTAAATGCAGTTCGTCATTTACGAACTACAAGATATGCAATCGACGTGATTCCCCACATGAAGATCTTCTTCGTTCTTGAATCCACATCATGTATTTATCTGCCGGCTTCACGACGTTCAAGTAGATACAACTCAATACATATGAATAAATACGTTCATACATCACGATCAAGTTTTGTGCTGTCGGTGGAACCTTACGCCATTATCGCCATCAACTTCCCTCTGTACACCGGAATCGTGACAAGCAAAGTCCCGCCCGCTGAACTCGCGCGCTTGATTATTTCTACGACGCTCAAAGCAGCATCATTCCCCCCACTTCCGGCACAAAACTGATGTAATCTTCCACAATGGTCGCCCTTGTAGTTCTGGTGGTGGTTCAGCATAATGTAGACGTTACACTCTTACCCACTGTAGAATAACAGGCCCAAGAGATTAGAACTATCTAAAAGTTATGATTGTTTAATAGAATTTATATCTACTTCAGAATGCCATCAACTTCTAATAAGAAATGGGTTTCATTTATTATAATACTCGCGAAAGTGATTAGAATTAATATTCTTTAGACTGATCTGTTTATTGCTATTAATGGGAAGACCATTGAAGAATCCACTTCGAAAAAGCGAGCTTGCAATTTCGTTCCAGTAGGGCAACGACAGAGCATCGTCTGCTAATCCAGGCAGAATACTAACCTGGGTAAAAATTGTAGTATGTAAAAATAGTAGCTAACTTGAGGAAAAAACAGCAGGAGGTAGTCAGTCAGATTTTTAGTTGCACCCCAATCTGACATTAGACAGTGGAGAATACAGAATCCACATCAACAATACGGCTTGCAATTTCGTCTCAGTAGCTTAACGGTAGATCGTTGATTGGCCAGTTCGAAGATCCAGGATTCGATTACCGTTTGAATTTAAATTAAATAATTTATATTAAATGTAAATTTAATTTAATTGAGTTTTAAAATAAAGCCTGTATATAGTTAAATTGATAATTTGTGGTTTTTGTCTTATGCAAAGTAGCAAAGGTGAATTCAACCTGGCTGAAACGACTCTCCTGGATGATTGTCCAAAAATGAAACTTGACAAACTTTATCCCGGATGATTGTCCAAAACTGAAACTTGGCAAACTTTATCCTGGACCCCTTTTCCTCTGGATCAGATTCAGAGACATATAAAGCCAAAGCCCAATCTTCTAATTGGAGATTCAACTGCTCTGGAAGACTGCTTAAAGACATACTTCCCAGTATCTTTTTAAGTAATATAAATGATGATAAATGCATTCATGCAAGATGAATGATAGTTTGGTAGTTTGAAATAAGCTATGGGTGTAAATGGAAAAAATAACATATATAAACACAAATAATCAAGTCTAGGTCGTCAACATTGATAATTTTTCTACCTCAAATTTCCAGAATTTGAGAATAATTTTTAAACAAAAGCTATAAAATATATCTGTTCATTTTATTGGTGCCACACATTTTGCCGTAATTTTTTTGGAAGACATTTGTCCTGAAATATCTATTTCTCAGGATATGCTCTAGATATGGCTTAGATAATCACCGATATGGATTCAGTATGAAAAAATATGGAGGGGATTAGATTTCTCTTCATACATTCTTTTAAACAATTTGTCTCGTCTAAGTCAAGTGCCGATGCAAAGTACAGTTAACAAAAATGGCTTTCATTTCTATGTCATCTGGTATTAATTATTAAACCATTCAATAAAGCTCAACAATATTAACGTAAACATTATGAAATTATATCTGGCATCTCATCACGTGATTCAATCCCTGATTAATCAAATGTCTGATCCATATAAGGCAATGCTGTTAATATTTTTAAACCCTACAATACTATCCAGGCTTGTGGCAGAAAAGACAGAACTTTGTGATTTTATATCGCAGAAATTTTCTGAACAGTCTGAACTACATTCTGAATACAGAACATTCTTAAAAAGCATAGAAATCCGCACATTCTATCAGATCACGTCTTTGGCCAATTCGATTAAGCACTTCTAACATGCTGCACGCAATTTGTCCACTCCCAAATACATGGGACCGTAAAGTCCGCTTCTAATAATGCAACTGTTCAATTAGGGACGTGAAATTATATACAAAGTACTTTTCAACTCCCAAGAGAACCAAGGGAGGATATCGTTACAGAATTTTTCTGGTCCAATCCCCCCAAATAAAGTTTTGCTGCTTTTGAAGTATCTGAATTTTTGTCTGATTAAAATATCTTATAGAATGATGTGTCAGAATTTTAGTGTAGGAGCAATACTTTTTCAAAAATTTTAAACTAGCTTCTAGCAGTTTGTATGTTTCCCATATATTCGAGCCTATTTTGGATTAAATTTCTCTCTGAGTTTTATTTCTTGATAAATTAATTCATATACTGTCGAACCTGTTTGAAACAGAGGAACGCTGTAATAAGCGGAAAATATTTTTAACCCCGTCCAAAAATATAGGAACTTCATGCTATTTCCCCTGTGCGAAGCGGAACCTGCATAACGCAGAAACAAAATTTAAAATATTTTGTTAATAAAAACACCTGTTCTAACGAACAAAGAATGGAGAAATCATCCAACTATTTTATCTATTTATTTCCATGAGCACCATTATTCAGAGAATTTTCTATGAAATTATATCACGATTTTCCGAAAATTATTTCATAATCATTTTCCGTTAATCAGGGAGACTCCGAAATGCTAGAAATATTAATCAATGCACGACTTTTAGCTGAAATTCGTATCATTCGTATCGTATCATCATCGTATAGTAAGATGCATATCCAAAACGTCATGTTGGATTATTTCGAAAGTTCATCTGAAATTTCTTCCTTTATTTATTTTTTTGTTTTTTGGTGAGCAGTAGTATTTTGCCGGTCAGTCAATTCATCTAGGTTTTAAGGTATGGCAATGATCTAGCAGTTAAGAACATGGGGTATATTATATCTTTATTCACATATACTCCTGTGATCTCTGTATGCAAAAATGTACATATATACATATTTAACATAATTAAATTAGCTAATATGGTATAATATAGTATTAATCAGATGTATCTATATATACTTTTCAGAATTTTTAAAGTCTGATATATTATAATTAGTAATATGAGTAATTATATATTATAATTAGTATATATTATAATTATTATATGAGTAATTACATATGGCTTATCAGGATTTCCAGTTTAACTTCTAAACTTTTCGTGAAATGACCTCCATGAAACGGAAACCTTTTCAAGACGAAATCTTTTTCCGATCCCTTGAATTCCGTTTAAGGCAGGTTCAAATGTATTAAGATATGTTTATGAATACGTCAAAATAACTAAACGAATTAGACTTTACATGGTTAAAGAACAAAAATTTCGCTGTTGGCATTCAAAGAAGAACACTTCCAGAAAACGAACTGTATACTATATTGTTTTCAAATCGGATAATGATATAGCGTTTGTCTACAATTTGGAAAAATGTAGTACTCAATTAAGTTACTGAATCATAATAAAATATTTTGTAAATTCTGTCTTTATGTTAAGGTTGAGATCATAAGTATATCAATATATACATTTGACTTCATATTAGAAAACATATTTCAAAACAAAAATTTGTATTAATTTGTAATATTCTAGATATATTTCTTGACCAATAATGCACAATTCAACTCATATCATGTTTTAAATGTTGACTTCAACAGTAAAACGGTATATTCTTGAAATTTAATGTGAAAGCAAATAAATAAAAGTTTAGAAAAATCAATGTAAATATTTCCGTTCGTAAATGAAAATTAAATGTCTATTCACTGAAATGTTTTTAATATAATTAAAATAATTTTATAAGATTTCAGAAACAGTATAAGGTTTTTAATCAACATTAAATTTTAAACATATATTTCGAAAATGAATGAATGCACTTAGTGCTATTAAAAATGTACAACCATGAAATAAATAAATAAAATGTTTTTAAAAGAAGTTATTTTCTTATCGCAACTAATATTGTTAAATATTTATGTTAATAATTATGTTACAGGAAACATCTATATAAATAAAATTGAAAAATCTGTCAGTGGGTATGTGTAATTTGTCTCTTCATCACGGGAGAAGATCTGCACCGAATTTCATGAAAATTTTGGAGTAGCCTTGGAATAGCCCCACCTGAAATATTGTCCATGTGTCGAGTTTCTAGGATACGGTGCTGTCGAGATTTCAATAAAGAGCAGAATTCCTTTAGAGTTATCATTATGCAGTCGATTATTAAAAAAATAAAAATTATATCATATTGCTAAGCATCGCAATTAAACTTAATGAGTTTATACAGCATATGGTTTTTAACACTTTCCAACACAGTTGTAACGTATTTATGACTTTGTTCATTCTGTCTGTCTGTCTGACTGTCTGTCCGTTTGCACGATAACTGACGTAAAAATGACTGTATCAATATGAAATTTTAGTACGTTGTTGAGGCGGTCTTTGGAACATATGGGAATGTAAAAGAATAACATCACCCAATTAGTTTTGGATTTAACCCGGGTTGGGAAAATGAAAAACATTGAACCCTATGGGACCTAATTTTTCAAACATTTTTTAAGTGAAATTAAAATTCAAAATTTGCTTTGAAAATTTTAGGAAATATTCAAATTCATAATAAAATGTGTAAAAAAAATCTTCAAAACATGCTAAGTACTTTTTTAAATAACAATTGAAATAAAAATTACACCCATATTATTTGAAGTAATCACGTGATTCATTGCAAAATGAAATATGGCATTCATTTTATTTTCACTTAGTGAAAATCGTGATTTTTAAGAAATGTTTATATTGATATTTAATGTTGCATTCGTCCTAAAACCGCGTTATTTTTGCATATTATCTGTGTATCTAAATTATGTACCTATGCAAGTACAATATTCTTTTATTTTAAATGATCACTGAACTTCGATTATTTCTAAAACGAAACCTAATTTCGACGTAAGCAGAATCAGTAAACAAATCCAATTGTAAGATGATTTGTATAAGAATTTCTGAATTTTTATAACGCAAAAGTATTTATCTCTGGAGTCTTAGAGGTGATATGAATGAAATTATCATTGATTTTTCATAGAGAAGCAGACGATTTTATAGCATTGCATGTTTTATGAATATTTAAGTGTGGAGTTAGAAAGAAGGAGATGAAACTGCTATGGATGAAACGTTCGAAAATGCCATAATGCTTTGAGAATTATATCTAGGTGTGGCTAGCGTTAGTAAACAACTGTTATTGTTAATTGACACAATAGAAAAGCGTAGTGTATGTGTACTTGATTATTTTTAAAATAAGGGCTCTATTATGAGTATAATTAACCAGAAAATTTTCCATAGTTGTAGGATAGAATACAGAATATATAGAGATAAATATAAATTGAGATGTAAAATATTTTTGAATAGGTATGAATATTCCTTAATGTTTCAGTTCAAATTTGCATTGCGCTAATAATTTATTTTTACAAAATTGGCAGTTTAGATAAATATTTTAGGCCTTTCACCATAGAAACGCATATAATGCAGAGCTACTAATCTTATCCCAGAGCCACATGAATTATTGTCTCCAACGATATTGGTGTTTTCTTAATATGAAGTTTTAACTCGCTACTTTTACCTCCATGGTTGTAAGTTGCCAAGTAAAACAAATTATTGTAGTACTGTGATAATTTAATAAATATCACTGCTGAATGTATTACATTTGATATATGTTTAAATAAAATTGTATTTCAGTTGGAAAGTGTTCCGTAATCAATGCTTTATGCATGATTAATCTTTATTGTTATTAAATACTAGCAGTATATCCGTTTTTCATATGGAAAATATAATATAAAAAAATTATTCACATCCACGTGCGTATCCCTATAATATTCTAAATGACCGTGTTATTCAAAGCATTCTATTAAAATATTTAAATTAATGTTACTGGAAACTGTTTAACAATATCTGTTCTCGCCGTACAAAAATTATCTTCACAGGAAGATATACAGAATAAAATAGCTAGGTCCATCTTGTGAACAAATTTACAAAACATATGGAATTGAATCAATAAATGCCAAATTAAAATCGCTAAATTGTATGGAAAAATTATACAAGCTAAGACAAAAAAAATCGACGCACACCGCAAAATAACCCGATAGTAATGAATCTTTACATGCAAACACCTTTCAACCTAATATGCAAATGATCAAAAATTCGCAGCCAATGAATGAATAGTCGGAACTACAGCGCATTGAAATTGAGCAACATGATGGTGTATATATATAATGAGCGAACCTCGCTTTCAGGAACAAAACCTGCTGTGAATTTTGATTGCGTTTACGTTCCTTGATTATAACAATGCCACGCCGGCGAATTCCAGGCCACTACGAGCATATGGAGGAGCTTGAAAGAGGGCGTGCGGTTGGGCAGAATGAGTCTGGATGGCACAGCAGAATCGCTCTGCATTTGGATAGGAGCGATACAGCAATTAGACGATGTTGACAGAAATGGGTCCGGAATGGCAGATTTCAGCGGACTGCCTAGAGTGACGACAGAACGGGAAGATTGAGCGATTGTCAGAGCAGCTCTGACAGCGCGAGCATCGTCGTTATCAACCATCTAACATATGACACACACGGAAGTGACCATCCAGACCATTAATAGAATACTACGAGAGAGGGATCTATACTCGCGGCCCCCTTTACGCAGCCTACCACTGACCAGTATGCACCGTCAACAACGTTTGAAATGGTGCAGGACCCGATCAATGTTGAGACCCAGACCGTCTGACCTACCAGAAAGGTGTAAGGTAACTGTTTGGACGGCCGGAGGACCCGATCAATGTGGAATTGTTTGGATTGGAAACGAATTGTCTTCAGTGATGAGTCCAGTTTCGATCTGAGTCCCGACGACCAGCGCAGACGTGTCTGAAACATCGTGTCTTCAGCCCGAACATCCTGAAGATCCTGCTTTTACTGTAACATGCCACACGGCCCGACAACAGGGAGTTATGGTCTGGGGTGTAATTTCGTTTGATAGCCGGACCCCTTTGGTAGTCCTCTGTGGCACCATCAAGGCAGATCGGTACGCTGTCGACATTCTACGACCCGTTGTATTGCCATTCCATTCGCGACATCCCGAGCTAACCCCGTATACAAGATCATGATAGACCACACACGGCACGCCTCTCTATTGATTACGTGCTTACGATACACTTCCTTGACCAGCCAGATCTCCAGATCTCTCGCCTATTGATCACATTTGGGCTGCGAAGGGCCGTCGCCACATACCATCTGAGAATGTAGACGAATTAGCTCATCAATTGGAGGTCATTTTGAATGACATCCCTCAGAGCACCATCCGGCAACTTTATGCATCAATGCCACGTCGGAAAACAACTCGTACCAATGCAAGAGGTGGACCAATGCCATATTCAAGTGCTCACTTTGTGTAGATCTTTCTGTGCAATAAATCATCCAATTGTTCTGAAATTTTAATCATTCATTTTTCTGTACATCCATATTACATGTACTAAATTTTGTCTCTTTTATTCTTGGTGCGTCCATTTTTTGTCTTAGTGTGTTGAAGACCCAGACCGTCCGACTCATCCTGAGAACTTGAGCAACTATTTGGACGGCCAGGAAAGTTGTCTTAGAGTGTGCATTCATGAACATTAGAAGACATACCTTGTATTAATAGAAAACTACCCGTACTACAATATATGAATTTAAAAAATATTTGCCAAAATAAAACAGAGGATGTTATAATGTGAAAGCATCATTTAGTCCCACAATCTTTAAATAATTTGAAGGCCGTAATTGTTTCTAATATATACCAAAATGAAAGCGCTAACATCGTATAGGGAGATGTAACCTTACTATTTATGCTCTCACATATTAGAAGCTATACATGTGTACTAATGGAAGATTACCCGTTATACAATGTATGACTTTTAACCGTTTTTGTCAAAATAAAATAAATCAATAAATTGAAAATATCAATAATCTTACTAATCTGTAAGTCTGGAGGCCATACCTGATATAATCCAGAAAAAAATGTAATTTCGATCAAATTTATTTTATATATATATATATGTCTTTATTATTTAAATCTGAAAATATTTAATAAAAATCGTTTGCCGCATAGACACATTGGATTAAAAACCTTTGCTAAGCGACATGATATCATTTTCATCAAACAAATTTACGAGTAAAATATCGTCTGCAAATGATATGGCTATGGGAGATTTATTTACCTGTGAGTTTTTAATTAATTTCCAGATAACCCCTAGCCCTAGAAACACGAAACATGGACTAAATTTTACATGAGGTTTTCCCAAGGCTACAAACAAAATTTTGTGAAATTAGGTCAGCCGTTCTCCCATAATGATGAAACAAACATACAGACAGACAAATTTTCAATTTTATTTATATGGATTTTCTGATTTAGGTAATTAAGAAACATATATAAAAATAAATGTATATCGGAATCACTTTTTCGGATAGATTATATCAATTACGTCTTTCGGGTTGAAAGGTTACGGGGATATATTCAATGTTTTACGTCATCTGTTTTATTTTGACAATTATTTTTCAAACTCATATTTTGAGTTTAGCTAATTGTTGAAACGGAATAAAAATGGTACGCGTATATCTTCTAATAGCATTTTAGCCCTTTCTTTTGGTATATGCTAATCCAATTTCATGGAGTTTTCATTTTGGCATGTATAACTAAAAGTATTTGACAATACTTTCATTTTGACATAGTTAATTTCATATTGGTTTTGCAAATTTGCCTACAAACGCGACCAAGTTGCTTCAGATCTGCCTATGTAGATAATTTTGTATATCAAGTACTGAGGATTTTATACTTATTTTTAGGAGAATGAAATTACATATTTTACCATAATATTTTGAATAACAATATAATTTAGAATACTATTGGAAATTTTGCATAATTGTAAATTTTAAGTTTATTTACATTATATATTCAGTACGAAGGACGGATATATTGCTAGTTCAAAATAAATTTCAATTGTATGCTCACATACTTTCACTACTGGCAGACGTGGTCGATATTTTGCATTTTGGCCAAACCTTATCATGCATCAACCAGCAACGATGGGTGGTTTCATTTATAGAGCTCATTAAGAACAAATGGTCATATATGTCACAAGTACACCGACTATATCTTAATGTTACTAGAAATCATTTCAAGAACATTCAAGGATGCTAAACAATTCACATCCTGTATTTTGCTATATGTCTCTACAAGATTTTTCATTAATGGCGCTGTATGCCTGACTAAACTGCGTCACATTTTTTAATATTTCTAATCGCTTCCTATCGTCTGCAATTAAACTGCTCTCATTTGTGTAGCACAACTGCATTAAAAATGTTGATCTAAAAATGAGACCATTGGTCATACATTATACGTATACATTCCATATGTTTTCAGGGACTAGAATATGTTCTTTCTTCTGTAGAAATTTAAAAAATATGATTTTTGGTTTCATTTCTGTTCCTTTCATGTTTAAAGAAAGTAAAATACTTCTAAAACTATCTATGTCGCTCACGTATGCAGATGTTTGAATTTAAATTCACCAGTCGTATTACATTGTAAATAAAACACAGATTCTTGTTTTAACAAAATGCAACAATAAAAAGCATTTGTGTGATTCATAAACAGCATGTTTATTATGCATTCTGCAGTGCCGGAGTTTTTTTAAATGCAATGCAACTTATTACATAATAAAAGAAGTAGTTGCATGTGTATGTCGTGCGCAGCGGAAGATCAAAGCCACCGATAACAATGAAATAAGGTGTATGGTTTCAGTACAGAGGTGTTTCGTATAGGCAGGTCACTCACTCATTGAGGACGGTTCGTTTTGAAAAGTGATTGGCACCCGTTGGCCGCATAGTATTGGCACCAAACCAAATGGTGTCCTGCAGAAGCAGAAAACCACTTTTTCACGGTGTCTAGTGCATATTTGAAAAAATTACTCATACAAGGTGGTGTGCAGTGCATCTGCATCCTCAATGTGTGGTCTCCATAAAATACAACATTTTCCAAAAATATTCTAAAAAAATAAAATAGAAAAATTATGAAAAAAATTGAATATTATTTCTGGATTTATAGGCGTGGAAATAAATGTTTGATGTCGAAATATACTTCCTTAAATTGAACTTGCGCAAAGATTAAAGCAACTCCAAGGTTGTTAATGGAAATATTTTTTAAAATATTACTTTAGAAACTAATAATTGCTTCATGTATGTGAAAAAATTTAAGCATTTATTTCATTAGCTAAATTCATTACATTTTCCTCTTAAAATATATTTCCTTTACATTTCATTATTTTTTCAGCACGTTTATTAAAATTTAAGTGAATACTATTAAAAATGGATTTGGATATGTAAATTCATTATTAATGCAAATGTTAGATCAAAGTCACTAATTATAATTTTACATTTCATTCACATATAAATTTAAAAGATTTTTAAAGTTTATATTAAAATATATATTTTTTATGAATTGAAAAATATTTATCTTCTTAATGAAAATAAGTATCTTTTAAAATGAAATTGTTCCTGGAAAAATGAAGTGCAAACAGAAGTTGTTAAACATTCTACAATTTTCAGATGCAAAAGATAAATCAAAATTTAAAAAATAAACTCATTGATTGGAATTTTGTATAAATGAACTACTCTAGACATATGAAATTTAGATATGAAGTTACATAATATATAAAAAACATTATTATCCTGTTACAAATATTTAAAATAGTTGCATGTGCTTTACTGCTATTCAAATAATACATAGCGAACCTTGCTGCTATTTTGCTTTATTCAAAAAGAAAACACCTTTACCGGCAGACATTCTTTTTACATGAGAATTCGGTTGCCATATATTGAATATCGGATCGGGGTTGCTAGATTTTGCGATTTATCGCCAACTTGTCAATTTTGAAGACCTTTCGCATGTTCTAAAACGTTCGCGAAATAATGAATATTCTGAGAGATACAAGCCCTTTCAGGTAGTTTCTACAGAGTGCACAAAAAAGAAGTTAGCGCTCTGTTGGAGAGTAGTTGACATGATATGAGCTAAGTTGAATTGTGAAATATGCCAGCGTTTTGAAATTTTACATTTTTGCGTGTTTTGAGAATATGTTCACAGAAATGGTACCGAGTATTTCTGTGAATTAGCTCAGCATTTAATTACAATCTTGTTGTATCTGACAGGTAATTAGTAATATTGTGAGTTTTTTATTGAGTTGCTCGTTGAATAACATTCCCTCTTTATGTCTATTAGTGCTATTAAATAAAAATGTTAGTTATACATTCATACTTGTATTGTAAGAACACATCCACGATTTCAGAGAATATGTCATAACAGTACCTCTTGCAAAACTGGAATCCATAGTTCTAATTTACAAATGGTTGATTAAAAATCAATTCCTTCCAAGACTTCTATGTTAACGCAAAGCGTCTCTTTCATTACAGATGTGGGTCACGTACATTGCTCTTTAGAGTTAAACCCCTCGGTTTTATCTCATGATAAATAAAACCACATATTCTGCTGGTTTAGGTAAAATATCAATAAATTTAGAGCAGCATTAGATATCGCGTGATTTAGAAAATTCATTCCTTTAAGAGATGTATTTCAGAGTCGTAGTTATCCATTTTGAGCAAACAGAATATTCAATGAGGGCACTTAAATTAGATTATGACGCAGAGTTTGTTCGCATTTGTCAAAATTACGTGTAGGTAGCACATGACTTTCGTTGACTATGCTTCATTGACTTTCGTCGTTAAATTCATTTTCAATTTTCTTGCCTTTAAAAATAAGAGAATGTGTTGTACCTGAGACTGATTTGAACATTTAAATTTTTAATTCGATTGCAATATGAGAAACAGTAATTATATTTGTTGTTATGAATACTGTGAGATGTTGTACAATACATATAATTCTGCTAAGGTTTTAAGTTATTCCTTTCTATGCATATTTAAACGTTTAAAAAAACCGACCGCTATTTGACAAAGGTACAACACATGTGTTGTACTTTGGTCTGAGGTATGTCCTACCCACTTATGTAATTAGTGTTAATGGTAACTAGTGCTAAAAGTAAGTAACTAGTATTAAAAATTTATAATGGCATTCAGTTGCTTAAAAACTTTACTTTTGTACGGTTATTTTTGGTTTTTAAAAATTACTAGCACATAGTTCAGCTTGTATGAACTAAACCAACTTCACAGTGATCTATGTTTAAAATTAGGCACATGTGTAGAATTAACTTAGTTTTTTTTTACATTTATATAGATGAAGCTAGAATAATTAAAGGTTCAATGTACATATAAGTCTAACGTACAACGACTTTTCCTATATTAATTTGAGTGTTTTTGCTGAAAGTAACATATGGAGTGTATACTTATCTGTTACTTCGTTGACTATGTTCCATTGATTTTAGTCGTTAAATTAATTTTCAATAATCTTGCCATTATAAATAAGAGACTGTGTTGTACCTGAGACGTTTTGAAAATTTAAATTTTGGTCTGAGGTATGTCCCACCTAGTTATGTAATTAGCGTTAATGGTAACTAGTACTAAATGTAAGTATTAAAAATTTATAATGAAATGTAGTTGCTTAAAAATTTTACTTTTGTACGGCTATTTTCGGTATTTAAAAATTACTGACATATAGTTCTGCTTGTATGAACTAAACCAACTTCACGCCGCCCAGATGGTGAAGTGGATAGCGTCACCGACTGCTGTCTATTGGGCTTGGGTTCGAATCCCGAGTAAGACATGGTTGTTTTCCTGAAGATGAAGACAGTATTCCGCCTTCTGAGTCTTCGTTAAATGAAAAGCTGCAACCTTCAGACCTTAGTCAGTGATGCTTGTATGTATTAATAAACTTTGTATTCTTGTCTTGTGTGTCATTCTCTCTGTCCTTCTTCTGGTGTCACTGGAACTGTATTCGTGCTAATGCAGAAACAGGGGTCATAAGCAACAACAACAACAACAAACCAACTTCACAGTGATCTATGTATAAAATTAGGCACATGTGTAGAATTAACTCATTAGTTTTATTTTACATTAATATAGAGAGATTGAGCTAGAATAATTACAGATTCAATGTACATATAGGTCTAACGTACAACGACTTTTCCTATATTAATTTGAGTGCTTTTGCTGAAAGTAACATATGGAGTTTATACTTATTTGTTATTTCGTTGACTATGTTCCATTGACTTTCGTCGTTAAATTCATTTTCAATAATCTTGCAATTATAAATAAGATAATGTGTTGTACCTGAGACAGTTTGGAAAACTTAAATTTTTAATTCGATTGCAATATGAGAAACAGTAATTATATTTGTTGTTATGAATATTATGAGATCTTGTACAATACATTAAATTCTGCTAATATTTTATGCTATTCCTTTCTATGCATATTTAAACGTTTAGAAAAACCGACCGCTATTTGACAAAGGTACAACACATGTGTTGTAGCTTGGTCTGAGGTATGTCCCACCTAGTTATATAATTAGTGTTAATATTAACTAGTGCTAAAAGTAAGTAAATAGTATTAAACATTTATAATGAAATGTTGTTGCTTAAAAATTTTACTTTTGTACGACTATTTTCGGTTTTTAAAAATTACTGACACATAGTTCTGCTTGCATGAACTAAACCAACTTCACAGTGATCTATGTATAAATTAGGCACATGTATAGAATTAGCTCATTAGTTTTTTTTTACATTAACATAGATTGAGCTAGAATAATTACAGGTTCAATGTACATATAGGTCTAACGTACAACGACTTTCCCTATATTAAATTGAGTGTTTTTGCTGAAAGTAACATATGGAGTGTATACTTATCTGTTACTTCGTTGACTATGTTCCATTGACTTTCGTCGTTAAATTCATTTTCAATAATCTTGCCTTTATAAATAAGAGAATGTGTTGTACCTAAGACAGTTTTGAAAATTTAAATTTTTAATTCGATTGCAATATGAGAAACAGTAATTATATTTGTTGTTATGAATACTATGAGATATTGTACAATACATATAATTCTGCTAAGGTCTTATGTTATTCCTTTCTATGCATATTTAAAAGTTTAGAAAAACCGACCGCTATTTGACAAAGGTACAACACATGTGTTGTAGCTTGGTCTGAGGTATGTCCCACCTAGTTATGTAATTAGCGTTAATGGTAACTAGTAGTAAAAGTAAGTATTAAAAATTTATAATGAAATGTAGTTGCTTAAAAATTTTACATTTGTACGACTATTTTCGGTTTTTAAAAATTACTGACACATAGTTCTGCTTGCATGAACTAAACCAACTTCACAGTGATCTATGTATAAATTAGGCACATGTATAGAATTAGCTCATTAGTTTTTTTTTTACATTAACATAGATTGAGCTAGAATAATTACAGGTTCAATGTACATATAGGTCTAACGTACACCGACTTTCCCTATATTAAATTGAGTGTTTTTGCTGAAAGTAACATATGGAGTGTATACTTATCTGTTACTTCGTTGACTATGTTCCATTGACTTTCGTCGTTAAATTCATTTTCAATAATCTTGCCTTTATAAATAAGAGAATGTGCTGTACCTAAGACAGTTTTGAAAATTTAAATTTTTAATTCGATTGCAATATGAGAAACAGTAATTATATTTGTTGTTATGAATACTATGAGATATTGTACAATACATATAATTCTGCTAAGGTTTTATGTTATTCCTTTCTATGCATATTTAAAAGTTTAGAAAAACCGAACGCTATTTGACAAAGGTACAACACATGTGTTGTAGCTTGGTCTGAGGTATGTCCCACCTAGTTATGTAATTAGCGTTAATGGTAACTAGTAGTAAAAGTAAGTATTAAAAATTTATAATGAAATGTAGTTGCTTAAAAATTTTACTTTTGTACGGCTATTTTTGGTTTTTAAAAATTACTGGCACATAGTTCTGCTTGTATGAACTAAACCAACTTCACAGTGATCTATGTATAAAATTAGGCACATGTATAGAATTAACTCATTAGTTTTTTTTACATTAATATAGATTGAGCTAGAATAATTACAGGTTCAATGTACATATAGGTCTAACGTACAACGACTTTTCCTATATTAATTTGAGTGATTTTGCTAAAATTAACGTATGGAGTGTATACTTATTTGCAGGATATCAAATTTGTAGTCGAAACAATTAATTTCACTTTTGCGAGTTGCTACATTTTAAAAGGGATCCAAACCAATGAAATTTTCAAAACTGAATTTCAAAACTGAATGATGAGTAATGACGTAAATTTATTCATTTTATCATCAAATAAGCATAAAAGTTTCTTTTAATTAGTATTTTTAAGCATATTTATGTTTATATTTCAGCTTTTTCTTCAATTTTGGCGGGCATTAAGAAAGAAAAATCGAATTTCCTTTCTCTGTTTTATAATAAAATATAATCAGCACTAGGGCAAACTATAAGTTATACAATTATTAAATTTCAAGAAATTTCTTTTTGAGCTTGAATAGATACATGCTCTGCATACATAAGCATACACACATATATGTTACTATGGCAACAGTTGATTTGTGTTCTAGAATCCTGAAAATGTGTAGATTCATCGAAAATTTGAATCCCAAAATTCAACATAATTTTAATGCGTTCCTTATATTTTAACGAGTATAATGGGGAAAGAGAATCAACAGCATAATGTGACATATTATGCTGTTGATTCATATTCGGAACTTTTTTAAAGATAATAAGAATACTAAGATTACTATTAACAAGAAAATTTACGACCATTCTTTATTGCTACTGAAATCAACATTTACCTGCATATTGTGATCTCTTTAACTCAAGGAGTACAATAGGTAGGAAGATGAAATTTTGCACTCGTATAATTCTCCGCAAATATGCAGAATAACAATTTTAATAGTTAACATAATTTTAATGGTTTAAGTGTAACAAGGGTAGATGCTCGTTTTAAAATTGCGCTTGGTCAATACGTTTTGCACAAATAACCCATAAACAATAGCTTTTAATTAACCATTAGAAGCATGTGGTATTGCATGTAAGTTAATTCGTTGAATCGTGTTCAATATACTCCAATTCATTTCAAATCAACCAATTCATTCCAAATTCGTTGAATTTGCATCACATTAATTCGAGAAAATCGTAATGAATATTTTGTTCATATAATTTATGAAGAAAATTTATCTAAGATATTTTTTTAACTACGGTCCATCTGATCACATTCCTGTTGAGATAATGGTTAAATTCGATAATAACACCGCACCGACTTATAATTCCCCTCAAGCAGCAGGTGCTTTTCGATTCCTACAGAAATAAAAACTTTTGGAATTTAATGACCCTATTTGTACATGAGAGCAATTCCTGTTGCAGATCGTTTTCATAGTCACACATCACAAGATCAAATTTTGGAAAAAACGGTAGCGAACATTGCAGAATAAGATTTTTTCTTAGATTTGACACATGTTGCACTGTCACGCTTTAAAACACAAAGATTTAGAATTCAATATATAATATACATTTGTAAAGGGCAGATAATTTAAATTAACTGGCGTTTGGCTCAACTCATATCACAATAAATTTTTAAATAGTTTGTCTGTTGTTATTTTTTCCTTTTCAAATTTTACAAATTTTTTTTTTTAAAAATCGGTATCCATGTTTACACTTAATTTAGCAAAATATCCTTTACTTTAAAGGATATGACAACATATTTCGATTGATATCATACTTGAAAATGTATCTCCTCCCATCCAAGAGGGATTTAATGAAGTCACGAGCTCAATTCAATTGTATAACGGTTATTTTTCCTAATAATCATTCAAACTATTAAGTCCCGAGATAAATGAGTCATAAATAATCCCTTTTCTGCAAGGTTATGTTAAACTGTGTACTATGCTGAAATGTTAAAAATATATTTAATTCCGAATAAATTTCGAAGTTTTCACTCTAATGTAAAACAAGTTCTAGATTTTTTTGTAACTAATTCTGATATAAAGTTTAATGAAAATAGATTGTTATTTTTAACCGCTATCGTCTACACAAGAAACTGACCACATACATATAGACGGACGGAGAGATATACAGACAGACATCATTCCAAAGATAGTCAAAACACGTTCAGTCAAACATGTCAGTCAAACATGTCACACGTGTCAGTCAAAACATATCAAAACATGTCATTAGCATCAAAATGTCGAATTCGAAAATTTCCGTATACGGAATAATGTATCTCTACTATATTACATAGTATAAGAAAGTAAAAATTAATGTATTTTAACTTATCGAAAACGTGTAGAATAATGTATGTGAACTCACATGCACGTATCTGTAGCTGAAATAAATGTGTTTCTAAATGTTAATAGTATTTTTTTTGTGATTTACATTTTTTACTTGATTGTTTTCCTGTATTCCAAGCCTTTACTTGTTTACAATAATATTCGAATTCTTATAATGTATGTACTTTTTTAAATTAGGATTTCTCAAATATTAATATAATTTTTTTCTCTGTATTTTTTTCATTTATTTTTTAAATTGCAAAATGTTTTAATTTGAAATACTTCACTGCTTGCACACTTCAAATAAAAGAGTCTACTGAAAGTCCGGATTTTGGACAATGATTATAATCATCTGAATATGCAAAACTGATACCTGAATAAACATAATATTTTTAGTTAGCATGTTATTTATGATAATAATGATAATAAAGACAAATAATAATAAACACTTTTTATCAATAAACATGTGTGGTGAGGTGAATTTTACACATAAATACAATAAAACTTAAACACTTAAATACATTACAGATACTCACCAAATAGTTCCACCAGGCTCAAGCGCGTTAAAGTATAGTGGGTCCGATTGGACCAATAGTACATTGCGTTTGTTAAAATAAAATAATCACTCACTTTTTTTTGTGGCCATCTAACAATTTATTTACAGAACACATGAAATCTCAATTTAAACATTAAATATACAAAATACACAATCACAAATGAGTTCCCAATTTACCTAAGCTTGACCTCGGGTGCATAGTTTATTTAGCATCAATTTGTATATTTTTTTTATTACCCAAACTTGTAATTAATTACTTTTTTTTTTTTTAAGAAAACACTATATAATTTCATTTTGGCAAATATCCCATTTAGCATAAGTTGCCCTTAACACTGTAGATTACATCAAATAAGTTTAAGCATTCATATAAAACATTTTAAATCAATATATATATAATTTCCATACCTTCATTACATCAGAATGACATTCACTGAGTGCTGATAGCTATCCCTCTGCACATCGGAATGGGTGGCGTGATTAATTGAAGGTTAGTTCATTAATTGAGCTGTTCATGAAAAACACTACCAGTCTGATAAGCTCGGTTGAGGATACTCAGATGACGAAAATTTATCCACGTATTAATTTGGAGATGGGCACACTGTCCATTTTTCTTCTCCTCCTCTTAACGTCGGCTTTATCCCAGTGGATCTTGTGAGATCTACGTACAGGCCTTTGCCAAAGAGTTAATATCAGATACGGTTATGTAGAGATTGTCAGCTGCTTAGGAACCTGGGATGGATGCTCCGCAAACATTCCGTACATGCAGTGTTACAGTTACTACGGCTTAAATGCAGCTAAGGGAGCAAAGGTCCCACACCACGCCGTTTTGTCGATAGAACTGTGTTGCACTGCAACCACAAAACAATGACGAGAAGTTCCACTTCGTAGGTGGTCTGCTGCTTAGGAGCCCGGGATTGAGGCTCCGTAACATTCGTACACGCAGTATTACAGTTACCACGGCTTAACGGCAGCTAAAGGAGCAAGGTCCTACACCGCGCCGTTTTGGAGGCAGAGCTGTGTTGTACTGCAACCAAACAAAAACAATGACGACTTTCTTCAATTTTCTGGTCGCCACCGCCCGAAGAAATGCGCCCTAGCGCTAAATTAGGCTCGGCTCGTCTTGGCTACGAGTCGCCATACTTCACCGGACTCACGACGTCGGCTCCTAGCCGAATGTATTGGCCGCCCTAGATAGGGGCCACGGATACCGGGTCAGAGATGCATCGAATGCATGCCGGGTCGGGCTTCACAAAAAACACAAGTGCCACGCACTTGGAGTGCTATCTTCTCGAGATCAGAACAGCAACTAACTTTTTTACATATCTAAAAAACCTTCAGAATTTTAAAACAAGGGGAACGACAAAATAAAGGGAGGAAGTCCCCCACTTCCTATTCGCTGTTTCCCAAGCGCAATAAAAAAGGAGGTCCAAAAAAGCTTCACACCATTGGTTTTTGAAGCGACGCTCATTTTTTATGCGCTCCACTAAAACACGAGAACCAGAGGGCCTTCTACAAAACCGGGTGGTCCAAGGAGCCGGACCCCGACGCGAGCCACACCTGACAGGACTATAAATTTTCAGAGATTTGTATCTCAACTTTGACTTTTATGCTGCAATTAATTCTCCGAATCTTTACAATCCATGTCAGTGCGCATACAACCCAACGGCACCAAAAAATCCCAAATCCGTCTGTGCAAAGGCCTAGCTATCTACATAAATCACAAACATTGTATACATTTCACTTACATTACATCTTCCCTTTTTTCCCAGGGTTACGTATCAAAATATGTGATTACAGTATCACAACATGTTTAAAACATTCTAAGGTAACTGATGATTTGCTAAATTTGTTATTAAAGGGGTTTTTTGAATGTCACTAATAAAACCTCACTCAATAAGTCTACGGTCTGACACATATATGACAACACTGTTGACAGACCCATATGATTTCTGGATAGCACCAACCTTCAAACGACACGTGTCAAAATTTCATGACATTCTGACAATTAGTTTATAGGTTACAGTGGTTTTAGTGACCCCAGTTTTGTAATTTTCAAAACAATGGATAAAAAAGAATTTCGTGTTTTGATTAAACTTGTTTCTTGATGAGGGAACATACTGATGAAGTCAAACAGTGGCTTGACAAGCTTTATGGAGACTCTGTACCAGGGAAATCAACCATTATTGACTGGTATGCTGAATTTAAACGCCGATGATGCTGAACACTCTGGTCGCACAAAATCGGCAGTCGTTCCGGAAAACATAAAAAAAGTCCACAAAATAGTTTGGAAAGACCGTAAAGTGAAGTTGCGTGAGATAGCTAACACCTTACAGATATCAGAAGGTAGTATGTTTACAATTTTACACGAAAATTTTAGCATGCGTAAGTTGCTTTCGAAGTGCTGCCGCGTTTGCTCACACCGGTCAAAAAACAACAACGCGTCGACGATTCATAGTGCTGTTTGGAGCTGTTCAAACGGGATAAGAAGGACTTCTTGCGTCGGTATGTGACAATAGATGAAACATGAATCCATTACTACACACCTGAATCAAAAAGATCATCAGCTGAGTGAACAAACAGCAGCCGGTGAAAATCGTCCAAAGCGACCCAAAACCCAAAAGTCAGCTGGCAAGGTCAAAGTCATCGACTATCTTGAGAAAGGTAAAACTATCAATAGCGAATAATACATGGCATTATTGGATCGATTGAGTGTAGAAATCAAGAAAAAATGGCCTCACATGCAAAATAAAAGTGCTGTTCCATCAAGATAATTATATATATATATATATATATATATATGTATATATATATATATATATATATATATATATATATATATATATATATATATATATATATATATATATATATATATATATATATATATATATGTTTATATATGTATATATATATATATATATATATATATATATATATATATATATATATATATATATATATATATATATATATATATATATATATGTATATATATATATATGTATATATATATATATATATATATATGTATATATATATATTTATATATATATATATATATATATGTATATATATATATATATGTATATCTATATATATATATATATATATATATATATATATATGTATATATATATATGTATATATATATATATATATACATATATATATATATATATATATATATATATATATATATATATATATATATATATATATATATATATATATATATATATATATGTGTGTGTGTGTGTGTGTGTGTGTGTCCAGTCTTTTGCAAAAAAAAATGGAACACACTTAACACATAATCAGATCATCTCGAAATTTCACACGCAAATTCCTTTGTACCAAGTAAGTAAATGATTAAATTTAAAAGGCCAAGGAGTTTTAACTTCAGTCAAAGGGCGCATTTCAACTGTTCAACTAGCATCCTATAAAACATGTTAAAAATGTGGACGGTTTATCTTTGCTGGTTATCGGCTTTGAAGTTCCGTGAAGACACAAACAATAATGCCTTTACGATAGTACCAAAGATTTTATAAGCAATTAAACGAGTTCGAACGTGTTCGCATAGTCGGGATGCTTGAAGTTGGCTGGTTATACTGAGCAATAGGCCACCACCTGCTCCGAAAGGACACTGCTCTGCAAAGGTGCTGGCAGCAATGGTTGCTGCGAGGAACTCACCGACGGAATAAGGCTCTGGAAGGCCAAGATGCACGAATGCGAGGCAAGATCGGATGATTGTGTGACAGGTCCTAACTAGCACAACGGCATCATTGTCCACCATCCAACGTGCTACAGCCTCTTTCATACCACCCGTGGTACCTTCTACCATCTCAAGGCGCTTGGATGAGGTGGGGTTATAAGATATATATATATATATATATATATATATATATATATATATATATATATATATATATATATATATATATATGTATATATATCAATACAAAATTAATATTATTGTGGCTTTTCTTATCAATTTGTCAAAATTATCAGCAAAGTAGCTGAAAAAAATGAGCTAAGTTTGCAAAATGCTTTACCGTGTAGTTTCTTCTTAAACATATGAAAACGCGCACTCTCCTTACATTTCAACACTTACAGATTATACAATAAATGTAAAAGAACTTGTTGACTTGTTATACAATTTTAAATATTTCTAATTGATAAGAGTAAGAAAAAATCATCATTTCATAGGGGTAGTAAAATTTGTTCGAAGTGTGGAAAAATTTCGAATTAAATACTTAATAATGAGATTTCACTGCATTAAAAATTCAAATGTGAATACACCATCCGTATGACTGATTAGTAGAACTAAAACTTGTAAAAGTACACATGCAACGATACAATTCTTTAAAAGAAATAAATTCTAAAATACGAGGTCCCTAAGGGCACCTTCTTTGTCTAGAGACGCGGAAACTTAAGATAAATTATATTCTCCTCTATTAAGATTCGTGATTTTTACAGATTGATTTTTCTCCCCCATTATTCACATTCCGACTCATAATTTTTTAGGTAAATTGGCAAAACATTTATGAAGCAGCATAGGCGTAACCAGGATCTCGATAAGACCGGTTACCGAATGGTGGTTACTGTGTTCATTATCGTTTTCCAATATGGAACTAATTGAGAACTTTAACAATTCAGTCGAACAATGGTAATTATTTAAAACTCCTTACCTACACTATCGATTCGTCTAAGCTGTATATGAATTAATAATGCAACCACATTTACAATATAACATTATAAATGTCTCTTAATTCTGAAGTAATTTTGCTGGCAAAATTATATTCCAATTGCATGTTATGTTAGCGGTATTAAACGGTTAACTCTCGGGAATATATTACAAGGATGGTTAAACATACCAGGTCTAAATGAGAAGATTACATTCACGCCTGTGCGTGCATGCAGTTACCAGGTCCGAAAATGTGATTGATATAGCTGAACCTGACATTGAGGGATTTCAGAAAGCGCCTTTGCAGGATCCAAGTAAATGGATTGCTGTGAGATTGCAAATAGAATGTATTAAACTTTAGCAATACATATTTTGTTTTTAAAATAATATGAATCTACTTATTTTGTATAGTGTAAATACTAAAATTTTTATAAATGAAACATCAAATCTAACGTAAGCAATCAAATTAAGCCAAATTAATATACAATTTAGTACAGAGGTATTTTAAAGATATGTTGGGTATCATTCTTCAGTGATAGACATTTCAAACCCGAAGTAAAAAATACAAAAAAGGAGTGGCAGTAGTGTACTTGTTCTTAATACGGTAGATGTAGTGTCAAATGGAGAAAAACAATTTGACTTAGATCAGAAATCCAGGCAATCCAATGTATAGGACTAACATACAAGATAAGAGTGCCCCTAAAACCCAATATAAATATGCCAACAGTACAGATCGAATCCCAACAAGAATAAAGATAACCGAATAAGAAAATAAGGCAAAACGATACACAATAATTCCAAAAGCTAATAAATCTGTACAAAAGTGGAACAACTAAAACTTACAAGGGTAAAACTATATAAAACCCATCCAGAGCGTGGAAAAATTGAGTACTGAACAAGTCATTAGCAAAAGTTGTTTTATCAATATGATAGACTTTACAAAAGTCAAGATCGACTTCTTTGGTCCTTATGGGACAACATGCAAAATGTTAGTCAGAATTCCAACAATGTTCAACAATTGAATATTTATTAAATTCACATATTTTTAAATAGGTTTGAAGCCAGTTACAATATTGTACAGCATGGTTAGTTCGATCAATAGAAGAGAAGCCACATTGGCAAAAATGTGTAGATTTCCCATTAGACATTTTTATAGATTAGACATTTTTATAGATTTTTAAGACTGGAAAATTTAAACATATTAACACATGAAAATAATACATTAAAAATACATTTTTAAAATTATTTTTGTATTTTAGGAGCATAATCGTGAGTTTCCGATTGTTTCATACATGTTAAATACGAAAGAAACAAATTTTTAAAATGCTGACTTTGCATCTAAATTAAGCACGAAGCGTCTTTAAACAAATGGAGCTATTTAAATGAAATCTGGTTTAAGTACCTCCCTTTCAATTGCAATTATATAGTTCCATTCAATTTTAATTATGTTTCCAATTTTGTCTATGATTATTATGTAACAACATGCTATGGTGCTTCTTTTTATGCAATCAAAACATTACTACACTAAATTTTTTCGAGAAAATAAAACATAAATATATTCTTTCATTAATCAAGTATATATATTTTGAAAATTGAAAAACTGAAACATATATAGATATTTATGCAAGTCATTATTTTGATATTTGTATAACATTAAATACAAGTCTTATTTGACATAGTGTACGTTTTGCACCTAAAATGAAAATATACGTAAGCATTTAAATATGCTACATATTAAGGGAAACATAAGCAGGGCATTCAAGCACATGAATAAAAATACAGCATACCTAATTTTTATTTTAAACATTGATCAAAGAAAACTTGTTACGTATTCATAATTTGAAATCATTAAGCCCAATTGTTAAGAAGTTAACACACGCTGATCTTGAGATCTTCAAAGTTGTTTCACATACACGGCAATATCCCCAGGACAAAAAAAAATACTCAATTGACATAATAACATTTGGATAATTCCAATACGTAATAACAGAAATTTTACCAATTTTTAAACGATGATTTTCGAAGATAACTAGAATTGGTGCTATTGGTATACAAAATTACTATTATTTTACTACATTACTATTGATTTACTATACTACTATAATTTAACTACATTACTATTGATAGCTCGCTATTGTTTTACTACACTTTCAAAATTTGTTAATCTTATATGTGTTCTGAACACATCATATTTTTGTGTTTAATTATAAAAGTTGAACATTCGAGTAAGCATGAACGTCTGACTCAAACTGAAACGGATTTCATGAGAAAATAAATTATTCCCCTCCATCAATAAAATACCTCAAATCAGCTAGTGTGGTCAATTTGTGTTATTCTAGGTTAACTATATATGAAGATAGTGCATAATCACGGTCATTAACACTTATAAATAAGCTGAGCTTAAGTTGTTGTTGTTGAGACCCAGACCGTCCGACCTACCAGAAAGGTGTAAGGTAACTGTTTGGATGGCCGGGAAGTGCCACACAATTTAGACCGGAACCCAGTGGGGGAGGCATACACAGGGACCGTACCCTCCTTCGCCTACCACCAACCCCTCGGAAGGACTTACGGACCCGCAAGTTTAACGTGATCGTACTTCGCATGAACACGGCGGCAGTTGTGGCAGAGTGCAAATCCAGCGCTCAAACCACCGAGCTACCGCGCCCGAAATGTGCCAACAGCACGCGGTGTTCCCAGGTGGTCACCCACCCAAGTACTAACCGCGCCCGATTCTGCCTGACTTCGGTGATCTAAAGAGAACCGGTGTTTTCAGCACGGCACGGCCGTTGGCCTGAGCTGAGTTTAAGTATAAGAGTTCTTTGAGTATTGATGCATCGTTGTTCTTTAATTTTAAAACTTACAAATATATGCAGGGTGTCTGAGAATATCAGTATAAGTGGAAATTTCTCGAGAGCAAAGAGAGTTATGCTTTTTTTAATATACTTACATAGGAAACCCCTATGGTGCTACGAAACAAGACTACTTTTGGGGAGAGCCAACCCTTATTTTTATGGGGGGCGGGAGCTATATCGCTTCCCTTCAGAGATAAAGAAAACAGTCAATTGGACATTGGTAGAGCGTTGCCGAATAAGTATAAAAATGTATTTGCCCGACAAAAAAACCTGAAAAGAACTATGAAAACTACGGAATAGACTCTAACTAAACCATCACCATGAAAAACAACATAAAATAGGAATAAAAATAGGACGATGTGACAACCACACAGCTTACGGATATAATGCTGTATAAGGAATGTTCTTTCCACCTCAGATTAGTTTTTTTTTCTGACTTCGATTACGATGATGTTTACTTACAATCTTCTGCTACGTAAAACACTTAACATACAAACTACAATTATTAAATCGTTTGTTATACAACTGTTGCCAGACGAATGTGTAGTTTAAGGAATCGCATGCGTTTAAAAATATTATTTGGGTAATTATTTGCAGATTTTTCTATCCGACAAGCTGGTTTTACACTAACTTGACAACCTCTATAACTTTATAATTGCTTTTCTCCATCTCCGAAAGAGAGCTAGATAGCTCCTTACGCCATCATCAAAAGGAGGTCATTCTACCCTCTAAAGTTGTCTTGTCGTGTAGTGTTATAGGGATTTCCTGTGCAGCTGCATTAAATATGAGGATAGGAATACTCACTTCTTTAAGAAATTTTTCATGATACGGACTTTTTTAAGCAGCCTATATATTATTTCTCTCTCTAGACCCACCAAAAAGCCTCCCTTTTTGTACAATTGCGGCATAAAACATAACTTGAAAACATTGGTTGGTCATTTTTGTGCTCTGGTCTCAAGTTCTTTTATTTTGAGGTTTTAAAGTAAAGTGTTTTAATAAATAGTATTTAAGTGTTTTAGTATTATATTGAGTATTATAATCGACTAGTTAGGAAGAATTCGGTGAATTTGTGTTTGATCTGAAATGGCGAATTTTGATGTTTCAACGTCGGAAGATGTTGGATCTGTGTTGCGCAGAACATTTTCTGAGTGTATCAATAACTTAAATGTGATATTTTTATCTGTTTGTGAAAGAAAATCGGCCTCCAAGCAGGATAGGGCCAGTTTTGAGTGCAACAGAGAGAAGGTGATAGAGATTTTTGAGCAGGCATTGGATGTAGGTGATAAAACTGGTGAGCGTAAGAGCAGTTCCGATAATAACTTGGATTTCTCGGATAGAATTGTAGCACTGGTTGAACTACTTAATAGAAAAGTGCAGGATAATCATACTGACCTGCTTAGGAGAATGGTCAGCATTGAAGATAAAGTATACTCGGATAGTAATGCAAGAAATGGTTTCATAAGGAACAGGACAAGTGGCAGTGATCTGAAACAGTGTGGGATCGTTTCGAAGGAAATTGATCAGCGTTTGGATTCTGTTCAAAGTAATAGTATGGGCGAATGCTTGAAGGTAAGTGTTGATGATGGAGTTGAAATGAACATCAGAGATAAGGAACAATGGCCAAATTTGCGTCGAATTCGAAATCGAGCTGGTATTGATCATATGCATGCAAACAGTGATGGGATTTTGAATAATGTGGGATCTGGTTCTATGGGGATAGTCAATGACTACTCTAAGGGATATAGTGCTGAGCCGAAAATAAAGACTATTGTAAATGGATCATGTAGAAGTTCAAAGTTAGTGGCGGCTCAGAAACGCCCCAGAATGGGAGCGTTTTTTCTGTCAAGGTTGAGTCCTGATACGAGGGCGTCTGATATCGAATCCCATTTAAAGATCTGCCTTATTGATAGTTTTACATGTACCAGACTTGTTACTAGGTTTAACTCATACTCCTCTTTTCATATTGAGGTCCTTGAACATGACATGGCGAAGTTATTAAAGGGTGATATTTGGCCAGAAGGTTGTTTTATAACTAAATTTTTTGGCAAATTAAATGATAAACAAGTTTTCCGGGAGGGTGTGACGGATGGCCTCGAGGATAATGATGTGAATTGACTACATGTTGGGCCAGTGGTCAAGGACGGATGTTCTTCAATCCGGGACATTAAGATGTATTACAAGAATGTTAGGGGTCTTCGGACAAAAACTAACAAAGTGTTCTTATCTACGTTGGCCCAAGACTATGATATAATCTGTTTTACTGAGACTTGACTTTGTGAAAGTATAAAAAACTCTGAACTTTCCGGCCGGTACGTTCAGAGGCCGGAAAGTTCAGAGGGCCGGTACACTGTTATACGTAGGCCGGTTACTGTTATACGTAACCGGCCTACGTATTACAGTGGCCGGTTACGTATAACAGTATTGGCCGGTACACTGTTATACGTAGAGATAGGTCAAATATGGATAATCGGGATTTACGTGGAGGTGGGGTGCTGATTGCACTCAAGTCTAATATTTATTTCAAAGAGTTATCCATGGGTGATGATCAGGGGGAATCGGTGTGGATTAAAATTGATCTAGCTGTTGGCAAATATTTGTTTTTATGTGTAGTATATATTAAATCTGCGTCTGATTTTATTGCCTATGACAAATTTTTCAATTTGTTTGAAGCTGATTTTGGTTGTTTTAATCATGACATTATTATAGTTGGTGATTTTAACCTACCTGGTATTGTCTGGCCCTGTGTCATGTCTAATGAAGTTAATCACACGAATACTGAAATGTTACTTATGAATTTTTTAAACCTGTATGAGATGAATCAACTGAAAAAGGTGTTGAATATCAATGACAGAGCTTTGGATCTGGTTATCTCTAGATATGATGAACGTATTTTAAGTATTAAACGGGCTAGTATTGAGGATATTTTGCTTCCTGAGGATGTACATCATCCCTCTATCATTATAACTCTTAATTATACTAAGACTCCAAGAGTCAAGGTGACGGGGAGGCCTCTTTCTGATTGTGTGCGATATGATTTTAAAAAGGCTGATTTGGAACTCTTGTATAAAAAATTGATTAATGTTGATTGGAATTTCTTGAATTGGTCTAATAATATTGACTATGTGGTTAGTGCTTTTTATCTTCATCTTTTTCAAATTTTTGATACATGTATTCCTAAGACGGTTGCTAGAGTCAGTGACTACCCTCCCTGGTTTGGTCGTGGTACTATACGGAATATCAGGCTGAAGAACAGGTTTCGTGAAAAATATAGACAGCGAGGTTTGACTTATGACCTTATTCAGTATAAAGTGCTTAGAGCTAAGATTAAGTCTGATATTAATAGTGATTATAAATCTTATGTTAGGTTGGTTGAATTGTCTATTAAAAGCAATCCTAAGCGTTTTTGGTCCTATAGTAAGTCTAAAGATAAGACTGTGTGCAAAACTATGAATTTGAATAATACTTTGTATTCCACTGATAAATCCATTGCTAATGCTTTCGCTGATTTTTTTTTGTGCTAATTATATTGTCAGTACACCGTTCGATGCTGATTCGTTTCCGGCTGGGCATTACAATTCGGATATCTCTGGTGTTGTGAGTGTTGGTCTTGTTACTTTGAATGATGTTTCTGATGGCATTAATGGTCTTAAGGGTTCTGGCTCGTTGTGTTTAGACAATATTCCTGCTTATATTATTAAGGCGTGTTCTGAATATCTTGTATATCCTTTACTCATTATGTTTAACCTGTCCATCAGGTGTAATGTTTTTCCAGAGGAATGGAAGAGATCGAGAATTGTTCCTATTTTTAAAAAAGGTGACAAATGTCGTATTGATAACTATAGGCCCATCTCCATTATTTCTCCTTTTGCCAAGGTTTTTGAGTTTGTGTTGCATAGATATATATACAGACAAGTTAGGTCGTTTATTTCTGTCAATCAGCATGGTTTCATGAGAGACAGGTCAACTGTTACAAATCTTCTTTGTTTTAATTCGTATGTAATTGATGCTAAGGGTCAATTAGATGTTGTTTACACGGATTTTGCGAAGGCTTTTGATTCGGTTGATCACGGTATTCTGATACATAAATTGAATAGCATTGGGTTCTGTCCTAATTTGGTTATGCTGTTGAAGTCATATTTGGGTTCTAGGTTTTCATGTGTAAATTTTGGTTCGTCATCGAGTAGGAGCTTTTCGGCTACATCTGGTGTGCCCCAGGGCTCTATTCTTGGTCCCCTTTTATTTATTATCTTTATTAATGATCTTGGTGATTGATTTGGAAATTGCCATTTTTATGCGGACGATCTGAAGATTTTGTGTCCTATTTTTGATGCTGTTTCGTGTAATAATATTCAGTCGGAGCTGCTTGTCCTTTTTGATTGGTGTGGCAAAAATCGTTTGCATCTCAATATCAGTAAATGTAGTGTGGTGTCGTTTACTCGTAAAAAAGTGCCTATTTTATTTTCGTATGCTATTAGCAACTCTGTTTTGACTAGAAGGTTTTCTATTGCTGATCTTGGGGTTACGTATACATCTGATTTTTCTTTTTCCGCACATGTCTCCAATATCTGTGCTAAATCATACAGAAATCTAGGCTACATCAGGAGGATTACGCATGATTTTGTAAATGAGGATTCCAGAATAGTTCTTTTCAATGCCTTGGTCAGGTCTGGGCTGGAGTATGCGTCTGTGGTTTGGAGGCCTTTTCAGGCCGTTCACTCTAGAAGGATTGAGGTCATCCAGAATAGTTTCTTGAGATATCTTTATTTTAAGAAAACTGGCATTAGTTGTTATGCATTGTCTTCTGCTTTTTTGCGTGGTTTGTTTGGTGTTGTAAGCTTACAGAGAAGAAGGGATTTTATTCTGTGTTCTTTTTTCAGGGGTTTGTTTCGTGGCCGAGTTGACTGTTCCCATGTCTTGGGTGGGATTGGTTTTCATGTCCCACAGTATAGAACTAGAAGCTTGAATTTATTTGCTATTAGGAAGTTTGGGTCGAGTATTGGCAATAATTGTGCTATAAATTGCTTTTCTAAATTATATAATGGTTTCCCTGATTATCTTGATATTTTTTATTCTTCTGAGAAGGATTTTAAAGAGCATTTGTTGTGAACATCTTGTGTTTTATTACATGTATTCTTGTGAAGTGTTTTTTTAATTTTAATGTTTTAACTTTTTAATGTATTTTAACTTTTTTTAATGTATGTCATGGTATTTTGAATGTAGTTTTGCTCCTGCATGCTGTAACTGGGACTACGTCCTGTTGCTTGCAGTCTTTGTAATAAATAAATAAATAAATAAATAAATAAATAAATAAACTGCACGGTATTTTCAATTCTTTCCAGGAGTGTGTGTGTGTGTGTAAGGGGGGGGAGAACCCTATTATTATACCAATATTAGACCAATATTGTGTATTTTGGAGTTTCATCGGAAATATTTTGAATGTAACACCAATATTGAGAACATTGTATGCTAATATTTAAGTAGAAATTAGCATTTAAATAGTGCGTCAACATTGGCCTTACAAGGGAAATATGTTCAATATTTGAACTATATTTGCCATCAATACTAGCTAAATATTGGGATATATTGGCATGCCCGTGTTATCTTTAAATGGCTAGTAATCATTTAGCCAATATTGAAACCCAAGTTTGGTCCAATAATGTCAAAATATATCCACATTTTCATATTGATCCAATATTTGGGCATTATTGTCGGCCAATATTAAGCCGAAATTGGTATGTTACTAGGTAAAACAGGGTTTCTTCAAAATTATTTTCCAAACTCTAAATAAGTTGAAGGCGAGTCCTAGAAAACATAATCTTTCCATATTTATAGTTCTAACCACGAGGTAGATAGTAACCTTTATTCTTTATTTGGGATGTTGAAAATGTTTTTTCTAAAAATTTTTAAAGACATTCCAAAAAGCTCCGATTGCCAAGAAGAAAAAATATTTGCACGCGTAGTATCGTTGCCGAAACAGAATCTATAACGAAGCCGGGTTTTCGATTTCTCCATTATAGGCAAGCAAATTGACAGATTGGATTTATATGGTTTTCCAGACCCTCCAGAAGCCTCCTGGTGACTTAGTTAAAATTTTGCATACATAAAGTCCATGTTATGGGAAGGTTATGAGACAATTTTTTGATTAAGATGACTTTTTCGAAGATAAGCGTCATACATTTTTAAGTAAAATAAAACATTAAGAAAATTGCAAATGCATTTGGCAAGAGTATTAACTTTCAAGTCAATGTCTGGCTTAAATACATGTCTGTCGATAAATGTAGAGTATGGAAAGAATAAACATAAAAAAAATCTGATATGGGCAACACATAACTTTCCTTATATAATGCAATGAATTTACTACTTTTACAGTTAAAAAAAATCTGATGTGCGCAACACATGACTTCCCTTATATAATGTAATAAATTTACTACTTTAACAGTAAAAACATAGGTTTTTCTTATAGTAGATACTAATATTCTTTCCAAGATATTGAATTTTCGACAATTAGTCGTCATTTTCATTGATTTAGCGTCATTTTTTATCCATTTGGCGAGATTTTCGTTAATTTGGCAACATTTTAAAAAGTCGCCAAGATGGCGACCTTCCGCCAAATTCGTCGCCAAAATCTCGCCAAGCGTTATGGACGAAGAAATAAGTTGTTCTTACAGCAGATAAATGACTATTGGCATTCAAATAATAAAGTATTACTCAAAGTATCTTTTTTCATGAATGGAACGAGCTAGATCCACGAGAATGATGTCACCCAATTTATCGCAGGGTATTACATAAGAAAAGTGAACATGTTTCTCAATAGGAAATATTTTTTTTTTATTTTATATGACTTTTTAATAATTTTTTTGAAAAATGTGCAATATCTCGAGAACGGTTCATGTTGGCGTTCTAAAATTTATTTCAATCGTTTTCTAATGAAAAATTACATAAGAAATGTCTATTTGCGTAACTTTATTAGTGGTTTTGATTTTTTGACGATTTTTTCAAAATTTTATTCGAAAATTTAGGGGGGTTCTTGACATTCGATTACATATAAAAACAATAGACTTCTAGTGTTTACGGATTGTGATTTTTGTACCAAATTTGGTTCGAATCGGTCTATTCGTTCGTCAGTTATCGTCTCCAAAGGCTCACTGACACACACACACACACACACACACACTTTCACACACACACACACGCACACACACAGACATCACTTCAAAAGTGTTTGATTCGTGATCAGGGATGCTTGAAACGTGCTCTCCCGTCGAAAACTCTATTTCGAATTTTCGACCCCGTCACAATACTTTCCTTATACATTATGTATATAAGGAAAGTAAAAAGGTTATTCTTGTAGTAGATACTTATATTCTCTCCAAGATATTGAATTTTCCTCAATTAGCCGTAATTTTCATTGATTTAACATCATTTTTATCAATTTGGCAAGATTTTTGTTAATTTAGCAACAATTAAAAATGTCGCCAAGTTGGCTACATTTCACCAAATTCGCCGCCAAAATCTCGTCAAGCGTTATGGACGGAAAAATAAGTTATTCTTACAGCAGATGAATGACTATTGAGGTTCAAATACAAAAGTATTACTCAAAGAATCTTTTTTCATAAATGAAACGAGCTAGATCCACGAGAATGATGACACCAAATTTATCGCATGGTATTACATATGAAAAGTGAACATGTTTCTCAATAGAAAATAATTTTTTTTCTATTTTATATAACTTTTTGATAATTTTTTTGAAAAATGTGCAATATCTCGAGAATGGTTCATGTTAGCGTTCTAAAATTTATGGCAATCGTTTTCTAATGAAAAATTAAATAAGACATGTATATTTGCGTAACTTTATTAGCGGTTTTAATTTTGTGACGATCTTTTAAAATTTCACTCGAAAATTTAGGTGGGTTCTGAACATTTGATTGCGTATAAAAACAATAGACTTCCAGTGTCTACGGATTGTGATTTTTGTACAAAATTTCGTACGAATCGGTCCATTCGTTCGGCAGTTATCGTCTCCACAGACTCACTGACACACACATATTTTCACACACACACACACACACAGACATCACTTCATAAATATTTGATTCGTGATCAGGGATGCTTGAAACGTGCACTCCCGTCGAAAACTCGAATTCGAATTTTCGACCCCGTCACAATACTTTCCTTATACATTATGTATATAAGGAAAGTAATAGATCAATAAACACTATGTATAGTCCTCATTATCACCGGTCATCCATTTTATAGAGAAAATATTTAGAGGCGTTTTGAAATCAGATAATCAAATGCTAAATACACTCAAGTTGAGGTGGTTTTAGTCAATGCAGATCGAAATTTTTATCCTCGTAAAAATCATCGATGAAAATGTATATGCAATAGAAAGATCCTAATAATGTAAGAGTTCAAATTTCCTTTATAATAAAGTTTAAAATCATTTCACTTTCTGTTGTTTTCACATGAATATAAAATGAGATCAAAACAAATATTTGGCAATATTAGAAGTTAAGCACATTATACGACGAGGCATATAAGTTCGAATAAATCTAATTTTCTGTCCACTCTCTCAAAACAACACCAGTAAAATCCCAGAACAGATACGAACTCCGCCCATCTGGCGTATTTATATAAAATGATATTTTTAAAACTTGTTGTTATTTATGTATTATTTCCACTGTATGTATATTTGTAATTTTATAACATTATTCAATTTGGTTTTGAGTAAGCAAACTATTTATTAAATTTCCATTCGTGTTTTACTGTATATATGAGCATATGTATTTTACTCGTTTATTGCATTGTCACTGATCAAGGACGTTTGACGCCCGAAAGCGTTCTGACTCGTTTGTGTTATTTTAAATATCTTAACTGGTGTCAAATTAAAAAAAATGTTAACCTTAATGTGTGATCTTTAATATCTATATTTAAAAATTTTCGACATGTCACCAGCCTTATTTTGGCTTAAATGTAAGGTAACTGCAAATTACAATTTGGGAGGTTGTTGACTTTTAATTGGGACGCACACGCATACGTATGCACACAACACTAGCTAAAATACTTTGCATTTTACACAATTACGGTCGGAGTTTTTTTAGATGTCTCCTTAACATGAAATTGGGTGGTCATTATTATGCTTCTAAAGTATAAACCTGGTTAAATTTACATTGACAGTGAAGATAATACCTTTGTGATCAACATTTGTAGATGTCAGAATGGCGTATGCTTGTGATAACGTAGGTGCAAAGCACTTTAAACGTAGATAAACTCAAATGTTGATATCACATGATGCACACACACAAAAACATTCAACATATAAAATGATATAAATGTTACTGCCTGCTTAACAAAGAGCATTTAATGGATTGTTCGTTACACTGCTTTATACTATACGTTAAGGGCATAGTATCTATATTCATCACAATGCTAAAGGTAGATTTAAATTAGTTAATAATGATATTTGGAAAAAGATTATGATAATATGATAATATATAAAAATATATTATATTTAATATATATATATATATATATATATATATATATATATATATATATATATATATATATATATATATATATATATATATATATATATATATATACATATATATACAGGGTGTCCAGAAAGTTCCGAAACGGAGCAATATCTCAAGACATACACTTCGGATCAAAAAATAAATAAAAAACACATATTAAATATTTTTAGAAAAGCTATCCAATGATACCAAAATTACATCCCCCTGAGGGAGAGGGGGGTGGGACAACTTTAAAATGTTCAATGGGAATCCCAATTTTTATTGCAGATTTGGATTCTCCAGAAAAAATTACATACATTTGATCTACAATTTTTGCTCCCACAAACGGCGCTATAATCGAGAAAAACGGAAGTGGGATACAAATGTTTCAACGTTACAGAAAAAAGCATCCTAATCATGAGAGGCATGGGGACTCATGTTAATCAAGCACCCCGAAGGGAACAGAAAACTACTACGTCCACATCGCTGTCCCTGGGTAGTGATAAAAGTAGTTTTGAACCGTTTACTAAACTGAAGTAAATAGTTGTCGCTGAAGTGAGCGGTTAGTGTCGCTGAAGTGAGCGGTTAGTCGCTGAAGTGAGCGCTGAAGTGAGCGGGGGGAAAGGATCAATTTTAGCATCATTGCATAGTTTTTTTGAAAATATTGAACACGTATTTTTTTATTTTTCTATCCGAAGTGTATTGCCCGAGACATCCCCATTTTTAAACGTTTGTGCCCCACTTCCGTTTTTCCCCATTATAGCGCCGTTTGTGGGAGCAAATTTCAATGTTGCCCCACCCCCTTCCTTCAAGTGGGGGTAGGGGGTAGATTTTGGTATCATTGCATAGCTTTTCTAAAAATATTGAATACGTGTTTTTTTTTTTTTTTTTGATCCGAAGTGTATTTCTTGAGATATTGCGCCGAAGAAGAGTTAAAGAATGTGTGTTAAAGAATGGTTTATTAAATATATATACATTTTTTAGAGTCAAGCATGATTTATTTTTATGTTCGATACTCTTTAAGCTATTGCTATCGTAATATCGTATTGGCTGTTATAGAGATGAAAAATATATTTGTGGTTAAAGAATTAGTTTAGAGTAGTTTCTTCTTAATAGACAGCAAAATCACATATATTATTTTTATTTTTCATTAGAATGTGATAAAAATAAATACGTCTATTCATGTAGTAGATTACATTACATTGAAAACATTTTTCTTCGTAGTTAATTACTGGATAATAACAAGCACTGGTTGTAATTAAGTTTTAGCGTAATGAACTGAATTGATATTGCTACATAAAATGATTTGTAATTAAATGAAGCAATGTTTTGTGCAAACAATTGATATGGATTAAAGTATAATAATGAATTCTGTACATACAGTTAAGCTGTATCATGGTTTTTTTTGTTTGGATAATAAGAAATAATTAGTTGCAGTTATGTTATTTTTGAAGTAATCAAAGTTTTGCGTGTATCCGTTTTTTGTAAAAGCTCTTTTAGATTATATATTCTGCTATTTTATATGCGTTTATTTTAATATTCGTAAAAATGGCATTAAATTTATTGTAATGTATCATTTGCGTTAGTTTCAATCTTATTACTTTCTCATTATTACAAAAATTATTATTCGTTTTCGAATTATAAACGTTTTTTCATAACACAGTATGATTAAACGTTTGAAACTACACATTATTACTCAATATAGTCCAAAGGAGAATATCACTGTTAAAAAATGTTTTATTAAAAATAAGATAAAATAATTAATTATTTACTCATGTTAATTTTGCTTCATTATATGGAGCAGGAGGATATATATATATATATATATATATATATATATATATATATATATATATATATATATATATATATATACATGTATACATATATGTATACATATATATATATACATATATATATATATATATATATATATATATATATATATATATATATATATATATATATATATATATATATATATATATATATATATATACATGTGTGTGTGGGTGTGTTTTACAAAATTTATAGACGCTCAAAGTTAGCATTTAAATTTTATTAAATGTCAAGTACAGTTAATACATTTTCTTGAGATTTATTTACTCGAACGAAACGTTTGAAAAGTCGTTGATTTTTAGACGAGAATTATTTCTGTGTCAAGAAATTTCTTAAGAAGATACTTTTAATGTCACTTTGAAATAGTCCTCCTTAAATGTAGTCTAAGTTTCGAGTTTCTAAGACTAGGGGTATTGAGGTATTAATGAGAAACGGAATTTTTCCTAGGAGTTCTACTCTCTAACTCCCTGGTTCCTCCAAACGAAAAGGTTGGAAATTGTTTCTTTAAAACGTGAAAGTGAATTAAAACCTTTTCTCTTAGTTTGGTGGAAGATTTTTGAGCTAATTAGTTACTTTTTGAAAACATGAAATGTTTGAAAACATTAATGTTTGCAACCGAATTTAAATGGAATTTCTATCAGCATGGTTTATTTTACGAAAATTTTTACTCAACAATGAAAATATTAAGGAGTCACAATGGTTATTTAATTATTAGCATTTTATGAAGAAGATTCTATCTTATATCAGGGTCTTAAGCAACACAATTAAATTAAATGTGTTTGTCAATATATATTATTATTTTTTGATTTGAATAATAAATAAATAGTTATAAAAATACATCTTATAAATGGACAGTTTGATTTTTCTTTTACATATAATAATTGCGGACTGCGTACATCACGTTATATTATTTTGGTAAATAGTTTTCCAGCTTATATATTGTGTTTAGCTAATAAACTCATATATTGTGTTTAGCCAATAAACTGATTTAGCTTATTGTTGAAACAGAAAAAGAGTAGAACGGGTTTATCTTCTAATACAATTTTAGTGTTTTCATTTAGCATATACAAAGCGAATCAGGATTTTTTTTCTTAAGATCAGTAAATTGAGCTCTACGAATGTGGCGAGATATCTTTAACTTGGCAACTTTTCTTAAACGTTGCCAAATTGAAGAAAATGTCGTCAAATTGATAAAAACGACGTAAATCAATGAAATTAAATTTGTTTTTATAGAAGAGAGAAATGAAATTATGATTCGGTAGCAATTGTCTGTCTTGTTCATACTACTTAGTAACACATTTAGTGAATTTTTAAAATGTCACAAAATTGATAAAATGTTTGTAAATCCATAAAAATATCATGAAATTGATAAGATTGAGCTTAGAAATGAAATTAATTGTGTTTTGTTAAGGAATAGCAGTGTGATGATGTTTCGACAATTTGTCACCAAGGGGAACTATAAGTTCTATAGTCTCACTTGCCGATAAAACTGGAAAATTTTAAAAATGTCTCTCAATTGACCAAAATTTCGCCAACCCTTCCATAGAGATACAATTATTCAGACGATATTTTATCCACCAATTTATTTGAAGTAAGTGATATCATGTCGCTTAGCAACGGATATAAATCCAATGTGTTTATGGGGCATACGATTTTTATTAAATATTTTCCAATTTGAATAATAAAGATATGTATATAAAATAAGTTTATTTAGCATTGCATTATTCTCTGGATAGTGTCATCAACGGTCTTCACGTTTAAACATTATTATTATTGATATTTTCGGGGATTATTGATTCAGGGAATATTGATATTTTCAAATTATTATGCCATTGTTTTTTATGACAAAAACTGTTTAAACTCATAGTGTACGTAGTGAGGGTAATCTTCCACAAATGCACGGGTATATCTTTTAATCTACGAGAATATAATTAGTACAGATATATATTTCCATGAATTTTGATATATGTTGGTTTATTTTTTTATATACTGGCATATATTGGAAACAGTTGCAGCCTTCTGGTATAAAGATTACGAGATTAATGATATTTTCAATTTATTACATCATCTGTTTTATTTTGGCAAATATTTTTGGGACTCATATTGAAATACGGGTTATCTTCTACTAACACACTGGCACATTTTCTAATCTGCGACAATGTAAGTTGTACGGGTATGTATATTCTCATATAGTTTTAGCTCTTTCATTTTGGCATATATTGGAATCAATTACAGCCTTCAAGTTTAAATATTAAGGGTTTATTAATGTTTTAAATTTATACATGTAATCTACTAATACAGGCTATATTTTCTAATATTCACGTATATAAGTAGTACGGTCCCATACAATTGTTAGTATACAATAGGAATTCGCACATGATTGTGAATTTTAAGTTTCTTTATATTTTATACTCCGTACGAAGAACGGATATACTGCTTGTTTGTAATAAAATTCAGTATTAAATAAATAATAATTTTAAAGATAAAATTACCAAGGTGTTGTTTAATTTTAGCTAAGGTAAGTGAACTCACACTAGAGGTCAATTTGGTGAGTTAGCTATACTAATCACTTAATGATCAAATAAAAAATTTAAGAATTTTTCATGCCACAATCACGATCATTCGCATTATTTCTATCAGCCGTTATATTTATAGAGGCCTTTCAGTTAGTTTAACACCCATCTGTGTTTCAAATAGTCATGCTTTAGCTTTTAGATGAATAAAAACCAAATCCGGCATAGGTGGAGTACTGCGTATCAAATAAATGTCCTTCATTGCATGAAACAAATTTTAAACCTCCGGGTCCAAGTTAAAGTCACCTTGGTCTTTGTCAAAACAAAAAAACAGTGCAGTGCCAAAATAATTCATTCAATGAAATCCATCACGAAAACTACAAGCATTTGTAAAAACGCATTTTCGTGTTGAACGAATTTTTTATGCAACAAAAAGTCTTTCCAATTCATACCAAGGAAATGGATTTCTGATTCGTTCTAGTCAGCTGGATTTCCGATTTGTTCTGGGCAGCTAGATTTCTTATTCTCCCTTTACAGATCGATTTCTGCTTCGTATAGGATGTCGAGGTGCGTATTGTTACAGTGTATAAGTATTGTTAAGAATGTGGGTTATACCATTGCTGCAAAATGCGTTCCGAGCAGATCGATTTCCGCTTCATACAGGACACCGAGGTGCATATATTTATATTGTATAGATATTGCTAAGAATGCCGCTTATACAGTCGCTGTAAGATGCTTCCCAGGCAGATCGATTTTTGCTTCATAATGAACACAGAAGTGTATATTTTACAAGATATAGCTATTGTTAAGAATGTGAGATATACATATGCTGCAAGATGCGTCTAAAGAAGATCGATTTCTGCTTCGTAAACGAGGCCGAGATGTATACATTTAAGGCGCATTGATTTTGTTTAGAATATGGTTGTACTGTTGCTGCAAGATTGCCCAATACTTATAATGCAAAGCATCATACAATTACTTAAATATTCCTGTTTTTCTAGTTTACAACAAAATAATAAATGGAAAGTTTGATATATCGAGGATACAGAATTTTTGAAATAAAAATTATGCTATTGCATTATCGAAATGTGTGCTTATAGTTTCAACGTCATTATTTTCTATTGGCATTAGTTACTGACTTCCAAAAGTTAAGCATACAATGTTAATTCTCATATTTCGAAAGCCTATTTGAATTCTAGTTGTTTAAAATCTCTGCGGACGTAGATGGCAATATGCAAATATCGTATGTTACTGCCAATCACGATTAACTGTCCGAATATATGCTATAATTAGGCAGTCGTTGAAGACGCCAGCATTCTGAAGGGTTTCAGGATTTGCATTTAAATGCTAATACTAAGTGTTTATAACTTTTGTAGGATTATTTTTGATGATATTCGTGTCACTGTGGTTGAAATAAGACAAATGACAGTTAGTGAGCGCTGGCGTGATGTCGGACACATTGAAGTAGGAGAGTCAATCAAATATGTCGCTATTTTCTTTGGCGTTGATCATTAGCTAATTTAACTGTTATGGAAACAATTCCAAACAAGTCATAATGTTGTCCGAAGACCTGTTTTCGGTCGTCCAAGGGTTACCACTCCCTCTGATGATCGGTATATTGCTATAGTAGGCATGCGGAATCGACGAGCGACCTTCACAAGTGTTACATCCATGGTTACAAGCGGCAGTTGGTAAGACAATATCTGCCAGTCTTGTGCATCGAAGGCTCCACGTGAAGAGACTGTACGCCCGAGTACCGTGTTTTTGTGTTGCACTAACCGGCCAAGTCAAAAGGGGCAAGATTAAAGTAGTGTCGCAAATATGTCAATTGGACTGCCTTAGATTGGTGCAGCGTCTTGTTCAATGACGAGTCCAGATTGACCCTGGAATCAGATGATAAGCTTGTAAGGGTTTGGATAGAACGAAACGCATGCAATCAGGTCAAGAACTGTAGTGAGGATAATTTTACACATAAACACAGAAATACAGAATTAATATACCTTACTACCACTTACCACTAGTGCCTTCCAGCTCAGCCTATGAGTTTGTATATTGGGATCCGAACGGATCTAATGCATTACATAATGCTAATTAAAGAGTCCAAATTTTGTGGCCACTCAACAATTTATTAAAAGAACACGTGAAATACTTAATTTAACACTAAATATGGAAATACACAATTACAATTACTTCCCATATACCCAGCTTGATCTCGCGGTGTACGTTTTAAAATAATTCATACTTTTCAAAATTTCCAAAAATTTGCATATAACTATTTTTAACTTTGTTCAGTGGGCTAATATCCCTTAAGCTCAAAGTTGACTTTAACATTGGAGATTACATCAATCACGCTTAACACATACATATAAAACATTAAAAACAAAGATATGTCACAATACCTTCATTACAGAAGAATCTGATCGGCATATGGCTGCTGGTAGCAATACCTCTGCACACTGGAAAGGGGTGGCGATTAACTATTTGATTTCAGTTCAGTCAATGAAATTTCGTAAAACAATCACCGTCAGTAGGATCAGACCGGTTGAGGCGAAGACATGGAACGATGTTTCGAAATAGGAATTATCCCGGAGATGGTACACAGTCCCTTCACTCTGCTCCTCCTAACGTCAGCTTTTTCCCAACCATTCTTAAGAACATGCGTGCAGGCTGCTGCCGGTAGGTCATTTCCCGCCTAAGTAAAAGTCACCTTCTACGGACCGCACTGATTACAGTAGATGTCACCCAGTTGACGCATGCCGTGAACAAAGGGGCCCAGGATTGACGCCCCGCAAAACTCCGTCCTTTCAGTGCCACAGTTGCTACGGCTTAGATGTAGTTAAGGGTACAAAGGGTCCCACACTACGCCGTTTGTAGTCAGAGCTGTGTTGTCCTGCGCAGCAACAGTGTCGACTTTCTCGCTGTCTCACAAACACTGACCTAATTGGTTTTGCGATGCATGGCCATAGACTCCAAATCGTTAAATGGCCGTTTATGGAGGCTAAGCGCTACCCTGGAGTATCGTACTCCTTGGCAGGTGTAAGGCGCCGGTTCAATAAAAACAGGCATACTGCCGTTCGACAAGTGCCGCCTAATAACGCCTAACTGCGTTGCACTGATGAATTGGCTTCAAACAAGTGCTCAAACACACCAGGAAACCTTTCTCCATGGAAACAGGATTGCGTCTAAAATTTTTACATTTTCTTAAAGTCCACCAGAATTTTTTAAACGAGGGGACCGAAAATTAGGGAGGAAGTCCCCCACTTTCCCAATCGATGAAAACGATGTAGCATAAAAACAAGGCGATTCAACTTCAACACACTTCTGTTGCTTTAAGTCTTCGGACGAGTCGGGTGGTCTGGGCTTTCGACACTCTATTGGCTTGCGAAGAGACGGTCATTTTCTATGCGCTCCACTAAAATCCGAGAACCAGAGGGCTCTACATACCGGGTGGTCCCAGGACGGACCACGAAGAGAACCACACCTGACAGGGGCCATACATTTTCAGAGATTTGTAGCTCAAACTTGACATTTTGTTACAATTAATTATCCGAATATTTACAACCCATGTCAAATGCGCATACAAACCAAGGCGCCATCAAGTCCCATTTCGTCTGTGCAAAGGCATCGCTATACATAACACAATACATATTATATGCATATCAAGTAACATTACACCTGCCCCTTTTCATCCCAGGGCTAAGTAGAAACACATGCAATCAGATCAAGAACATCATCAAGCATCACGCCCTCAGAGGTGGCAGCGTCATCGTGTGGCATGGAATTTAAATGGGATATCGTACCGAGCTGCACATTTTTAAAATCGGTTCTGTGACGGCTGCGCGGTATCGGGATGAAGTTCAAGACCCCATTCTGAGATTCTACGCTGCAGCAGTTGGTTCTGATTTCCCCATCCAGCTAACAACGTTGAGGAATACCTGGAAAGTGAGGGTATTACTCGTATGGAATGGTCGACGTATTTCCCCCGCCCATAATCCCATTGAAAAACTTTGGGATGCCCTTTAGCGTTCTACCTCTGCACGTTTACTTCCTCCAGTCAGTCTCAGACAGTTGGAAACTGCCCTATTGGAGGAATGGCCATTACTCGCATTTTCGATTGTTGATCACCTCATTGAAAGCATGGCAAATCGCTGTAAAGCTTATGTGAAAATTCAGGGTGGTCACATATCATATTAATGTAAGTTTTGTTTGCCTTTAAACATCATTGTGTTAAATACACATATGTGAAGTCATAATATAACGAAAATTAAATATTTTTTTCATCTTTATACATAATTATTGTTTTTTTAATGCATAAACACATTTGCTACCTTCGTGTATAATTTTGAGTTAATCAAAGCTTTACTTTTCCATGTTTGTTGATTTACCATCAGTGCTTAACTTTTGGACTTTTGGAAGCCAGAGTATATCTAGTTTATGCATTTTATCTTTATACTTTGTTCGTATAGTTTATTTGATGCAAATTTTAAATTTGTCAAATATTTAAAATTTTACTAAAACTTTTCGGTATTTCATTCAACATGTTCTGTGGAATTACAACTAATATTTATATAAATGGTAATACATCACAATTAAAGATATCGTAAGTGCAGCAAATTCAATTTATAGTTGAAATCTAAAAACAAACTCGAGTTCCGGTTATACGCATGTACAGTACAATTTCCTGAGATTGCATTACAAAAATGATAACCAAGGAAAATATTATAGTTTTAATTTCAGAAGTGCAAATTTTTCTTGGGCATGAAATATTCTAACAAAGTAATTTTGAGATACTCAAACATAAACATTATTCATCTGGAACTTTCTGTGATTTGCAATGCCAACCTGTAACTGAATGGTTGACTTTAAATCTTCAGACTTAAAAGAGTCATGTACCATGTCTCATTTAAGTCGTGCGCACGCCTATGGCCCATGTTTGTATACCGGATATGAATGGAGAACCACGCAAGTGTATATGCATACTTGGTTTTTGTTACATGGAGTCCCTTTTAAATCGCGATTAAAGTTAACGCTTATATGCATGAAAAGAACTTTAGGACTCTAAAATAATACAAATCTGTCCAAAAGGATAATAACCAGTATCTCCTTCAGAATAGTTTGGTTAAATTATTTATATGACACGAAAATCTTCTTTATGTTTCGTGCATCGTAACTGGTTTTATCCAATACAACGAGGTAACCTGTACGTACTGTCTACGATCAATATCGTGTGTGTTAAACTTTACGGTCCACTTTAAAACCACAGATTTTACCAGTTAATGATTATTTCAGAAAATCTACAACATATATATAAGCACAACAAAATGTACCAGACGTTGCCCCGGACGTTGACGGGTTCAAAGACGTGTTTTAGGTCTGAATCCTGATAATTTCCTCACTGATAGTACCACCTGTTAACACATGCAGAACGGAGCCAAATCTCAAAATAAATCCGGCCCATTACACTATCCCAACAACTTATGTGGTATTCAAAGATATTATTTGCTTGGTTGCTTGTTTTTCATTCTCTTCAGACACTTGAAACGTTTATTGTCTAAATCGAGAACCAGTCGTGACTCATCTGTAAAGAATATATTGAGCCACGCGCATACCTAAATTGCATGCTGACGACATCATTTAAATTATGCATTTTCTGGCCTTAAAGCTCAAAGAGACACAAAGTCGTGGTACACGTGCGTAGAATCCTTTGACATGTAACCTTCATTTAGCAGTACTGGTGGATATTTGCTTTTTACCTTCCTTATATACATATTAAAATTCGAATTCGAGTTTTCGACAGGAGAGCACGCGTAAGTCATCCCTTAACACGAATCAAACTTTCTAAGGTGATGTCTGTGTGTGTGTGTGTGTGTAAGGAGGTAAGTGTGTGCATGTGTGTTTGCTTGTGTTTGTTTGTGTGTGTGTCAGTGAGTCTGTAAAGACACTATCTCACGAATGAATACAGCAATTATAACGAAATTTATATCAAAGAATACAATCAGTGAATACTGAAAACCTGTTGTTTTTAAATGCAACCGAATGCTCAGAACCTCTTTAAATTTTGAAATGATATTTTGAAAAAGTCATCAAAAACTCGAATTCTCAATAATTATATTTTGTATAACCTAAATAATTATTTTCTATGCAACTTTCCATTAGTAAACGATTTATACAAACTTTAGAACGCTAGCATAAATCGTTCTCGAGATATAGCTCATTGTTAAAATAAATTTATCAAAAAATCACATAACTTTGAAAAAGAGGTTTAACTATCGTGAAATACTTTTTTATGTACCTTTTACCTTTTAAATATAATACCCGAACTGGTCAAACGGCGTAATTGTCCGCCATTCAACGTGCTACAGTGTCTTCCATACCACCCGTTGTACATTCCACCACCTCACGGAGCTTGGCTGAGGTGAGGTTACGCTCACGGTGACCTTTAAGACGTCTGCCCATAATCTTACAGCATCAACAGAGTAGTTTTAGTGGTGTTGTAGCCGAGCTCATGATTGTTAGCAGACTGGCATCGCATAGTTTGCAGCGATGAATAACGATTCAGTATTTCAGCAAATGACCATCGGGTACGTGTTTAGTGGCGCAAAGATCAACGGTCTCAATCTGTCTTTGTTTTACTCAGGCACACATCCATTACCTCTAATGTGATGGTGTGGAGTGCTGCTCTCTTTCGACAGCTAGTGGCCTCTAGTCATCCTGCGTACAACTTTAACAGCTCAACGATATGGGGATGCAATCTTGCGTTCATTTACGTTACACTTCATGGCCATTTCCCAACAAGGTAATGCAACGCCACATATGATTCGCATATCTGTGGAATGTCTCCTTGCGGTTGATACTGTTCCTTGGCCAACAAGGTCACCAGATCTTTCGCCAATCGAGTATGTATGGGACATGCTAGGCCGCCAGATTTGAGCACCCCGAAATGTAGCAGATCTGGAACAACCATTGAGGAATGCCTGTTCGAATGTATCGTGGGATGACATTAGGAAAATTTATCACTCCTTATCTATTCGTATAAAAACATGCATTGCCGCAAATCTGGGATTCACCAATTACTGATTTGAAAATTCAATGTACAATTGCTAACCATTGATGGGTCCTTAGATCTAGATATTGTAATCATTTCATTACCTGTGTATGAGCTGTGCGCATATTTAATTTAAATAAAAACAGTCACTCTCTTCATGTATTTCTCTGTCTGAAACGCTGGGCATAATTCTCGCTACAAATTTTGGCACCAAATTGACAACTTAGCGAATTTTCTAAATGTTTCCAAATTGAAGAAAATATCGCCAAATTGATGACAGGCAATAAATCAATGAAATTGATGATTACTTGATGAAAATTCAATATCTGGGAAAGAACATAACTAACGACTTAAGATTAACCCACTTCTCCGTTCATCAGTAAAGCTTGGCGAAAATTTTGGCTGGATGTCGCAAACTAGGCGGTTCTTTTAAATAATGCCAGATGGATGAAAATGTCACCAAATGTGAAAATGATAAAAATGTTAACAAATTGATAAAAAATGCGCTACAAAGGAGGCAATGCGTCGCAAATTATTCCGTCATTTGATGGACATATGGTGTGTATAAGAAATATTATTCTCTGCGTTTGTCTGTAACGCTTAATAATATATATGGCGAACTTGGAAAATAATCCAGTTACATATCACCCACTAGGCGACATTAAGAACTAGACTGACGAAAATACCGTCAAAATTGCAAGAATGGCGCCAAGTTAATGGAAATTACGCCTAATTGATGCATTTACTATTAAAATATATTACTATATGTACAACTGCTCGTTGAGAATGCTATCAATATTAATAACAGTTAATTTAGAGTTGTATGAAATAAGTTAATTGGGTACGAAATAGCTTAACATGTTGTCATTCGGAAAAGCACCAAATGTACAATTCAACGCCATAAGCACTGTCGCTTGGATCTTTTCATCTTTTTTTAACTGTGAAAGAAGTAAATTAATTTCATTATACATATAAGGAATGTAATTTGCTGCTCACAACAATTTTTTCATACGTATGATCGCCTATCATCGGAGAAGTGATGCATGGCTATAACATGGCTATCACATGGCTGTGACATATAGGTTCGGAAATTGAGTGTGACACTTGTTTGAAATTGTTTCTACAAATCAGAAAATTTAAAATGGTGCATATAAAATAAGTTGACTATTTTCTCAATGGATTGTTTTACCTCAAACCTCCAAACAGTATTCCAGCGTTGCGAATCTTCTCGGCGAATTTTTCGTTTCATAATAAAGTATATCAAATCACATATTAACCCTAATATTCTTCGAAAATTTTTCTTTCAGTATTGAATCTGTTAGACGCAAACAAATAATTTTCACCATGTCTCATTTTTTTACTGTTTGAGGAGAAAAGGCAAATCGCTGCTGGATGCATCATTTGATATTTGCATATTCTTATGGACGACAACATTAAGTTTCACCCAATAAAATTCACTGATGCTTTCGCTATTCGGGAATCTACATCATGTGCATCCCTTTTGGAAGACAATATATTTGAAAAATTTTGAAAACTCTGTTCTAACAATTTTCAAATGTTATGAAGAATGAAATTACATTGTAGAATATAATTATATGTCTTATATAATCCTCGAAAGTAGTTACTGTTGTCAATGATCTATTTATGTGACACATCATATTCATTGTTGTATAGAGAACACAGCATCACTTCACGTTGTCATCCTTAGGTCCTTGAAATCTAAAGCACTTGGTTTCCGGATTCAGTCCATTGAAACGACACATTATGACCAAACTTATTACTCCACTTCAAAGGTTTCATTAAATCGATATTATCGAGGAAAGCCCTGAACTGAAGCATGCGTATTGAAGTGTTTTAGCTACGCAGTTTAAAATATGTACTGTGACTAAAATTTTGTTGAATGGTGTTTTTGCGATCATGTAAAATAAGATGATCAATATATTATTTTTCTTTTTATGATGGAGGCTACATATTAGATTTTTGTGGGAAATGAAGAACAGCATATAATTTAAATTTACAATCCTAAATTACAAATATGTTTTATTATTTGCTTAGAATTTTACAACAATTTCTCATGAACGATCAGTAATACGCTAAAATGTAAATAAACTTTTGCTTTTATAACATTTTTGCATTTTCAACAAGTTTATATTTAAATTCATAAAACGGATTTTTGCTCTTAGAATATACAATGTGAAGAGCTTCTGGTATGAGTGTGTATATATATATATATATGATATTTATAGTGAGGTGAAATTTACATAAATACGCTATTACTACTTACCCATAGTTTCCTCCAGTTGAACTTGTAAAAGTATAGTGGGATCTGAAAGATCAACGTACAATGCGTTTACACTAAAATAACCAGTCGAATTTGTGGCCACTAACACATTTATTAAACACATAAAATATTCAACATTAATAATAATAATCATATAATACACACAGTTACACTACACTCAAATCTACCAAGCTTGATCTCGGGGTGTACGGGGTAATGAATATATTTGTTATAAAATTTCTCATTAATTTTTGTGTAAATGCAAGTTGTGCACCACGGGAAATTTCCACAGCCTAAATTTTGCACTGCCACTTTATATTAACACACAAATAACACATTATATTACAATTGAACTTAAATATTACAATACCTCTTCCCAGATGAGATGCCTTGTAATCCAACATGGGATAATTTACAGATCATGATGAAGAGGTCTCGGGTATTCAAATAAAACACAGTTCGTAAGGATGCACGATTTATTGGAGATATCGCTGAATTCTGGACGTCATCGGGGATTACAAAGAATTCGGTGATCACAGTTCGGTACACTCTCCTCCTCCCATTTGTCGGTTGAACCAGCGGTTCCTCGAGTACCGGGAACTACGTACAGGCTGATGCCGGTTGGATGACATCCCGCATGCACTTTATGGTGGCATTCCTCACACATGCCCTACCGATGACTGTTGAAACACTCAGCTGACGGGTTACGGTGCTGCATAGAGGCCCAAGGTTGGAACCTCGCACACGCTCCGCTCATATCGACTCGGTCATGAGGTGAGATCAACACTGTCGAGTACCGCTATTGTAGTTTACACAGTTGTCACGGCTTAAATGTAGTATAAGGGTTCAAAGGGTAGCCCACACTATGCCGTCTATTTTCAGAGCTGTGTTGAAGACCCAGACCGACCGACTCGTCGACAAGGACATGAGTAGCCGCTTGGTCGGCCGGTTTTTCTTTTTTTTTTCAGAGCTGTGTGGTACTGCGTATCAAAAGTGACGAAGTCCTTGCTGTTCCTATGACCGCCACGGTCCGATGAATGTCACTCTCGATATGGCTGTGCCCTAGCTCGATTTGACTTAGAGTGGCCATGAACTTAGTTGGCTGAAAGGTTGCCCCAGACTGCGAGCTACACCTCAGTGTAAGTGTTCGCAACCGGTAAAAAAGGCGTTCCTTCCGTGCTCTATGCATCTAGCTGCCGCTAGAGAGGGGCAGCGAACACCGTGCCTAAAACTTCATCAAAATGCATATGGGATCGGACTTCGAAAACAAGTGCACATACAATTGGAGACCTACTCTTACAAGATCAGAATTGTGTCTAGTTTTCCATTTTAAATTCAAGTCTCTTCAGATTTTGAAAAGGGAGGAATAATAGGGTGGAAGTCACCTCATCATCTCATTCGATATTTCACTTCTGTGCGAGGAAAGGGCGGTTCTAATTTACACTAATTTAACTGGCCTGCGAAATGACGCTCATTATCATGCGTTCCAATAGAAATTATTGACCGGAGGGGTTCCCACATCTGGGAGGTCCTGGACCGGGCCTCAATATGAGCAACACCTGACAGGAGCTAAACACATCTAGATATTTGTAGTTTTACTATTTGGCATCTGTTACAAGCTTCCTTTTATGAACATTTACAACGACTTTCATGTACATTGAAACCATTGCGCCACATAGTCCCATCTTGCCTGTGAGGAAGCATCGCTACAGCAATATACCATACACATTACTTACGTTGCGTAATTGCTACTCCTGCCCCCTTTCATTCCAGGGCTAACCCTGCGCATGAAACCTATTTCCACTTAAGTGCAAATAATATGATATGCTCCATAACATTATCAATATGTGAAAAATCCATAATTTTAGTTAGTCTAGTAAAATAAATACGATCATGAATTCAAGTGTTTTTATTCGTTTAACAGAAAGGTGATTTTTGTACTATATCAAGACAGCTATTGGATTAGAAATACAACAACCTGGCATAAAGTACATAAGAATTGTAAGTTGTAATACATTAACAGTTTTAAATGTATCAATCTAAAAAATGCTAACATTTTTTCAATTATATATTTCGTATAATGTGCTAACATCGCTAATGCGATCATTTTGTGCAATTGTGTAAATAAAACTAGAAATAACACTTGCAATAACACTGTGTTCAAAATCCACGTATCTATTTCAAGCTTTCTACCCCTCTCCCTCTTCGAAACGTAAATGCTACACCGACAATGCATAATACGTTTTCCCCTTTACTATTGTCTTAAGTGGCAAACTAAGTCTCTCACGTCATGTGTTTCAAATTGAGATTAAACTGCGTAAAACTGCAATTACAAAATTCATCGGTACACAGTCTGCTGATTGGGGTATTTCTAAAAACTGTATTCGTTCTCCCATTGCAGATATCATCATTATTGAACAAGTATCATGCTTTTGGTTTTTCAGAACAAAACACACGTTACTATCAGTAATTTCATTAACAGTAAGGAAGCCAATCCACGGTCACTGTTCTTCGAACCAGTTTGCAAGCTTTGGCAAAATCTCCTACCTGCTGATTTTTCTGTAATAATTTGAAAATATCTGATGTAGACAGCACATGACTATCCTTATGTAATGCAATCGTGGTTTAAAGTAATGCGATTTCACTTTCATGGCATGTGAAACAGTACAGTAGAACTTTTTGAAGTGTGTCAAAGATGTCTGATGTTCTATAAAAAAGGTCAAAATTATCTACTGTGATGTTAAATGCTATTCAAATATGTTGTATTCAGTGAAAATATTAAGCTTTAAAGGAATGAATAAAGAATTATGTAAAAAATAACATTTAAACAAGAATGCTAATAATGTTGCTAAATTTGTTAAAAATGTGTTTATTATGTAAGAGGTATCAGTAAATGTATATAAATGTATAGATATTATGCGAGTAAATGTGCATATAAGAATATGGTAATTTAGTCAAAATTTATTTTGCTTTAAAGCTCGACCTAATATGATGTTGATTAGTACATATTACTGATACATAATATGTAAAAAAACTTTTGTGTTTACAACAAGACTTTCTTTTAGACTGGTGTAAGTTATCCATGACAAACTTTCAGTGAAAAAAAATGGTAATTATAAAGTTGCCAAATAAACAATTTTATGGTGTTTCTCTTTTATTTGTTAACTTGTGTGAGGGGGAGAATATGTGGAGACAAGAAGGAATTTAGGCTGTGTATATATAAGTATTTATGATATCTACCAAGCCATACAAAAGGCCCAGACTAGTAGGCGCCAGTTTACAGCAGCCCTGACTCGAGAGGTCATGAATGTAATAAATAAGGGCGCTTCTATTACAGGTGTGGTCGGACCAGAAAAGTTACTGGTGATTAAATATGAACCCATTAGATCGGTTAAAGATTTAGCCAATGAGGAAGTTGCTGAATGATGTTAACCAATGAGACACGGTAGGCGTATCTGGACCTCAGGAAAAATATGTGGCAACAGGCGGAATGTTGAAGATACAATATTTGATTATTCATGAAGTTACATATACATACAGTGATAATGCAGTAAGCATTCAGACAGGAATGCGATTGTTCAGATATTGAGAAATGAAGATATAAGTCCTTAAGATAGGCATTCAGTCATGAGTCTCTGTGTCAGTGGTGTGCTTCACAGAAGTGTGACGATGCTCGCCGAATAAACGTTCGTGGATAAATAGAGTTCAGTATATACAGATAGAGGTGTTGAAGACCCAGACCGTCCGACTCGTCCAGAGGACTAAGAGCAACTATTTGGACGGCCGGACAGATAGAGGTGTGTTTGAGTACAATGCCAAAATGCAACAATAAAAATCCAACATGCAGTTCAGCAAGACATACAAAGACCTAGACTGGTAGGCACCATTTTACAGCAGCTCTGACCCGAGAGATCATAAAAGCCATAAATGAAGCAGCTAAAGATGAATCCATGGAATTGATTAAAAGTATAACCAATGAGGAAGGGGTGCTGCATCGCCGTGCGTTCACCAATGATCGCCGAAGATGCGTATCAGGCAAAAGAGGGGCACGGTAGAAGATTCCACAAAAAATATGCAGAATAGTTCAGTAAATGAAGATGCACATATGCATAGAGTGATGCAGTGAAAACAGTTAAGAGTCTGTAATTCATATAAAGGTGGTGGAAAAGATAAGATACGAATTAGATTATTCATGAAGTTACGTGCACGCATTGCTGATGCAGTCACCATCGATACAAGAATGATAGTGTTCAGATGTTGAGAAATGAATGTATAAGTCTTCAAGACAGTCATTCAGATATGAGTCTCTATATCAGCGGTGTGCTTCACAGAAGTGAGACGATGACAGAGGTATGTACAATAGAGTGGAGTTAAAGTATAGGCAAAACAATTTCTTTTCGAAACGCAATTTTTAATAGCGCGGAAAAGTTGTCATTTGGTACCATAAAGACGGATCAAAAATAGTTTTATTCTACTTTTTCATCTCAAGGGTCCGCTCTGACCTTGACTACTTCCAAACTTGCTTTAGTTTTGTAACACTGTGACTTTGATACGTTTTTTCTCCAGAAATTCAATTTCTAATATCGCGGAAAAGTTTCCATTTTGTATCATCACTAAGACCCATCTAAAATAGCTTTATTTTACCTATTCGTGCATCTCGAGGGTCCGATCTGGCCTTGAAAGAGTCCACTTCAGCATCGTTGCTCGTACGCGCGCATTTCACCTCTACCTCACACCAAATTTGAGGGATGAATTTGAGGGATGAATTCGGCTTGTGTCTACGTACTCGAACATTGTCGTTGCGATAATGTGTATTGTCGAATGTCTGTCGATTGTCGAGTCCAATAGTTAAGTAAATTGCGAAAAATGGCTACCACTAGCAAAGTTAAAACAAGAACTGGATTAAAGTGTCCTGTATTTGGAGTTCCTTAGGAGATTAGTAAGATTGTTTTGTCTACGTATGAAGACATGATAAAGTATTATTTATAAGTGAAGCACGATTTAAAGCCAGATGAACTGACGAAAGAACCCTACCTTAACTGAAGTCTCAGAGGTAGTTGCTTCAGAGATAGAAGAACTGTGGGAAGCTGTAATACCCATAGCAACCCACTTGCGAGTTTTTCAACTCATTCGTTCATACCGCACCAAGTACAAAGAGCTGTTAAAATCAATTAAAGGGAAACACATCAGTTAACATTACTAGGCCAAGTTCAAAGCATTCAGGGAGGAAGCTAAATTAAAATTTTTCGATATTTTGACCTGTCAATTTCCCTCTTGCTATTGTGAAAGGTCTGGTAAGGTTCTTGTTGAAAAATAGACGTTTCTTCATGACCAAAGAACTCTTTAAGAAATGGCCATCAGTACTGTTGATATAACCGAAACAAAAATTCTCCGACGGAAGTCCGAAAAAAAAGCACAAGAAAATGCTCGCCTTTCTGAAGTTGCTAAAATAACTGATAAAATAACTGTCCAGTATCAGTGTTCTCCGAATCAAGTTCGGGTTCATCAGAAATGGAGATAAATGATGACATTTTCATAGCTTCTACTTAAAAGAAATCAAATTTTAGAACAACAATTACTGAACCACCATATTCATCGAAGCCACCACCCAGTTCACAACAAATGCAACGTCCTTAATCAACGGTGGCAAGGAAATGTGACAAATAGGGTGTGTCCGACAGAGTAGCAACAGCAATCTCAAGTGATGTGCTTCCAGATGTGGGTTTAGTTACGGAACAACATTCTTCAAGTGTAATCGACCGCAACAAAATCATGAGAGAGAAAAAAAGAAAAGGAAGAATATACAGAAGACAGAAAGACGGAGATTACTATGTGGATTGTACTTCGATGTCAGAAAGGAAAAAATGTTACAACTTGCAAGTTTGATGAAAAAAAAAGTACTGCAAAGCAGTAGTTGAAGAGCATGTTACTCTGATTCAAAAATATGAATCTAAGTATATTGGTCACGTGACTCCATCCAGTGTCACAGCGCAGAGCATAACCAAGAGCATAACTGACTATCTAACAGAGAACAGAATTTTTACTGATAACATTGTAACCATCGGATGTGACAGAACCAACGGAAATACTGGAAGTTATGGAGGAATAATAAGGTTTCTCGAAGTTCATTTTAAAAAGCCCTTACAGTGGTTTGTATGTCAGCTCTATTCAAACGATCTTTCGTTACGGCATCTACTACAACACTTAGGCGGTACAACTACAGGTACTCGTGAATTCTTTGTAATTATTGGACAAACATTGGCTAATTGTGAACAGTTGCCAATTGTATCATTTGAGACAATTCAAGTTAACCTGACAAAAATAAATAGAAAAGACTTAAGCAGAGGTAAACAGTACTTTTTGATGTTTGCCAAGATGTGACTATCGGCCAGTGCTCAACAAGTTTGTCAAGACGAGAACCTGGATAATTACCCCAATCAAGGTGGTTAACGACTGCAAATCGCATTTTGCTCTTATACATTGCAACCGATAATCCATCACAGAATTTACACACGCTAGCAGAATACGTTATGGAAGTTTATGCAACAATGTTGTTTAGTATTAAGACTCATCTCTCCTGCAAGGATGATTCCAAACACATTTTTGAAACAATAAAAAAATCACGTTATCTCTCTGCTCAAATGAAAACTGTAATCGATCCTGTGATTCAGAGCAATGGTTTCTTTTGGAGTCCAGAAAATATACTATTAGCAATGATTACGGATGATCGAAAATTCATCAGGGAGCTTGATTTGCATCGGATCTTGGCGTTAAGAGCAAGAAAATCCATTGGACTACTTACATTTACAATTCCAGATGTGAACTTTGAAGCTGAAGACTCCCATGAACTCATCTATTGGCAGAATTGGGAAAAACGAAACCTCCACTTACCATGGGAATTTCAGATGAAGCTTTGAAACGAATGGTGCTAGATGGCGTACCTGAAGTGTTTGACTTTCCAAACTTCCCATATCGGTGGAACGATGCGTTATATTAGTCACAGATGTAGCAGATGTGGTTTGTGGTGCAACCAAGAGAGATGGATTTATTAGAGCCAGATTGGAGTCTAGACAACTTATGCCACAATTTAACACCAAAGCAGAATATCGCCAAGATTCAATTTAATTGTCAAGTAAAGTCATCCATCAAACTATGTTCACGCTCAGTTGTTTGCATTATGGTTACAGTTTAAGTTTTGAAAAGCAGAATAATTGTTTTACTAACATCTTAATTTTCAAGTGATAATTCTTGTGAGATATTGCAAACTCGATTCATAATTTCATACTTATACTTAATCTTTGTTCTACATTATATGGCATTTTCACATTTTGTTGTAAAGTCCATACTCTGAGCGGAGCCTCAAGTTATCTCTTACAATGTAAGTAAATTATTTTATTTGTTAACTTGCCTATATTAAAAAAATGAACCTAAATTAAAGCTGAAGTTTCCGCAGTATTAAATTCTAATACATTTTCTCATTCTATACTGCTTTACAACATTATTCAAATGTTACGCATTGTCGTAAATTTCATGGCCTGAGCGGAACCTCTACATACTGTTTGCTATAAAAATGCTTGTACATGGTAAATAACATACATGAAAGGCAGCTTTTCCGCACTATTACATCACATTCTTCAAATTTTGATTTTTTCATTCCACCTTAGTGTATTAAGCATCCTGAACCATGTGGCCGAAATCACAACTGTCAGTAGGTCAAAAGTCACATCTACTGCCCTACTTTACCCATTCTCGATAGAGAATCACGTTAAAATAATGATAATAATAATAATAATAATAATAATAATAATAATAACAAAATTCGACGCAATATGGCATAAAAAGGATTATTTATAGCTCAATGATACGATACTTAATAGTTCCTATCATTGTTGTCAAAAATAGCCGCGATACAATTTTTTGTTCGTGACGTCATTACGGCCCGCTCCAGAGGGGCAATTAAACACCCCGGGGGACATTGTCAATTACAGTGTAAATCGATAATTGTCTCTTAATGTCACGCACTTGTCGAACTCGTAAGCAAGAAGAATGCAATAATCCTCATCCATTGTCATTGTTAACATCATCCATTGTCATTGTTGTCATTGCAACCTTCCCCCTACTAGCCTTTCTTGTTTCGGAAATGCAGATATATACTATTGTTATTCAGGCCACAATAGATGCTTATCGATTCTTATCGTTGCTGCTGCTGCCCATGTATGAATGGATTTCTTGCTCGAACAATGCATCTGTATACCATATGTCCGTCTATCTTCTAGCCTCAAGGTATTGGTTGACAGAAGCGCGGAACGATGACGTCAAAGGTGCTCGAAGCCGTGAGCTTCGGATCAATGGTATTTAGTCAAAGTTTTAACCAACTCGCAACTCGAGTACCAATTCGTTGTCCAAATAAAGATGGCGTGAGTGTGGCTGATGACGTCAGAAATACAACATCCTGTTCCTAAGGCTCCTAACCCTTCGATAATATTCTCGATCACCAAGAAACCGATTTGCGTGAAAATTCATCAAAAACGTGCTAAAACTTGCAATAAAGCCAAAGCTAATTCCAATGAAATGCAATTAAATTAAAAAAATTATCAACCAGCATTTTTTTATTTCGAAGGAGGTATGGTTTATAATTTAGGAACGATTTTTATTAATCTGAGTCCGAGATCGCATGTTATACAGATTAACCACCTATAGACACCGACTCGAAGGTTTGCAGTAATTACAGCCTATGTTAGAGGAATTTCTGCCAAAACCAGAAATTAAAACTTAATGCCAAGATAAAATTGATAAACAGTTATATACAATATGCTTGTCTATACTAGATACAGATAGTATTTCACAAATATTTCACATCCATAAATTCGTATGTGCAGAACTGTTTCAAATGGGAGCAACTATATATACAAAAATATTTATAAAATTGGTTTGCAACTATATATATAAAAATCTGATGTGGGCAGCACATGACTTTCCTCATATAATGTAATGAATTTACTACTTTTACAGTAAAAAAAATAGGTTTTTCTTAGATACTAATATTCTTTCCAAGATATTGATTAGTCGTCATTTTCATTGATTTAGCGTCATTTTTATCCATTTGGCGAGATTTTCGTTAATTTGGCAACATTTCAAAAAGTCGCCAAATTGGCGACATTCCGCCAAATTCATCCCCAAAATCTCGCCAAGCGTTATGGACGAAGAAATAAGTTATTCTTACAGCAGATAAATGACTATTGGCGTTCAAGTACAAAAGTATTACTTAAAGTATCTTTTTTCATGAATGGAACGAGCTAGATCCACGAGAATGATGTCACCCAATGTATCGCATGGTATTACATATGAAAAGTGAACATGTTTCTCAATAGGAAATATTTTTTTTATTTTATATGACTTTTTGATATTTTTTTTGAAAAATGTACAATATCTCAAGAGTGGTTCATGTTAGCGTTCTAAAATTTATGTCAGTCGTTTTCTAACGAAAAATTACATAAGAAATGTCTATTTCTGTAACTTTATTAGCAGTTTTGATTTTTTGACGATTTTTTCAAAATTTCATTCGAAAATTTAGGGGGGTTCTGGATATTCGATAGCGTATAAAAACAATAGGCTTCCAGTGTTTACGGATTGTGATTTTTGTACTAAATTTCGTTCCAATCGGTCCATTCGTTCATCAGTTATCGTCTCCAGAGACTCACTGACACACACACACACACACACAGACATCACTTCAAAAATGTTTGATTCGTGATCAGGGATGCTTGAAACGTGCTCTCCCGTCGAAAACTCGAATTCGAATTTTCGACCCCGTCACAATACTTTCCTTATACATTATGTATATAAGGAAAGTAAAAATATTTCTAAAATTGGTTATTACATATACAAAATCAAGCGAATAATTTCCAAAGATATATACATATATATACATATATACAAAATCGCATGTTATACAATATATATTCTCTACCGAAATTTATCACTTGTACTAATTTGCTTGAGAAGGATTCGGGTCCGCATTCATGAATTTTGGGTTGTAGCCTAGTTATCAGGAGTATACGGTCAATGTTTGAGGCGACAGCTACCTAGACCTAAACCTGATTGAGGAATGAGTGCTGGGCTCTTTTGGGGCAAAAAGTTGGGGATTCCATCTTTAATATTACCATTACAACCAACTGAAAAACACTGGCAACCCGTAGGACCCTAGTTTGCCTTAACTCCGTTCGCAGGAATCCCCAGGAGGAGACTCCGTTGCCCGGCAGACACCAAGAGGAGATTGGGTTCGACTTGATCATAAGAGTCTAGTGTACAAAGAATTGCGCATTGTACAAATCTGCTGTTATAAAAGGTCATAATGGATGTAGGAAATTAATACGCCAGGTCTCACACACCTACCGCTCCTCCTTAAATATATGTTTATAATTATTGTAATTTAATCATAACTATGGTGAGTTAAATAAAGAATGTTTATTTTCTAAATTTTATGCCAATAGTTTCCTTAAAAAAACTACAGAAGAAATGAGTGTTTGTGCAACTTTATTAAAGGTTTTGAGATTTTGATGATTTTTTCAAAATTTTACTCAAATATTTATGGTGTTCTGAATATTCGATTGCGTTTAAAAATAACAAGCTTCCAGTCCAGTACTCACGTATTGTAATGTTTGTACCAAATTTCGTTCGAATCGCTCCATTTGTTCGTGGCATATCTTCTACACAGTCTTATTGACAAACACACATCACCTCAAAAGCGGTTGATCAGTATTCAGGGATGCTTGAAACGTGTTCATCCGTCTATAACTCGTATTCGAATTTTCGACTCCGTCTCAAATCTTTCCTTATATAGTATTATGTTATGCTTTATTAGCAAATTAATATCATTTATTTACACTTTAAGAACTTAACTGCAGATTGTCGTCAGTTCTGCTTCTTAAAACCGAACCACTAGGAATTAATCTATGCAAACCCCAGTTTATTACGTTAAAACTTCGTTTTCTTAAAAAGCTACTTTTAACCTATATATTAGCATCCTTAATGTGAGTATACAAGTATTAAAATATTTAATATACATTGTAAAATATATGTCAAATGCGATTTTATGGGAAGGTGATTTAATGGAAACGTAAAATAAATTTCTCAATAATCGAATCTACGTGGACCAGTTAAGCAGACTATTTCATCAATAAGACCATTTATGCATCATTTTATAAATGCATGGACTTGTTTCAATATTGAATAATATATTTTTGTGACATTTAATATCTGTTTTGAAAATATATTATAATATGTTTTTTAATTAGGTAATATATGAAAATAACTTATTTCTGCAATGAAACCAAAATGCAAAAAATATCTTTCTAAAATGTAACAAAATAAAAGTCTTGGATGAAGGATACATGCTTAAACAATTTATTTATAGAGGTACTTTAACAGGTTCAGTTCGCATTTAAAAATATAATCTTGAGTACAGTTTCACTGTATATTATAAAAACAGCTTGACGTGAGGATTACAAAATACATTTCATTATCATCAACTTTCAAAAATTACAAACTCAAATATATAGTGTTGCTTTCGATCGTAATAGCGTGTTTAACGGATTCTGTAAACAGGGGTAATAAGACTAAATCTCACAATTACCCTAAAAGTGATATTTATTGTCGCTTTGGGAGTATAACTTTGCTACGAGTTGTCAAGTATGATGTTAAAATCAGTTAAAATCAGAAACACATGAGTTACTGCTTTGATCGTTGCAAACCTCACTTTAATCCCTAGAAAATTTGCATTCATCTATATAGCTTCGTTTAGTCATTACTTCTGGCATTTAAGTACGGACTAGCATATGGAAATGTTTTAATTAAAGTGTTTGAAATTTTGGGTAAGATCAAGATTAACATAATAAATGCACACACAGGCTTGCAAAATGCACAAAATAAATAAATAAATAAATAATCGCTTGAAATTTTCTCAATGTTGTGACTAGAATGTGTTCATTGGTTTTGTGCATATAAGTTCTCCTGAGTACGGAATGTCTAATAATTGTATTGACCGCAAATGAACAATAATTGTGTTAGCTACAATCATAGCATAAAACCAGCTGTTAATAGAATTGTAATGATAATAACAGAAAAATTAAATCCTCAATAAATGAAATAATATTATTGGAGCTGCATGAAAACATATTTCATAAAGCGCATTTCAAAAGTGCAAATGTTGTGGTAAATTTGCTGCCTGAAGTACACAATTAATGGACATAAATCAATAATTAAATGTTACAAAAAATAAAATTTCAATCTAAACGCGCACATAACCGCCTTCCTTTGTTCTGTTCGCTGTCGTTATTTAATCGTTGGATTTAGTCGCAGTTTGATACACTCGTTGGGGCATATCATCTTGTTTGCTAAAGCTTACCGACCTCCAGAACTCCCTTCGTGAGATTTTTCAACTTCCCTGCTTCCATACCCCTTGCTTGTTACAGCTGGCAACCGTCGTAAATCCATTTGAAGTGGGGAAGCATCGCCTCCTACTCGCTTTTCCGTGTCGCCTGCTACGTCGTCATGATGTGCCTATTTGTTCCATCCCTTCTTCACTGACGCTCACAAATTTCCAGACCTCGCAAAGATGAGTCGTTTAGTATCTTTGATACTTACTCGTTTGTAAGAAAAATAAATAAGGTGGGCATTTCTCGAAACGTTACAATATGACAAATTAACTCTACTTTACGATCAATTAAATATTTTCTAATTAAGGAAATGCAAAATTTTATTATCTGATATACAATTAACTAACGTTTGAAACAAAATTCTAAGCCCTCTTTTAAATTTACGGGTTCATATTAGTCTATATGTAAAATTTCATAATTGTAGATTTTCCATTTGTTCGTAATGCAATGGCGAAATTGAGCAGTAATATCTAAACTGTAATCGTAATGTTCATGACAATAATAGCTGCAAAGCGCTTCGTATTACAAAGTTTGGGATAAAAATTGATTGGCACTAAATTAGTGAAAATTTTCTCTAATTTACCAGGCATCAGATATTAACTGATCACGTAAAATACTCAGCAGAGGACAAAAATCAGTCATATTTTAATTGTCATAGAATGTTAAATAATTGTTAAACTTAATTTTCATGCCTGTGAATGAAATACATTTAGCTTTTAAAGTGTATTCGATTGCATTTTTATTTAGAATGATATAGAAAATAATATAAATTTTGAAACAAAATGATATTACAACATCAATTTATAATTCTGCATAAAACAATCAATTTCAAATCCGGGAATAAATAAACGCATATTAATTTTTTATTATACAAGAGAAATGAAACTCATTTAAAATATGAGGAAACATTTTAATTTAATGTTAAGCATCACACATAATGTATAAATATCACAGAACATATTGGATAAAAAGCTTTAAAATGGAACAAACCAAAACGAAGGATTATTTTTAATCCTGACAGCATGCCTTATGGTATCTGTAAACATGCTTAATTTTACCAATTCTTCGAAATTAACATAAAACTGTTGTTTATTCTCTCTTCAGGAAAATAAATTTGCCCCGGGTTATCATCAAGTCTGGTCATTAAATTGCGAAACACATGGGTTCGTGTTTTAATCGATGCAAACCGCCCTTTATTCCCTGGAAAGTTTCTCCCTTCAAAGGTTACATTTATTCGATATTTTCTGGACAAAGTCCTTAACTTAAGTTTATTTATTGAAGTGTTTTAACGCCAGCGTTAAAAGTTTATGTTGAAACTCGATTTAATTGGATGGCTATTTCACGAACTTGTGAAATAAACTGTGCGATGAATCACATTGTACTTTATGGTTACCTCCCGATGGTATATTTTCGGAGAGTGGAGAGTAAGGTAGCTTTATTTCATTAGTGTTAGAATGCAAAAATGACGGTCAATATAGCTGAAAACGAAATGAGAATGTTTCATTAAAATATTTAAAAAGAAGTGTTTTTCATAAAAAAATAATACAATCAAACCAGCTTTTAATGATATTTTTATATATTGAATATACTGTTATTACAGTAGTTGCAGCGGGCTTCTTAACAGAGTAAAGAATCAATTGTCAGTGCAAGTTTTAATTGTTTATATAAGAAGAAGTGATATAGTGAATTATTTTTCGGTTCCTTGAGTTATGTTATAAGACAGCTTGGCTATATATTTAAGTTAAATCTTGTTTCAGACTTTAGAATAATCAGAGTGCATTTGTATATTTCATTCGAACTTAGCTGTGAGGAATGTATGATATTATACCATTATAATAACAGCTAGTCTTTGAATCCACAGAAAAAAACTGTTCATTTTTATTGTCTATCATCGCACAACTTTTTTTTATCTTTCATAAATATTACCCTGGCAACTTAGCACCACGAAAACTGGTCTGCAATTTAATTGCAGCGACAGTAAAATGTTTCACAAATAAGGAAGAAAAAAATTTACGGTCGACAAATCGCCTTTCTTTTAATAATGTGTTAATGAAAAAAGCTAAAGATAAAATTAAAATTTTTGCTATCCCCCATTCATATACGGAGTGCATATTAGAGGGCAATGCACTTATGAATGCTTCATGCATGATTTGTAACAATACAAATAGAGGAAAACTGAAGAATAAAACATCCCAATGTGAAATTCCTCATAGAAAATATTTTCTCTGATAATTTAGAATGCACTATCAGTGTTCAATTATCAGGACATACGCAAGTGTTGAAGACCCAGACCACTCTACTGGCTCAGAGGCGTACAGCAGCCATAAGAGTGGCCGGACGTACATAGGTGTGTAGATTTTTCTTCACACAAGCTGTATAAAACGAAACTGACCTTGTACCGCCACGTGCAGCTTAGCGCTCCCCAAGTTCAATATTCTCTATTTAATTTCATATCCTCTGAGTGACAAGGCAACATTGTTTTGTCTGTATATACTCCATGAGAAATTGATTTAATTGACTAATGAGAAACTGATTTAATTGAAATATATAGTTACTTTCTGCGATAACAAAATATACCAATATTGACATTTCAGAATTTTACAATTATTTACTTGCTAATCAGTGTTCCAACGTATGGACTTTTATTTTGCATATACTGGCTTTGCTCAAACGCATATGATTATACAACTATTTTCTAACAGAAAATAATATAAGTTAAATTATCAAGATTAACCGATACCCTTTCATCGCCTTTTTTTAAAATTAAGTCATCTCAAGACATTCAAACACATATTGATGATTTAGTTTATGGTAAAACGGTTCCATGCATACGGCAGATCTGATGGATTTATTGTTACAGCAAATATTTCTCGTCAGCTAGATGAAGTAAACAGTCGCATTCCATATAAATGGACAACGCCAACTTTGCTAGCTTTTTTACCGAGTTAAAAATCGGATATAATTTTGTTTTCAACGTTTGTCATTGAAAAATCAATTATCCGCACTGTAAGTAAATATTTTGAACCTTAATATAATTATTTTGTACCCTTTAAAGTGTAAATTGATGTATCACTTTAACATATTGTTCACATGGACGTATACTTCCTTATAACTCGTCGAATATTGCGTCTATACGCATTATTTAATTCATTTCTTTTGGGTGTTGAATCACTCAAAGTCTTAAACCATGTTTTATCTAAAATAGTAGAAAGTGGCATATTATCTCATTTCACAAAGGTCTAATTATCACATGATAAATTAACCCTGAAACTTTCAGCTCCTATCCTACGTATTCTATTTGAAAGAAATTTCAAGTAAACTAATAAGCGAAAATATGCGAACACTTCTGTGAAGCGAAAACCAGAGAAAGAAAAACCATATAAGAAGGGTTAAATAGAGTAAAGGAACCAAACAAAAATGTAAAAAAAGATTGCCCCACTAAATCCGAAAATGCACTAAAACAAAGAAAGAAGATACGTTGTCAAGGAGTAAATAATGAAAAATATGATGGCTAGCCTGTGTAATGGTCTACTGTCTGAAATCTATAGAACCTTATAGTCATTCAAAAGTAGGGTAAATAATGTGCTAATAGTGTAAGTGTAGACCTATGAAAAGTGCACTCTAGGTGCAAACTAGTTACCTCTATGTGTGTCAAGAATATGACAGGGATTATTAAATCGATGACTGATTAATTTAACTGAAGTATCTTAACATAACTTTGAAGACACTAATTGCATTGCGGTTTTCCAAGTTTTAAACGTAATTTTTATTTCCATATAGTATACTATGTTCTTTTACAATTTTTAACACTTTACAACAAAGTTGAAAAGTGTTTATGCCTTTGTTCATTCTGTCTGTCTGTCTGTCTGTCTGTCTGTCTGTCTGTCTGTCTGTCTGTCTGTCTGTCTGTCCGTTAGCACGATAACTGCCGTAAAAATGACTTAATCAAAATGAAATTTTAGTATGTTGTTCAGACGGTCTATAGGACCTATGGGGATATAAATGAATAATATCACCCAATTAGTTTTGGATTGAACCCGGTTTGAAAAAATGGAATACATTGAGCCCTATGGGACCTAATTTTTCAAGCATTTTTTAAGCGGATTTAAAATTCACAAATTGCTTCGAAAATTTTAGGCAATATTCAAATTATTCCATAAAATATATAAAAAAAAATTCAGCGAAATATATTCAGTAGTTTTTTAAATAAAAATTAAAATAATAATAACAACTCTTATATGAAGCGATCACGTGTCCATGATATGAAACGATCACATGACCCACTTCAAAATGATATATGGCATCCATCTTGTCTCAAAATCGTGATTTTTAAAGTTCTTTCTAATTCATATTGAGTGTTGTATCCATCCTAAAACTACTTTATTTTGGCCTAAATTCTGTGCATCTACATACTTTAACAACGCAATGACAATATATTTCAGTTTAAATGCTCATACAAATTTGATTATTTCTACTATTAGGCCTATTTTTCACCTATGTAAAATGTAAACAGCAAAATATGTAGAATGAGTTGTATTAGAATCGCTGTAATTCTTTAACACAAAATCATTTAGTCCATGGAGTCTGCATGGCTGATATGAATGAAATATTCATTGATTTTAGAAAGAGAAGGACGATAATTTTCGATGAAGTTTTACGCATAGAGTTTTACTTACTTGCAGCTCCATGGTCTTAATTTTTAAATAATATAAATTATTATAGTATTGTGATGAATGACATGAATGGGGGAATTATTTATGAATGAAATGTTGCTTTTATAGAGAGAGCCAGGCGAGTTATTTTTTCTATGACGTCATTTGAATGGATTTCAGTTGTTTTCGATGAAGTTTTCAAATATAATAAATTATCGTAGTATTATGATAATTCTAAAATTATTACCGAGGAATGTATCACATTTTAGAGATGTTTAAACCAGGCAATTTATATTTTAATGCCGTCATTTGAATGAAGTTAATTTTTTTCGATGAAGGTTTAAGGTTTCAAATATAATAAATGAATGTAGTATTGTGATAAGTTTTAAAATATTACCGAGGAATGTATTGCATTTTAGACATGTTTAAATAAAATTGCATTTAAGTTGGAAAGTGTTTCATAATTAATGCTTTAAGCATGATTGATCTTTCTTGTTTAGCTTTAATTTAGTTGTGATAACAATTCACTTATAATGAAGTAATTCTTGTTTTACAGTGCGGAGTAACAGATTGTTAAATTTAAACACGACGCAAATAAAACTTATAAGAAACGAATAACAACATGAAAAACAAAGTACAAAATACACGATCCCAAAACCTAACGAGATGTGTCAACTGACACATAGTGGGTTTACATTGTCACACTTCTTTTCAGTCTTTAAAAGTTATAATTAATTTTGTACTGGTCATGTACAATGTATATATATATATATATATATATAAATATATATATACTGGTCATGTACAATGTATATATATATATATATATATATATATATATATATATAAATATAATATATATAAAAATTATATATATATATATATAAATATAATATATATAAAAATTATATATATATATATATATATATATAATTTTTTTATTTTTTCAATTTTTATTAGAATGTAATAAAAATAAATGTATCTATAAATGTATCTATACATTGCATAAAAAACATTTTTCTTCGTAGTTAATTACTGGATTATAACAAGCATTGGTTGTCATTAAGTCTGAGTGTAATGAACTAAATTTATATTCCACCTCAAAAGAGTGTCTAAATGAATGAAGCTATGTTTTGTGAAAACAATCGGTAGTTTAATAAAGAGTCTGTACATATATTTAAGTTGTGTCGTGATTATTTGTTTCTGAAAATTAATAAATAATTAATTGCAATTACATTATTTTGAAAGTAATCAATGTTTGTTGTGTATCTGTTTTTGTAAAAACGCATTTTATTTACACTTAACACTTTACAACAAAGTTGAAAAGTGTTTATGACTTTATTCATGCTGTCTGTCTGTCTGCCCGTTAGCACGATAACTGCAGTAAAAATGACTTTATCAAAATGAAATTTTAGTATGTTGTTCAGACGATCTGTGGGACCTATGGGAATATAAATGAAAAATATCACCCAATTAGTTTTGGATTGAGCCCGGGTTGAAAAAATGAAATACATTGAACCATATGGGATCTAATTTTTCAAATATTTTTAAAACGAATTTAAAATTCACAAATTGCTTCGAAAGTTTTATGAAATATTCAAATCATACCATAAAATATAGAAATAAAAATTCTGCAAAATATATTTAGTAGTTTTTTTAATTAAAATTAAAATTATAATTACACCCTTTATATGGAGAGATCACGTGACCGTTATATGAAGAGATCACATGACCCACTTCAAAATAAAATATGGCATCCATCTTGTGTCAGAATCGTGATTTTTATTCTTTTTAATTCAAATTTAGTGTTGAATCCGTCCTAAAACCGCTTTATTTTAGCTTAAATTCAGTGCATCTACATATTGAAACAAAGCAATTGCAATATAGTTGAGTTTAAAAGATCATCCAAATTTGATTATTTCTACAACGAAGCCTACTTTTTACTTATGGAAAATGCAAATACCAAAAGATGTAGAATGATTTGTATAAGAATTGCTTCATTTATTTAACACAAAATTATTTAACTCATGGAGTCTGCAATATAGCTGATATAAATGAAACAGTCATTGAATTTACGCACAGAAGCAAACCATTTTTCGATGAAGTTTTAAACAATGAGTTAATTTACTTGTACATCCAAGGTTTTAATTTTTTTAATAAAATAAATTATTATAGTATTGTGATGAATGAAATGAATGGAATTTTTTTTGTGAATGAAATGCTGCTTTTATAGAGAAAGCCAGGCGTGTTATATTTCGATGATATCATTTGAATAAATTTCATTTGTTTTTGACGAAGTTTTCAAATATAATACAATTTTGTAGTATTATGATAATTTTAAAAATTTGACCGAGGAATGTATCGCATTTTGGAGATGTTTAAACAAGGCAGTTTATATTTCAATGCCGTCATTTGAATGAAGTTCATTTTTTTCGATGAAGTTTTAAGTTTTCAAATACAATAAGTTAATGTAGTATTGTGATAATTTTAAAAATATTACCGAGAAATATATCGCATTTTTGAGATCTTTAAATAAAATTGCATTGAAGTTGGAAAGTGTTCCATAATCAATGCTTTATGCATGATTGATCTTTCTTGTTGATTCTTTATTCTGCTGTTTTATAAGGGTTTATTTGAATATCCGTAAAAATGGAATATTATTATTTTAATGTATCATTATGCAATTGTTTCAAATTTTGTTTTATTATCACTGGAATTTATATTCATTTTATAATTAAAAATATTGTTTCTTATCCCCGTATGATCGAACGTTCATAATTTCTTGATCTACATATCATTATTCTATATTGTCCAAAGGATACTATCACTATTGTAGAATGTATTATTAAAAATAAGAAGAAATTATCTGTCGCTAATTCCTTATTACAGTTTCGTAAGTACATTTTACTTTATTTTCTGGACCAGTAGGAATTATGTATTTTATAAGAAGCATAGATTTTAAAAAGTTAAAATTTAAATCTTACTAGATGCCAAGTACACTTAAAATATTTTCCTGAGATTTATTTACTTTCAACGAAAAGTTTAGTAAGCTTGTCTTTTCTTTTAGACAATTATGATTTCTGCGTCAAGAAATCTCTTACAAATTTTCTATATGTCACAAATATATACATTATTTCTATAAGGCTTTATATTTTTAGGGGCTTTCATTGAGCTTAATACCAATCTGTGTGCCAAATATTCACTCTTTTGCTTTCAGATAAATGAAATTACGATTCAAATAATTTAGATAAATTTCAGAAAATAGATTCAGAAAACTCAGATAAATTTTACACGACTATTGTGTATCAAATAAACAAATGCTCTTCATTACATAAAATCCATTTTAAACCTTAGGCTCCTAGTTAAAGTGGTCGTGGTATCTATCAAATGTACAATGTGTATCAAATGTATATCAAATGCTAAAATAATTCACTCAAATCAAACACTAGAGCTACACGTATAAGCAAAATAATGTTTTTTTGTTGAAAATAAAATTTATGTCAAAAGAAATGTTCCCACTTCATACTATGCAAATGGATATCTGGTTCGTTCTAGTCAGTTGGATTTCAGATTTGCCTAGGACAGATCGATTTCTGCTCCGTAATAGACACCAGGGTGTATATTTTACAGTGTATAGATATTGTTGAGAATGTTACTTATACAGTCACTGCAAGATGCGTTACGAACAGATTGATCTAAATAATAGAAGGTAATGTCTGTATGTCTGTGTCTTATACACTATAGGCTCAGTGATCGCGCGTCACAGAGCTATGAAATTTAGCAGTCGGAGATCCGGGGGGGGGGAGGTGACACGTGAAAACCAATTTTTAAAATTTGAATAATTTTGTTTTTGTTATTTAATGATTTATGCGATTTCGACCGTATTTTCCCCTTTTTCCTCCACCATCCGGACGTTGTAGAAAAAAACAAATCACTTGACCGGAAACAGCAGACAAGTGCGAGTAAATATATATCAATTTCAAATCGTAGGGATAAATTCTAATAGTCTTTAAAGATTTTAAAACAAAAGTCACTTTCGGCTCAAGAAAACGAACTTTCGTTTTTAAATCCTCGTTAAAAGTACGGATAATTTCGACTAATAATTTACATTTTTAGAAAGCTCAAGGGTTAGGCTTACAAGCCTAATATGGTCAAGAAATAAGAAAAAGTAGCCGTGCTATCCGGATTTTAAGGAAGTAATGATTTTCAATTTCTCGGCCTAACCGCGAAAGCAGGGATCGATTTTTCACCCACATGCGTGCGCAGACACACGGTGTTTCTATGTTAGGGGAGGTGAGCGAGGTTGTGACCTCACGGTTCTGCCTAAGGCTCCTCTATATATGAGCTGACTCATCAAGCATATTGAAGCCCATCGTAGCTGGAAGCGCAGTCCATTAGCATTAACTCTATTCGTATTTTAACTTTAAGAAGTATAATTGAAATAATTATGGGTGGTTGTTCTGCACGGAACTGCTCTAATCATTCTAGAAAGGGTTTTAGGCTATTTCGCTTTCCTCGAAATGAAGAAAGAAGAAAACAATGGCTAATAAACAATTGGATACCCGGTAATGAAGAATACGTGTGCGAGCTAAATTCTACAATATTCTAATTGAAACTTCTTTTTTCATGTAAAGTATTTATTTTAAACACTCATTTTATAATTTCTGTAACTTTAGTATGGAACCCTATGGGCTTCAATATGCTTGATAAGTCAGCCTGTAGTAGAGGAGCTCTAGTTCTGCCGAGGTTCTGGCATCACGGTTCTGACATGTTTGCATCAGATACGCATAGCGAAATCGAATGGAACATTCCATATTTGTGCCTGCCAAATAATGAATGTACATCATTAATTTCAATTTGCTTGAAATGCATTTATTAATTTTTTAAAAACGTCCTTTTTTCTTACAACTCAATCCAAACCTTTCACTTTGTTGTGTTAGCAGTTTTTTAGGAGCGGTTTATCTATATCAAGTTAAGAATTTATTTTACTTCATTATTGTTCTTTTAAGAACATAAACTAATATTTCTATTTTTATAATATTACGTATTAAGTGAATTTACACGTTTATAGTGTATTTTATTTATATTGTTTTAAAATTATTCTGATTTAAACAGGGGCTATATATTGTTCTGATTTAACAGGTTTTCGACTTGTACTCTAGAAGTGTATTTAGATTTTTGTTTAATTTGTAAACATTCTATTCAGTTTAGAGTTTATTTTAACAGTGGACTATTGGTATTATGGGTGTTTATAATTTTGTTTCGTGTTTTTATTAAAAACAAAAAAGCTTTTAATATATACAAACTTAATTAATGAATGTTTTTGTTTTTGGAAAACATTATTTTTCATCTTAAAATTTAATTATTAGTGTTAACGTTATTAAACTAAAACAAATCATCTATTTTAATGGATTAATTTATTCATCCATTTTATTGGAATAAAAATTATTCATCCATTTTATTGGCGCCAGCGAGTTTTCCACGGTCAGAATTTTCAAGGGCAGCGAACAGGCTGGTCGCCGAAGGCGGCTAGTTCCTAATACATACGGAAAACCGAGGTATATATATTTAAAAGTGTATAGATATTGTTAAGAATGTGGCATATACAGTTGCTGCAAGATGCGTCCCGAGCAGATCGATTTCTACTACATACGGGAAACAGATATATATATATATATATATATATATATATATATATATATATATATATATATATATATATATATATATATATATATATATATATATATATATATATATATATATATATATATATATATATATATATATATATATATATATATATTTATATATATATATATATATATATATATATATATATATTGTACAGTGTACATATATTGTTAAAAATGTGCATTTACAGTTGCTGCAATATGGGGTTCGGACAGATCGATTTCTGTTTCATACACGACATCGAGATGTATATTTTTAGAGCGCATTAATATTGTTTAGAATCTGGTTATACTGCTGCTTCAAGTTTGTCTAATGCTTTTAACGAGAAACGTAATATAATTACTTAAATAATCTTGATTTTATAGTTTACAACAAAATAATAATAATAAAACACCCGCCCCTCCCGGAGATATATGGGAAACAGCACATCGGCCCGACAGCAATCCCGGGACATTCGGTCCATGTGTCGGGTCAATAGGCAGCAGACAGCCGCAAAACAACAGCCGGCACCAGCCAAGTCACACCCATACAACCGACTCAACGATACCATGGATGCATCACAAGTTCAGAGCTAAAAGCAGACAGAACGGGGAAACAATCATAGCAGCAGGTTAAGACTCAGCCACACAGTAGTACGCAAAATGAGTACACTAAATGATAAAATGAGTACATGAAAAGAGTACACAAAACTATAAAGTTCGATAAATCGAAGCTAATAGATCTTACATAGAAATTAAACAATTGAATTATGAAGATCTGTGTTTATAATTTTAGCGTGGTTTCTTTATTAGTATTATATATAATTAGTTTATGTGCTTTATCTTTACACCTTGTTCGTATAGTTCATTTGATTAAAATTGTTGACAAAATATGACTAAATTTATTAAATATTTAAAATGTTAATAAAACGTCTGCATATTTTGATCAACATGTTCTGCGAAATTACAACTAACATATACATGAAAGATAATGCATCAAAGTTAATGCTATCTTGAGTGCAGCAAATTCATTTTCTAACTGAAATCTAAAGGGAAATTCTAGTTCTGGTTAACAGCATGTGAACTAAAATTTTCTAAGATCTCATTGCAAAAATATTAACTATTGGGAAAATGCATATATATATTTTCGGAGGCCGAAATTTTCTTAGTCATAAATCCTTCTAACAAAGTATTATCAGGATAAGGAAATATAGACAGCATTGATATGGAATTTTATTTGATTTGCAATACCAATCAATCCAAATAGTTAATTTTTAATATTCAGACTTAAAAGAGCCATGTTTGTATTTCGGGTATGAATGGAGAACCACACAAATATATATGCATGGTTTCTGTTACAGGGAATTATAGTTCAATCGCTGTGAAGTTAACTCTTATGTGCATAAAGAAAACGGAAAGACTCTAAAGTAACCCAAATCAGTCAAAAAATAATAACAAGAATCGATGAAAGAATATTTTTATTAAATTCTATATTTGACATGAAAATGTTCCTTTTTTTTCGTGCTTGTAACTGGTTGTATCCAATACAATAAGGTAACCTCTTTATACTATATACAAACGATAACATACGTATAAAACTTTACTTGCAAATTTTTAAAACCGATTTTACGATTTAGTGACTTTTTAAGCGAATCAAAATCACATATATAAATACTATAAAATGTATCGAAGTTGCCCGGGAGTTAAAGGCGGGTATCACGACGGGTATCAGGATTGGATTCTGATACTTTTCCTTTGTTACAGTACCCACTGTGAACATGTGCCTGTAGGTGCTAAATCCCAAAGTAAATCTCGCCCAAAACACTATCACTACAAATGATATGGTGTTCAATGGCGTTATTTGCTTGGTTGCTTGTTTTCCGTTCTCTGCAGACACTTATAACATTTATTGTATTAATCTAGAGCGACTTGTGACTCATCTGTAAAGAGAACATTGGACCACGCGTGCACCCAGGTCGCATGCTGATGATATTATTTATATTCTGCTTCTTTGGCCTTAACGCTCAAATGGGCACAAAGTTTTGGTACCCGGGCGTAAAGACCTTTGACATGTAACCTTCGTCTTACAGTGCTGATGGATATTGACTTTTTTATTGTTTTGTTAGCCATTAATCTGAGAACTGGTGCAGTAGCTAGGAGATTGGATTTGGACATTAATGCGATGTACTTGTCATCAAAGAATGTTGTAGAACCAGGACAATTTGTAACAGGTTTCTGAATACCTGTGTCACTTGTTTGAACTTGTTTCTATAAACCATAAAAGAAAATAATGTTCTACAGAAAATAAACTGACGATTTTCTCAATGGACTGTATTGCATCAAGCTTCCAAACAGTACGCCAGCTTTAAGAATCTTCTAGACGTATTTTTCGTTTCATAACAAATCAAATATAATAAAATATCAACCATAATATTCTTTTACGGAAATTTATCTTTCGGTATTGCATCTCTTACACGTAAAAAAATCATCTTCTTTCGTGTTTCATTTTTATATTGTTCGAGGAGCAAATAACTATTGGACACATCATTTGGCATTGGCATATTCTCATCAACGACAACAATAAGTTTCACCTAATATAATTCACGGATGCTTTCGCTATTTGGAAAATTTCATTACATGATTCATTTTGGAAGACAGTGTATTTGAAAAATATTGTATACTTTGCTCTAACAATTTTCAAATGTTAGAAGGAATGAAACTACATTGTAGCCTGTAATATAGCCTTTCCTATATAATCATGGAAATTAGTTAATGTTGCCAATTATATATTTACGTGACACGTCTTATTCATTCTTGTATAGAGAACACAGCTTCACTCCAGGTTGTCATCGTTAGGTCCTTGAAATCTAAAGCACTTGGTTTGCCGATTTTACTCCACTTCAAAGGTTGCATTTAATCGATATTATCGGGGAAAGCCTTTAACTGAAGTATGTGCATTGAACTGTTTTAGCTAAACAGCTTGAAGTACGTACTCGGACTCCATTTTATAGGATGGTGATTTTAAAATCATATGAAATAAGATGCTCAATATATAATTTTACAGTTTAAGATGGAGGCTAGCGTTAAATTTTTGTGGAATATTAAGAACAAAATAAATTAAATTTACAATCTAAAATTACAAATATATTTTACTATTTGTTAAGAACTTTACAATAATTTCTCATGAACTAGGAGGAATACGCTTAAATGTAACTAAACTTTGCTTTTATAACATTTTTGTAATTTTCAACAAGTTTATATTTATATTCATAAAATGGATTTTTAAACTTTGAAATTACAATGTGAAGAACTTCTGATATGAGAGTGTTGAAGACCCAGACCGTCCGATTCGTCCGAGGACTTAGAGCATTGATATGAGAGTGTATAATAATATGATATCTATATGTGAAACATCCATAATTTTAGTTAGTGCAGTAAATACATACGTTCACGATTTAAAGTGCTTTTAATCGTTTAACAGGAAGAGGATTTTTGTACTATTACAAGCCAGCTATTGAATAAGAAATGAAACAACACGACATAAAGTACATAAGAATTGTAACTTATATAAACCAAAACACAACAGATTAATTTATGCAAACCGCAGTCTATTCCATTAAAAATTAATTTCCTTGAAAAGCTGCGTTTAACTGCTATATTATGGATTCTTAACGTGAGTATACATGTATTATAATCTTAAATTGCATTGTAAAGTATACGTCAAATACGAATTTAAGAGAAGACGAGTCAATAAAAACGTAAAATACAGTTTTCAATAAATTAACCTATCTAAGCAGACAGGTTAAACTGAAGCTAAAAGTTCCAGGTGTGTTGATCTAGTGTTGAAAATTAAAAAAAAAGTTGATTGCTTCTGTGTACAGACTTTGTAATTTAGGAATGATAATAAAAATGTCTTAAAATAGTGGATAAAAAGATACCCATCTAGAAAAAAATATATATCATCATACAATTATCGTAACAGGATCCCCGTTTTTGTCAAACTAAAGCTAAGTATATTTCGAAGGCATTAAAAAGGAGCCACAATTTTGAATCAAGCATTAGTTTTCCCTATAGGCACTTTTAAATATATCTTTTATAGAATTTTGAAATCAAAATTTTATTTTTTTCACCATTAATCTTCAAAATCTAACATTTCATTGTTTCAAACGATGTTGTCAGTACAAAAGAAATAAATACATTTAAATCATTTAGACAATAAAAAATAATTCAATTTTCTAGAGTGCTAATATTGAATCCCTAGAGTTATAGAGACCTTTACCCCTTCATGACTAAATTTATTTTTAAATCTTTCGCTATCGCTGGCGCTTGATGCCATGAGCAGAGCTGGACTGAGATTTTTGAATATGAAATTTTCGATTTGTATTAAACGGAAGAGTAGTGCAAAAATAAAACTCGTTTATGCAATTGTCCGGATTGTGCTATGATTTTTGCATTTGCGATTTTATTTGTATCCGCCATAGGGGTATAATTCCGATCAAAACACACTCCATATATTTCATTGGCATTTTGATATACTTTAGCCCCTATAGCTCAGATTAAAATTGCAAATTTTACTGTTATTTAATTCACGCTACGCCAGCTATGCGGATATAACATTGATTGCGTGAAATTTTTTTCTTCTTTACATGTATCAAGCCTGCTGCGCTCGTTAAAACCTCGGATAAATATTAAAACGCAAATTTTACAATCTGTTACACACGCTGTTTCATCAAGTGACGGGTTTAGATTTAAATATTATCCTTCACGGGTATTTCAGATTGAAATTGCGATTTAATTTATATCCCATAGACACACTCAACTAGCTCATGTTAAATTTAGATCCATTTTTGTTACTTTACAAATTTTGCCTCCGTGTAAGAACATTGTTTTTATTCAGATATACCTCCGGGGGAAGGTGACTCCGCATGGAGACATTTCATGTTAACCCAGATCCCATTTATGTAACATAATTTAGATATATTTATATAGGACAAATAAAAAACTTGCCCCACCCCCTAAAGTTTCATTCGCCCTTCCGGCCAAAAAGTCCTGAAATAATCACTGTGTAAGAAGGGAGATACGAGAGCGGGGGGGGGGGGGTCTTTAAAATTTTCATTATCTAGAGATACTTGCTCCGATTTTGATGCAATATTTATTTTGTAATTTCTACTATGCAAAGGACCCTTTTAATCGGCTGACTCTAAATTTTGACCCACATTTATTGCTTTGTGATTTATGCTTTTGAGCAAAAAATACTAAAATAATTGTTAAAATCACTGGCTGTTATATTTAGTAGCCACTGGCTAAGTTCTCTAGTAATTATTAAGTTCGAAAGTATTGCTGCTAAATTTACTGAGAAAAAAAGAACAAGAAAATTGTCTAGTGAATAATCAAGATTTTGTTAGTGTTTGAATATATTTTATTTATTTATGCAATCTCGTTTATATTCAATGTAAATTATTTTCATAAATAAAAATTAAAATACTGTAATTTATATATTACTTAGTCTATCTAGTATGATAAAAAATAATGCAACCTAAAACTGTTTTAAAACAGGATAGTTTCCCATAAATAGTATTATCAAATTAAAGCTATACAGTTTTTGCACACTGTCAAAACATGAAAAAACGTAATATTTGACATAAAATGTTTCGGCACAGACATCGCAATTGATTCTTCTAATAGGGCCCCGCTTTTCCCAATTCAAACTCTGGTTAGCGTGATTTCAAAGTATTAGAGGCATTCATTGATATTACATTATTCTATAAAACGGAAAAGAATGTAGAATTGCATATATTTCTATAGGCTAATTAGAAAAATATGTACATATACTCCGGTAAGCTTCAACTATTATTTCATTTCTGTGGATCGGTCTGTGGAAGTTTAATCGAATTTCAGTCGACTAGATTGGCACAAAGGTTACGTAGACCCTATGCCAATTGCATACCATGTACCATATGCCAATCCACCATATGCCATATGCCATATGGCATGTACCATATACCATATACCATATTGCATTTTTCCTTCTATAGAATGAGCTATGGGGAGTGTATGGACTAATCCATACAAGTTCTTTCAAACTTGATATGATACATATGACACAATTATATCAATAAATCCCTTTATGCATCATTTTATAAACGCATAGACTTATTTGAATATTAAATTTTTTGGCGATATTCAATATTTATGTTGAAGATATATTTGATTTTTTGTTTCATTGGATAACATTTCGAAATGACTTAATTCTGCAATAAAATAGAAAAGCAAAAATAGCTTGCTAAAATGCAACAAAATAAGAAACCTGGATTAAATATACATGTTCGAACACTTTATTTATATAAACACATTAGAAGATTCAGTTTGCATTTCAAAATATTATCTTAAGTTCAATTTCACAGCATATTCTAAGAACAGCTTGACGCGAGGATTACAAAATACATTTCATTATCATCAACTTTCAAATATTACAAACTTAAATATATATAGTGTTGCTTTCGATCGTAATAGCGTGTTTAACGGATTCTGCAAACAAGGGTAATGAAACTAAATCTCACAATTACCCTAAAACTGATATTTATTGTCGCTTTGGGAACATAACTTTGCTCGAGTTGTCAAGTATGGTCGTTAAAATCAGAAACACATGAGTTACTGCTTTGATCGTTGCAAACCACCCTTTATTCCTTAGAGATTTTGCATCCTTATATATCTCCGTTTAGACATTATTCTCTGGCATTGAAGTATGTATATTGAAGTGATTTAACTGAAGAGTTTGAAACTTTTGGTAAGATCAGGGTTAACAGTAAAAGTCCAGACACCAATTTGTAAAACACACAAACATATTAATAGCTTGAAATTTCTCCAATGTGGCTACTTTAATCCGTCAACCGGTTTCACCTTTACAGTTAAAAATTGTACTGTTAGCAAAGTGACATTAATTGTATTAGCCACAATCATAGCATGCAACCGGCTCGTAATCGAATTGCAATGTTCATAAGAGTAAATTTAAATCATACAGCAATGCAATAATATTATTGAAATTTAAGTTTATTATAGAAGATGCGTGAAAACATTGTTAAATTACATTTCAAAAGTGCAAATATTGCGGTAATTAGGCTCCCTAGAGTGCACAATTAATGGACACAAACCAATAATTATATATTACAAAAGATACAATTTGAAAACGGAAAAATTGTATAAAAACTAATAAAAGAATGTTAAAATGTTAATAATTTCTTTTTGGATATTTAGAGGCTGACATATGACCCAGTGGTTGCCATGCTGCTGTGTGATGTTAGAATTATGGAAATTAAGCTGCATTTTGTTTAAATGGTATAGACATTACACACTTTTTACAAACTGGGTTTGCCAAACTAGGTTTTCACAATTTTACTAACATGCTATACATCAACTACGTCTTAATATATTTGATAAACGAGGGGGCTTTCCCTCCTATTTGCTATGCCTGAAAAACAACGTAACTCGCTTTGCAAATCGAAATTTTGCTTCGAGAGCACTTTCATGTCATCTGCTACGTTGGCGTTATATGCCAGTTGGTAGCCGTCCCTTGTAACATTGGCGCACACCAAGCCCTGGAACGTTTTCAATCCAAACGCGTACATTGCCGCCTTCTTTTGCAGTATTTGCTAAGTTGTCCAACCCCTTTTAGATGTCGCCCATTAATCCCTGAAGTTCGTCATAGGCATAACACACTGGTTGGAATATATCCCCTTGTTCACTAACGCTTACCGACATCTAGAACGCGCTTACTGAGCTTTTTCAACCCATCCGTCCTCCATGCCTCTTGCTCGCTACGCTCGCCAACCCCCGTAACTCTCTTTGCAAGTCGGGAGGCTTCGCCTCGTACTCGCCTGCTGCGTAACATAACTGCCGCCTGATACGTAGGCATAATATGGCTTAAGCCGTCCCTTTTTCGCTGACACTTACTACTTTCTAGAACTCACTAAAGTGAGCCGTTGAATATCTTTGATACTTACTTGTTTATAAGAAAAACAAGAGTAAGGCATATCTTTCTAAAAATGGCTCCACCTGTACTATCTTACGACTAATTAATTATTTGCTAATTTAGCGAATGAAAAATTTCATTAATTTATATATAATTAACTAACTTCTAAATAAAAATTCTAAGCCCATCTTGCACATTTTCGGGCTTATATTAGTCTATATGTAAAATTTCATAATTGTACGTTCCGTTTCAGTTCGTTTTTCCATTTGTTCGTAAAGCAATGGCAAAATATAGTGTTACGTTTTTTACTATAGGGAGATGTACAACAATCAGTGCAACAATTGGTGCGCAATAATAACTATATTTTAATCGCAACGTTCATGACAATACTAGCTACTCAACGCTCTGAATTAAAAATGTTCGAGATAATAATCTGATATGCATTATATAATGAAAATGTTCTCTAATTTATCCGACATTAGAAACTAATTGAGTATGTAAATAAATACTCAACTAAACACAAAATCAACAATATTTTAATCGTCTTAGAAGGGGAAATAATTGTGAAAATACATTTTAAAGCCTGTAATTGATATACATTTAGGTTTTAAAATGCATCCGATTGCATTTTTAGTTAAGTACTAGCCGAAAGCCGTTGAAAATCAACGGTCTCTCAATAATCTACCCCTGAATAATGTAAATTGCTGAATAATTTGCGTTTCACATTTATTCTTTAAATCGAATATTTTGGTGGAAATATTGGGAAAAAATATTGGAAAACTTAAATTGCGCACTTCTTCGTTTCGAACCACCTATCAGTATACCAAATTAAAGTCTCTATCTCATCCCGAAGCATATTATTTTATAATTTCCACTTTTGAACGTTTTTCGGCGGAGCACCCCCTTAAAAGAACATTTTTGAAAAACCGCATTCATCTTTGGTTATTCTATCAAATGATTAGTCCGTATATTAAATTTTAAGAATCTATCACATTGCAAAGGCTGCGTTTTTCATTTGTTCGTCAAATCGAATATTTTAGTGAGCGGCAACGCGCAGAAAATAGCAAATGTTGGAAAACTGAAATTGCGCACTTTCTTCCTTTCCAACTATGTAATCGTACACCAAATTCGAAGTCTCTATCTCAGCGCGAAGCATGCTTTTTCGAGCATTTCACCTTTCAAATGTACCCACCCCCTGAAATATATAATTTTGAAAAACTTCATTCTTCTTGGATTTTCTATCTGATGATTCGCCCATATACTAAATTTCAAAACTATATCAAGTTTTAAAGGGTTTTAAAAAGTTCTATTTTATTTCAAAAATCGGACATTTGGGTTTGCAGCATCCCTTAAAATAGAAAATATCAGAAAACTGAAATTGCGCATATTTTTCGTTTCGAACTATCTACCCGTTCACCAAATTGGAAGTTTCTATCTCATCCCGAAGCATGGTTTTTCGTCATTTTACTGTTCGAACGTTTTTTTCTGGAGTGACCCCTTAAACGAACATTTTTGAAAAACTTTTTTTGTTTTGGGTGTTTCCATTAAATGATTACCGCATATACCAAATTTCAAGCATATATCGAATTTTAAAGCAGTTTTCAAAGGTAAAAAATTATTTTCTCCATTTGTTCTGTAAATCGAACATTTCGGCGCGCGGCATCCCCTAGAGTAGTAAATATTGAAAATCTGAATTTGCACACATTCTTCTTTTCGAACGGTTTACCCATACACTAAATTTAAAGTTTCTATCTCATCGCTAAGTACGCTTCCCTATCACTTCACTTCTCGATCGTTTTGGTGTGGAGCAACCCTTCTAGAGAACACTTTTGAAAAATTCGACTTTTACAGGGAGTTTTATCGAACGGGTGAGCCGTGTACCAAATGGAAAGTCTCTATCTCCTTGGGGAGTCCCTAAAAAATGCGTGACAGACAGACAGATGGACACTTGGCAATTTGTATATATAGATAGATATATTGACAATAATTTAAATGTTTAAGAAAATGGACTTTACAACATAACATCAATTTCTAGTTCTGTTAATACAATTAATTTCAAATCCGGTAATAAATAAACACACTTTTATATTTCATAATGGAAGAGGAACAAAACTAATGTACGATATGAAGGAATATTTCACTTTAATGTTAAGAAGCACATAAAATGAATAAATATCACAGAACCTATTTTATTAAAAGCTTTGAAATGGAACAACTCAAAGAGAAAGATTATTTTTAATCATGATAACATAAAATATGGTATCTGTAAACATGCTTAATTTTACCAATTTTACTAAATTAACATAAAGCTGTTATTTATTCTCTCTTCGGGAAAATAAGTTTGCACCGGGTTATCATCAAGTCTGGCCATTAAATTGCGAAACACATGGGTTAGTGTTTTAATCGATACAAACCGCACTTTATTCCCTGGAAAGATTCTACCTTCAAAGGACGCATTATCCGATATTTTCTGGGCAAAGTCCTTAACTTAAGTTTATTTATTGAAGTGTTTTAACGCCAACGTTAAAAGTGTATGTTGAAACTCGGTTTAATTGGATGGCTCGTGCACAAACTTGTAAAATACGCAATGAATCACATTGTACTTTATTGTAGCCGCCCGATTGTATATTTCCAGAGAGTAGATAGTAACATAACTTCATTTTATTAGTGTTAGATTGTAAAAATGACTGGCAAAATAAGTGTAAACGAAACGAGAATGTTTCATTAAAATGATTGAAAAGAAATGTGTTTCATAAATTGTAATACAATTAAACCATCTTATAATGAGATTTTTATAGCGAATATATCTTTACCGTCATTACAGTAGTTGGAGTGGGCTTCTTAACAGAGGACAGAATCAATAACCAGAGCAATTTTTAATTGTTTATATTAGTAGGGATGTAGAGAATTATTTTTCGGTCCTTTAAGTTTTGTTATAAAAGAATTTGCATATATATATATATATATATATATATATATATATACATATTCTAACTTTCCATATTAGCTGCTGGACAATTGGTAAGGACGGATAACACTATCACTCATAACAACCACACAATGAAAGAAAACAAAATGTGGAAAATTAGAAAAAGTGCGAAAAATTGTGAAAAGATGTGTGCGTATGCAAATTTTTTATTTCCAAGTTTGTTCGTCACGTGATGGAGCTGATAAGAGATTTGAAGGATTTGACGATTGTGGACAGTTGTTGTTCCAAGTGAAAGTTTTACGGGAAAGATTTAATTGATGAACTTGAAATTTTCAGTATGTCTTCCCGATATCACTTAGACGATTTTTCGCTTGACCATATTATTGGAAAGATCGAAAAAGGGCTTAAAATAACAGATGTTTCCAGGGAGTTCAACATCGCCCGCAGTGTTGTTTCACGGCTGTTGCAAGCATTTAAGGCAACAGGAATGTGTAGCAAGCGTCACGGGGGAGATCGTGTTAGAAGTAAGATGCCTGCAGGAGACAGGTACATTGTTCTATATCGGCAAAAAAGGACCGGCGCACCACAGCACAGCAGGTAGCAAATCGGTGTCTTGCTACCACAGGGCTTCGGACCTCCCGAAAAAATGTAGCCAGATGTTTGGGAGAAGGAGGACTATACGTCCGCAGACTGTTGTGTGTGTCCCATTGTCCAGACTGCATTGTACCGCCCTTTCGAAATGGTATCGTAAAGATCGCAATTGATTTACACAGGACTGGACTTGCATACTATTCTCAGATTATAGTAGGTTCAGACTATTATCGGAATGTAGACTCCAACTGATCTTGCGTGAGAGTGGTACTGCTTATCGTCCAGAAAATATCCAAAAAAGGGACCGATATCCGATATGCACTATCACTGTATAGGCCGGATCATGATCAATGTCCGCACGCCCCTACATGTGGTTGCAACTGGGACTATCATACATTGATGAAGTTCTACTTCCACTTGTTCGCCTTTTCCGTGATGCTGTAGGTGGTAAATATGTTTTCATGGACTACGACGCACCATGTCATCAAACACTCGCTGTTCAGGATTGTCCAGTCAGCAAGGGTATTCAATGCCTCATATGACCAGCACATTCTCCAGATCTAAACACCATTGAAAATGTTTGTGGAGGCGAAATTCTTGTCGAAATTAATCTCCAATAAACAAGAACACCTTCATCCGTGCACTGACAGAGGAGTGGGATAACTTGCCTCAACAGCTGCTGAATAATGTTGTGCAAAGCATGACACGGGGTGTGGAATGTTGCATCGCACTTCACGATGAGCATATCCCTTACTTACACCTTTCTCAATGGTGCCTGTTGTCGTTCATATACACTTTTTCATTTCTCCGTACTCAGCATCAAATGAGCACTTTTTTTCCTTTCAGATGTTTCAAAACCTTCTATCTTTCTCAGAACAATAAACTATCTTTATTCTAATTTGAGAGCAGTGTGGCAACAATATTTTGTCCTGGTGGGCCACCACCCTCCGTTTAATGTTGCGCTACATTGCAATTTGTGAACCATCCTTAGTAATTCTCCAACAGTATATATATATATATATATATATATATATATATATATATATATATATATATATATATATATATATATATATATATATATATATATATATATATATATATATATATATATATATATATATATATATATATATATATATTAGTTTAAAAATTATCCAATAATAGAATAGAGAGAATTTGCAACTCAAAAAATTCTAACTTTAAAATATACCTACATAATGAAAATAAGTATTAAATAGAGAATCATCAATCAAATAACAAATAAAATGCAAATTTCTAGTCACCAAGCGGAAGATAGTCATCAAAAATCAATGGAATGGAATCGATAATTGAAAATCAAATACAATTCAAATATTAAATCTATACACGTTAATAATCACTAGTCCTAAATAGATGAATTGTTTATTTTGAAGAATATTTTTATCAAGTCTAAATATTTAATCAAAATGAACACAAAATGTATGTTTTTGATATTAGAGATAGATTAAATCTATAAACTCTATTAACTTGGACTACATACATAAAGATGGAAAAATTATAAATGGAACAAGAATACAAAATTATAAAGGGAAAAAAAAACCTCTTTAAATTTCCTAACCATTGCAGCCCAGAATAAAGAGACTAATGATGCCAATCGCAAGGGATAAAAGTAGAGAAATACTGTTGCCAATCGTAAGAAATAAAGTAATGAGAAAACAGTCATGCGAAAAGGCAATAAAAGGTGATATTCTGCAGTAAGAGAAACAAAATAATAGGGCATATAATATAATCGAAAACAGTGAGGCTAATGTATGACGGGATGTAAATACAATGTAATGTTTATTCAAGAGAATGTTGATGTCTAGCTACTATAAGAAACTAAGAAGATAATTCAATAAAATTCAGCTAATCCAAACTTTATAACTATACCATTTTCTAAATATGCTGGATATTTATATAATGTCCTGGTAATTTTTAGATTATTAATATACATAGCATGCAATTTTTTATCTGATTATCTATAATTCTAAAAAGTTGATTAAGTATAATATTTCTAAACAATTGAATCGAGTTGCAGGAATTAAATGGTAATATTTTACTAATGTTAAAATTAAAATAATCTTTTTTATCATACAAATTAGTAACAATTCCATTAGTAGCTTCAATAATTAGATTTAAATCCAAAGGATTAATATTATTACTAATAGTGGCTTCAAAACGATCTTTAAAATCAAAAGTTTGGAATCCAATTAGTTTACATGGTGATGCTAATTTATTCTTTAATTATTTACTATTATTTAGAATAATGCAATTATTGCTAGAATAACTTAAACAATCATTTATTATATTTAAATAATTTAGTAGTAATTTACTCACAGTAGTAGAGTAAGTATTATGACCACTCGTTACTGTTCTAAATGGAATAGGATTTTTATCAAAGTTAGGAATAAGCACTATATATGAATATTTAAGAAATTTATAGAAACTATCTAAATCATTATATGTACATATTGATAATTTTCAGTTTGATACTGTTAATGGAATGTGAATCTAATTTAAATATACTATTATTCTTTAAATAATTCAAGAGAAATTGTAAACATAATTTTTACAGATAATAGCATAATTAGAAGCTTTATCAACATAAGTAATAAACAGACGATCTTTGTAAATCATTAATGGAGTGTTTTATAATATCGATATTATATATAGGTCTAAATAATTTAATACTACAATTAGTACTTTTAATTAATTTTAATAAAATAAATTTCCACATATTAATACGTCTAAAAGCAGAGCATATTTAGAAGTTAATTTACAAATATATCTATCAAGGTCAAGATTTATCGACATTAAAACTTTAAAAGAACTATTACTACATGGTATCCTGAATTTTGTGCCAAATGACATAATTCTGCAAATGACATAATTCATATGACATAATGCCATGACATATATGCCAAATGACATAATTCTGGTTCTTGTCGTCTTTAACAATCGCTAAGTCTCCTATAACTATGTGCCCCAAGTGTGGATTTAGATATTTTGCATATTTGTCTACTTTGCCAATACATTCATTATCTACATTTGACATGGAATATTTATCTATAGAGTGAGATTGTGAAATTTCATTATAACTAAAAATATATCTATTAATAGCCTTGTCGTATTTAAAAGTCTTTGAGACACCCTAATAACACCCTAAAATTCCTAATAGGCAATAAATGTTTGAACTTGTTAAATAGATTCCCCAAATTTATAGAATTATAAAATGGATTCTTAAATGAAATTACGTAATAAGAAGTAATAGACGTATTATTATTATTAAATTGATTACAAAGTTTTAATTTTAAATATTTTGATCTAGTAATCAGCAAATCATTGTAACTATGATTAAAATGTTCATTAGTAAGATTTAATTTTAATAAAATGGCATAAACATTATTTAAATGTTTTTTCATTACGGCAAATACCCATGACTTTATTAATTTCCAATAATAAGTGCTGTTAAATTGCTGATGCAAACATTTTATCTCAGCTTTATAATTATGATGTTTGTAGCTTCCTTCGCCACATTTAAATCTTTTGAGGTTAACAGAGTATCTATTTAAATGGGGTTTCAAGAAGAGGTGATTAAATATAGAATATTTATTATCTACAAAATTATTTTTTGCAATATTACCATTTAGATATAATTGATTTAATCCATATGGAAAAATATTACAATTTGATTTAATATAGAAGTTTTAAAAAAAAATTCTATCAGCTGTACTAGTTACTTTCCACATATACATAATGTATAAGGAAAGTATTGTGACGGGGTCGAAAATTCGAAATCGAGTTTTCGACGGGAGAGCACGTTTCAAGCATCTCTGATCACGAATCAAACATTTTTTAAGTAATGCCTGTGTGTGTGTGAAAGTATGTATGTGTGTGTGCGTGTCAGTGAGTCTGTGGAGACGATAACTGACCAACGAATGGACCGATTCGAACCAAATTTGGTACAAAATCACAATCCATAAACACTGGAAGCCTATTGCGTAATCGAATGCTCAGAACCCCCCTAAATTTTCGAATAAAATTTTGAAAAAATCGTCAAAAAATGAAAACCACTAATAAAGTTACGCAAATAGACATTTCTTATGTAATTTTTCATTAGAAAACGATTGACATAAATTTTAGAACGCTAACTTGAACCGTTCTCGAGATATTGCACATTTTTCAAAAAAATTATTAAAAAGTCATATAAAATGAAAAAAAAAATATTTCCTATTGAGAAACATGTTCCCTTTTCATATGTAATACCATGCGATAAATTGGGTGACAGCATTCTCGTGGATCTAGCTCGTTCCAATCATGAAAAAATATACTTTGAGTAATACTTTTGTATTTGAACGCCAATAGTCATTTATCTGCTGTAAGAACAACTTATTTCTTCGTTCATAACGCTTGGCGATATTTTGGCGACGAATTTGGCGGAATATAGCCAACTTGGCGTCTTTTTGAAATGTTGCCAAATTAACGAAAATCTCGCCAAATGGATAAAAATGACGCTAAATCAAAGAAAATGACGACTAATTGTCGAAAATTCAATATCTTTGTAAAGAATATTAGTATCAACTACAAGAAAACCTATTTTTTTACTGTAAAAGTAGTATATTCATTACATTATATAAGGAAAGTCATGTGTTGCCCACAACAGATTTTTTTATATCCAATGACAGAAAACAAAATAACCAATATACTATACGCGCATAATGCATCAGACAAATACATGGATAAATATTAGAAATAAGTAATACTAAAAATAATTAATTCATGTAATCGTGAAATATTAACATCACCATCGAAGCATAACCACTGTCATAATAGTTAAATCTTGTTTGAGACTTTAGAATAATCAGAATGCAATTTTTATACTTCATTCGAATGTACACGCGAAGAAAACTTTCGTGTTCTACCATTATAAAAATAGATTCGCATAAAAACGACAGAAAATCTTTTCATTTTTATTGTCTATCGTCACACAGTTCCTATCTTTTTTTATCTTATGTAAATTTTACCATGGCCACTTAGCACCACAAATACGGGACTGCAATTTAATCACAGCGGCAGTAAAATGTGCCACAAATAAGGAAGAGAGAATGTCACGGACTTCAAATTGCCTTTTTTTAACAACGTGTTGATGAAAAAAACTTATGTTTAAATTATCAATTTGGTAACCGCCATTGAAATACAGCTCGCATGATTTGATTCCAATGCACTTATGAATGCTTCATACTTAATTTGGAACACAACTAATATAACAAATCTAAAGAACAAAACTTCTAAATGTGAAAACTCATTATTTCCCTCCGAAAATTTAGCATGCACTTGCGGTGTTAAATTTTTAGAACGTACTGAGGTGTGTAGACGTTTCTTCGCACAGGCTGCATAAGACTACAATGACCTTGTTCCGCCGCGTGCTATTGCAGCCTAGCGTTTCCTAAGTTCAATATTATTTTTTAATTTGATATCCTCTGACTGGCGAGGCTGCATATACTCTATGAGAACTTACAAATGGATTTAAACGAATCCATTTGTAAAAGCAAAAATGTAAAATTTTGAAATTTCTGAATTTTGCAATTAATTACTTGCTAATCAGATTTCCAATGTGTTTCTACTTTTATCCTGCATATACTGGCTTTGCTCAGGAGCATATATTTATGCGAACAATTGTTTTCTAACAGAAAATGACAGGAACTTCAGAAACGTCAAGATTAGCCGATGCACATCTATCTTTATTTTTTTAATTACGTCATCTCAAGACATTCAAACACATGTTGATGATTTAGTTTGTGCGAAAACAGTTCCCTGTGTAGGGTACATCTGATGGATTAATTGTTACAGCACTTATTTCCTGTCAACTAGTTGAAGTACACTCGTATTTCATGAGACTGGAGTTTGACAACTTTGCTATAGTTTTCGCCCAGTTTGTTGCATTAAGGAAGATGGAATATAATTTTGTTTTAGTCGTTTGTCATTAAAAATCAGTTATCGGCACTGTAAGTAGATATTTTGAGTCTTAACATATTTATTTTGTACTCTTTAAGAGTACGTCGATGTATCAATTTAATATATGGCTCACATGGACGTATGATTTCTTATAACTCGTCGAAATGTGTGTTGTTATGCATTATTTTCTGTGTTTCTATTGGTTGTTGATACACGTCAGATTGTGAAATATGTTTTGTCTGAAATAGAGGGGGCATGTTATCGCATTTCACGAAGGACTAATTATCATGTGTTAAATTGACCCCTTCATTCCCTATCTAAAGCATTCTATTTGAAATAAATTTTGACTAAAATAATAAGCAAAAACATGCGAACTCTTCTGTAAAACGAAAAGCAAAGAAATAAAAAATCCTTATAAGAAGGGTAAAATAGAGTAAAGGAACCAAAGAGAAATGTAAAAAAAAATGTTCCACTAAATCCAAGAATGCACTTAAAGAAAAAAAAAGAAGTTGACAAGGAGTTAATAATCAGAACTATGATGATGCCTGGTCTATGTACTGGTCTACTGCCTGGAATGTGTGGAATCTTATAAGCATTTAAAAGTAGTGTGAAACAATTTCTAAGAATATAAACGTAGGATCTACGAATATTGCACTATATGTGTAAACTAGCTAGCTCTATGTGTGCCATGACTATGACAGTGATGATTAACCCGATGACGGATTAATAAAACGAAGAAGCTAGACATAACGTCGAAGGTAGTTTTGCATTATTCTTTTTCGTATCTTAAATGCAATTTTTATTTCGATATAGTTCATAATGCTATTTTATAATTTTTCAAGCTTTTATTTTATTTGATAAAGATTCACATATAATGAATTAATTCTTGTTTCAATGCACTGTATAACAGATCTCAAAATTTATACACTATACAAATAACATGAAAATAACATGAAAAGCACTGTAAGAAACATACGGACACAGAACCTAACGAGTTGTGTCAACTGGCATATAGTGGGTGCACATTGTTACATTTCTTTTGCTGTCGTTAAAATTTAAAATTAATTATGTATTGCTCATTTACCATTTCCATAATTTTTCTATAACTAACCAAAATAAAATATTGTCATTGCAATTGGTGAAGAGAAAATGCGCTTTCTGTGTATAAGAAAATTGGGAAAATTGAAAATATAAAAAATGCGATAATTGACATTAATGTACTCTAAATATTATATGAAAATGAATCCGTATTTTTCTGTCTGTGTTTGTAATATTTCTGTGTGTTTTTTTGTTTATTTTTGTATTGATTTAATATATATATATATATATATATATATATATATATATATATATATATATATATATATATATAATAAAAATATAATATAAAAATCCAATGATAGAATAGAGAGAAGTTGTAATTTAAAAACCTAAATAAATATGCCGACAAATTAAAAAGAAGTATTAAGTAGAGAATCTACTATCATAAGTAAAATTAAATGCTTATTTCTAGTCATCAAGATTAGGTAATCAACAAATATCAGTAATGTTGATTCGAGAATAGGAAAACAAAAAATAAGCAAGCAATAAAACAATACGCGTGGAAAAGCACTAGACCTACCTAAATTGTTCATTTCAATTGTTCATGTCAAGTCCAAATATTTATTCAAAATGAGCACAAAATATGATAGTTATTAGCAAGAGTTAGATTTTACCTATAAACTAATGCTATGACGACTAGCATAAAGATTGAAAATTCTATAGGGAACACACACACACACAGATATATATATATATATATATATATACAGGGTGGTCATAAAAAACCCTCCCCGTTATATGAACCCCTAGCGGCCTATCGGATCCACTAATCGAATGGAAATTTCAGATATTGTTATTTGAAGGTATGCGCTCGAGATTCTGATGATTTTAAACAATAGAGCTCTCACGGTTATAGTTACAGTAAAAAAATTTCGAAATATTTTAATGGCAACACCCACTTTTTTCCTACGCATATTGATCAGCGCATTGAAAAAACAAAAAAGGCGTTGGTACGATACACGTATGACGAAAATTGGCGGCGTAAGATATTTGCAAAGAAGAGCATTGTAAAGGACCTATGACGACACAGAAAAGAGGTGCATTGACGCACTTTGAATAATTCGCAGGGATAGACGGTAGAAGCACCAATCACATAACACCATGAGCAAAGCATTGCTTGTGGAAAACCTTTAATAAGTAGTGTGGGAAGATTGTTTCTTCAAACAGGTGTTCGAACGTGCCAATAAGATACCACTTACAGGGAAACAACGAGGTGAATTGATAAAGCTGTTTTAACAGATCGGGGAAAATGCTGCCGAAGCAGTGCGAGTTTATCGGCAAAATCATAAGCTAAGACGAGGCCCATGTTCCGTATGAACTGTACGTGATTTTGTAAAAATATTTGTAGAAACTGGATGCACATGTGATAGACCGCGATCGAGACTACCATCTGTTCGTGTTGAAGTTGTTATGGAAGTGCATAATACGATTACTGCCGGTAAATTGCGTATTGCAAGAAGTATTGCCCGCAATTTGGATGTACCGAAAACCACAGCCTTCATGTTTTTGCGCTCTATTATGCGGATGTTTCCTTATCCATTCCAGTGCGTCCAGATATTGCAACCTGGAGACGAGCAACAGCGTGTCGACTTTGCAAATATTTCCCCATCAGATATGATGAAGATAGCAGGTGGCCGCTGCGGAAATTATGGACGGATGAAGCACATTTCTCCTTAACTGGGAAGGTAAATTCCAAGAACTGCGTTCACTGAGCTGACGAAAATCCTCACGATGTGGCACCAATGCCTTTACATGAAGTTAAAGTGACTCTGTGGTGCGGCAACGCAAGCACATTCGTTCTTGCTCCGTACTTCTTCGAAGATGTCACTTCAAATGGTATCCAAACGTGTTCCATCACAGGTCCTCGGTATAAAACAATGGTGCAAAATTACGTAATTCCAGAATTGCAGCAGCGAAATGTCGTTAATGGCATTGTATGAACGCAAGATGGTGCTCCTCCACACGTCGCTACATGTGTTCAACAAGTGTTGCAACAGAAGTTTGGTGATAGAGTCATCTCCCATAAGTTTGCAGTTTCGTGGCCACCGCGGTCCCCCGACTTCACTCAGATAGATTTCTGGCTCTGGGGTTATCTGAAATCGAAGGTGCACACATAAAATCCACAAGATTTGTCAAAATTGGAAGATTCCATAATACGTGAAGTTATACAGATTCCTCCTGCGATGTTACATTCGGTATTGTTGTCAACAATCTCCCGCATACAATGCGTTTTCATCTGCGAAGATGGGCACTTGTAATTCCACTAAATTTTTTCCCTCTCCTCCCTTGTGTTGTCATTGGTCCTTTACAATGCTTTTCTTCGCAAATGTGTTACACCGCCAATTTTTGTCACACGTGTATCGTTCCAACGCCATTTATGGTATTTCAATTTGCTGATATTTTTACGCAGGAAAAACGTGGGTATTGTCATTCGAAAATTTTGAATTTTTTTCACTGTAACCGTAATCGTGAGATCTCTATTATTTAAAATCATCACAATTTCGAGCGCATACCTTCAAATAACAATGTCTAAAATTTCCTTTCGATTGGTTGAGAGGATAGGCCGCTAGGGGTTCATATATCGGGGAAGTTTTTTTACGCCTCACCGCCCATATGTGAGTATATATATATATATATATATATATATATATATATATATATATATATATATATATATATGTGTAAACATATATATATAAATATATATATATATATATATATATATATATATACCGGATGGTCAGAATTAAAACACCCCTACTCTGAGCTTTCTATACATCGAACTACTCAGTGTAAAGGCTCCAAAATAGTTGAACATATTATTCAAGACATGGAGAAAGGGATTACGCGAAAAAAAATTAGTTCCAGAAACACCGATAGGTGGCGCTGTACAACAGAATATATGCTGAAAAGACACAAAATAATCACAAAAAATCAAACACATGCGATATGGAATTTTTCCATTTTAATTTGTTTTGCTGATATGAAAAAAAGAAGATAAAAAAGTGAAGAAACTTAAACTGTCATTGTAACTGCAATGTCGCACTGTAAGCACAAAAATTTGCATAAACCCTTGGTTTGCAGCTACTATGATCTGGGCATAAAAGAGGATAAAACTGGGAAATTTTCATTCTTATTAGTGATGGCTGTCACACTACAAGAACGCGCTTTACTTGTGAAACTGTTTTATGAAAACAAAGACATGCTGCAGCTGCACTTCGAGAGTTTCGTCGACTTAAGAATTTGCGCAAAGGACCATTACTTCCACAAGCTCTCCGGAGAATGATCGCTCGATTCGAGAAAACTGGACATCTTGGAGTTCAGCCGGGTCGAGGACGCAAATCGACTCGTTCAGATGTCGTTGACGATGTTGCCACCGCTATTGTTGAACATTCAATGCATAACGTTATACGCAGCATTCCCTGCATCGATAAGGTCTTTGTGATATGAATGTTTGGTTACGCTCGAATAAAATGTGTTACAAATGTGTATTTTGTGTCTTTTCAGCATATTTTCTGTTGTACAGCGCCACCTATCGGTGTTTCTGGAACTAATTTTTTTTTCATGTAATTCCTTTTCTCATGTTTTGAACAGTATGTACAACAATTTTGGAGCCTTTACACTGAGTAGTTCGATCTATAGAGAACTCAGAGTAGGAGTGTTTTAATTGTGACCACCCGGTATTTATATATATATATATATATATATATATATGTATATATATATATTCCTCAAGTACAATATGAAAAAATGAAATTGAAAATGGAATAATACAATTAGAAGTTGTGTGTTTACGGGATTGTAGAGAGGTCAAGGGGGATTGCGACCCCTTTTCCTGGTTTAAGCATGTTTTTAATCCCCGGAAACACTCCCAGAAACCAGCCTCGCTGTTGCAACTCGGGAATCACAAAACGTGACAACATATTGTGATATCTTGTCCCATTTACGGAACATGTAATGGGTCCTGTGGGTGTTGATTCCTCTTAAATATATGACCCTATCATAAACGTAGCTGTAAAACCGCACCACACTGTCACTTTAGGTGTATGCAATGGAAGTTCTTGAACAACTTTAGGATTCTCTTTCGCCCAAATCCGACAGTTGTCCCAAGTAGCACGATCTGGATTTAAAACGTTGCAAACTTGTTGCTATCGTTTCCTTTTCGTTTGGTTGCAAATATTGCGATTTAAAAATTATTTTAAAACGAATTATTTATTACGTTGCAAAATGGATTATATATTTCGTTTTTAAATCATTTTAATGTTGTTGCATTTATCTGAAAAGTTTTATCTTCATTATTCGCAAAAATTTTTCAACGAATAACTCCAAACAATCCATTTTTTTAAAGAATAACTCCAATCAATCAATATTTTCAGAGAATTTCTCCCTATTTTCATTCGAAAACTTATAGGATGCTAAATTTTCTAATAAGTACAGCGTAAAACACATACTGTGTTGTTCGAGTTTAGTATGTTTAATGGGTTTTTTGTTTTCAAAATTTTCAATATTAAATTTGTATTTTATACATATTTTGTTATTTTTACTGAGTTTCAAATTATTAAAAATTTAAAGTATAATTTTCCAAACGATGATCAGTTTTAAAAATCAAATTAAACCATTGATATTCGTGGCTTTTTAAAGGTATATGGTTAAAAATTCTTATTTCAGGTCTTTGTCATCAAAAATTTTATGACTTCTATTAAAAATGCACTTAAGGGGGGAGGTGGTGGGGGGGGGGGTACGGATTAGGATTACCTCTTTTTGCTATTCTGACCAACACTCATAAGTATAATTACTATGAAATATATAAATGCGAAATTTTGGACTAATAAACGCAATACCTAAACATAGGAGTAGCCGAAATGAGGGATGGGGGTCGACGGTCAAATTATTTCGATAGTAATAAATATTTTCAGATAATGATGAATAAACGACGTTATTAAGCCAGTGTGTGGGTGTGAAGAGGGGGAGATTATCACTCCTCTTACTTTTGTACAGTATATGAAGAAAATGTTCAAAATAAATTTAATGAAGGAGAATTGTATCTGTATATTAACTTTATGTATAAATTCGATATTTCCTTTACAATTAGTTACGCTACTTTTCTCCTGCATTTTATCATGTTTATTTAATCTAAATTTGACAATCAATATCCATATTTTAGCATAGGCGTAGCCAGGATTTAAGAAAGGGGGGGGCGACGATCAAATGTGTTGGATTTCATTTTTCAATATGAACGATTTGGGAGAATTAATATATTTTAAAAGTGTATTCTGACGTTAACAGGGTAAATTACCCCCCCTCCTCCCACTCATAGGCGTAACCAGGATTTCGAAAAGAGTAATGAAAGGCACTGTACACAATCTTTACAATTTTAATTTCATACTCTAATCACATCTTTAACATATTTCATTAAACAAATTATCCCAATTAATATCAATGTATAGAAACAAATTTACGCTTCAATACGTTTTCATGTCCCCCCCCCCCCCCCGTAATTTGAAATTATTTCATTTTAAAAATATTATTTAAGTTATACATTTAACAGATGTTTGACATTACAAATGTTTTCATTTAAATAAAAGCGATAATAAAAATTGACTGAGTAGATTTCTAGAAATGTGGTGGGAGTACAAAATCCTGCGAAATTTATTGACACAGTGACATAATCTAGACTTCAAAAAATCAGATCTGTTCTCAGATATTAATATTTATCTCACTATTTAGCGATAAGTCTCCCTTACTTTATGTATATATGGTAACCTTGTAGCAGCTTTTTGTATGTTTCTACTACCAAATACTATGTGACCACACAAATATTGGCGCCAAAAGTATTTGCCAACTTGGCGTGGAACAATTGTGTTCTGACGCGCATGCCCAGCTCTTTTGTGTACCGACTACCGTGTTTATCTTGGGTTTGGCGCCTATTATGGTATGTATTATTGATTTTTCCTTCTTAAATTATTTAAAATATAATAAAATATTATTTTATATGTATTGTAGATACATAGTAGATCTGCAATAGATCTACGATGTATCTACATCGTAGAAAATAGTATCAATTGTATACTTATGTAGTGTGAAATGGAGAAATTACTAGGGCTCGTCTTATATCTTGTCCAGCATAATAATCTAAAGTTGAGAAAGTAGGTATGTACTTGTGTGTCAACATTAGAATATTTTATGATATCGGACCAGTTTGAAAAACAAAATACTGGTAATAAACTATTCAAGTAAAAAAATAATTTACTAAATTGAATTACTAAACAAAATCAATTTTAATTTGTTAAAATGGCTGGAGCTGTTAAAAGAATTACCTTTTCTCTTGAAAATAAAATTTTACACCGAATCGGACATTCAAAACAACATTCAATTTTCGTGACATCTATTTGAAACATAGTTAAGAGTTGTAAATAATAAAACGTGCACAAGTACTTTCCAAATTTGAGCAATTTTTGTGGATAAAACAATATGAATCTAGCCTTTTTATTGTATGCAGATATTTTTTCTGATAGTTATCTTCTATCTTTGGAAGGTTATATTTGGAATTATTTATTATATTCTGGAAGGTTCTTGTGATTTTGATCTTAGCAATTGCAAATTGTGTAGCCTGAGCTAAATTGTGAATGAATTTTATATCAGCTACTTGGAAGGACTGCAATTATCAGTACCCACTAAAGTTCACAAAATTGAGGCAGATAGCAAGTTTTCTTGCTGCATTGCAGTTAACGTTTATTCCCTGCTGATGAGCGCATAAGTGCGAAACCAGTCCATGAATACTGTTATCTACAGTGGAAGTGACTTCCTTAGTTATCTCCTAATTTAATGCATTTAATACTAAAATTTGCAACAAATTTTATTTTAACATTTATGTTCACAGATACTATTAGTTTTTATTTTCTTCTGGGTAAATATTTGAACTTGAGCACAAAACTAATAATTTACATTTGTGCAGAATAATTCTGTCACTATTTGCTATTTTACATTCCATTCGCAAAAAAGTTATATTTGAAATGTTGTTTGTAGAAATGGGTCAAAAGCAATTCTAAGTATTTTAAATATAATATTTTCATTCAACATTTTTTATTAAAATACAATTTTATATTTATTTTAGCAATTTAATATGTTTTTCAGTTGTTAAATTTTAACTTAACGGTTTTATTCAAATCACTGTTAAATACATAAAATACACAAACAAGTATTTTTCTTTTGAGCATGTAGTTGGGACGTGGAAACTGAAGAAACCTAATGAGAACCAAATGGAGGTTCCCGACATAATTTCACATTACATACTTCAATTTGGAGGGTGTTCATATATAGCCTTTTACACTTCTACTCTTTTGTTTATAATTTACAGTATTTACACCATTCTAAAATTTTATGATGCACATAAGGTTGTATTGCATAAAATCCATGAGAAAATACGTAAATTATAGGTACGCTTTTAAAATATAAGTAAAACAGTAGCATGGACATTGAGTTGATTTAAAATGGGTGGGAGTAGATTACTTCATACAAATCATATGGATAGGAAAGAAAATCGGATGGACAAAAGTAAAGGGATTGAACATATAGAATAATTATGTGGAATATAAAATACAAGATCAGGGACAAAAAATGTAACAATACCCGTACATCAGTTAAAAATAGAGATATAGATTTTCTGGAAAATTTTGAACTTACACTTAAATATTACATTTAAGCTAGAATAATATGTCCAGTGAATCAAAAATAATTTACTGTTTCTTACACGTGTAAGAAATAAATTATTAAATATATAGCTTTCATATGCTTTCTTTCTTTAAGGAAGAATTAGAAAGTTTTACTCTCACAAGCAACAGTTTTATTTATTGTGATAAAAAATATTTTAAAATATATATATATATATATATAAACTCCTTATTTAAAAAAAAAAGTATTAAATATTATATTAACAATGTTTAAAAAAAGGCTTCTGACCAGGGTTGGCTAAAAAAGGAAGTAGGTTTTTGAAAGGAAAATCTGAGACTCTTTATGCCCTATAGTATATAAAGTAGCCCAGCATTACTCTGAATCTGCCACTTTCTTGAATGACTTTTACTCTAATACTACTATTAAGTAATTAATAATAATAATAAAAAAAAAATTGTTAATTTATTAAAGGTATATGAAATATTTTATTAAATAAATAAAAATATTAAAAAAATACTTATAATTAACCCTCATTTTTTAAATAATTCCTAACAAACAAACTGAAGTCCGCACTAAGAGCAGGACACATATTTCAGTATTTTTGGAACTACATACAGTAATAACTAAAATAAATACTAATGTACGTACGTACTATGTATCATGAACGAATACTACTACATACTTAGAAAGCATTTACAATGAAACAAATAATACAGTACTTATGTACATACGGTGGAAACCCATTTATTTTCATCTAAAGAACAAACTCATTTTTCTATTCCACATTCGTAATTTATTCCTGATTAAGGAAATGAGTAATCTTTTGTTGCTTCAGGTGGGAGAACGATCTTTTTTCTATATTATTCTCCAGGTTCGCAAGGCATTCAAAGGTTTGATCTGCAACATCTTTTGACTGACAATATTGACAAAGAGCTGTGAGCATGTTCTGGACTTCATGTGTCATCGGCGATGGAATGTTTTCTACTTCTTCACTGTCACTGGAGATTTCTTGTCCCGTCTCATGTGTTACTGTATTAATAATTTTCTTGTCTGAGAGTTTATCCAAAATAATCGCCTCATCGTCAAAAGTTTTAGGATCAATTCCTTATCACATCCAGCTGCAGTTGCTGCTTGCTGGGTATTCTCGAGCAGGGCTAAGTCTTGAGTGATCTCGTCTGATGTCATATCCCCACCTTTTTCAAACCGTGAATGGTGGAAGCAGTTGACGATGGTTGTAGCCGAAACCTTCTGCCAGGACCGCTGAAGCCATTTCATTGCTTGAAGAACATTCACATTAGAAGTGATGAAGTACTCGTTTACATTAATTGCATGTCCCAGAAAGATTCGCCGATACTGGACTTTCAAAGATTTTATAATGCCTTAATCCATCGGTTGAAGCTTTAAAGTACAGTTGGGTGATAAAAAAATCATCTTTGCTGCTTTCAGCCTAGGAATTTGTGAAGGGTGGGTCGGGCAGTTATTCATGAACAACGCCACCTTTTGTTTCTCTTTACCGAATCGTTTATCCAATTCGCGAACATACTTTAAAAAAAAAACATTGTCATCCAGGCTTTTTGATTCCAAAGAAAATCCAAAAGCATTCGCTAGGTTTATTTTGAAAAACAGGTGAGGTGAACAAACACATCTCTCGAAATAATTTTTTTTCTCAATTTTTCTGAAGAAGGCATGTTTTGCAATAAATTCTTAAATTTTTGTCCCCATTATCTGATGAACGGTATGCATTAAACAATGCTTTTAACATTGAATGTCCATATACCAAGACGGTGAATGAGAGTTTGTCCGCACTAATGAGAAATCCGGATTAGCGGGTACCGCATTAACGAGATTTCACTGTACATGTATTTTCAAATTAAACATTGCTGTGTATTGGACTGAATTGAATTTTCAATGCAAAGCAACATTTGTCTATATATTTTATTGGAAATAGGCAAACCTCATATTTGTTAAATATTAATATTAGCATTTTAAAAAGATTAGAATGTATTGCAGAAGTATGATTTAAGACTAAACTCTTTGAAATTTTAAATCCCCAAATTACAAAGATATAATATAAAATCTGATGTGGCCAGCACATAACTTTCCCTACAGACTCAAACTCATTTTCTCTTTATTTCTTTATTAATTAATTGCACCAAATAACACATATTTTTTTAAATTACACTGAATTTGCACTTTTATATCAATTTCCATTTGTGTAACAAACATGCAAAAAAACTAAAATATCTCGAACCGCTAGTCCTAGAGTAATAGGGTTGGTCTTATTCTTATAAATCTAAACCCTGGGGCTTTCTCCACCGTATTTGGGGTTTTGTGTAAGTTTTTTTTTAAAAATTAAATAGATGAGTAACATTTAAATGCATAATTTGGACCACAAACGACTTTTCTCATTTTGGGGTTCTGCCTTAAAATTAAATTTCAAAAGCGTTCTGCTACTAGAAAAATTTGAAAAACATTGCTTTTGTAAAACCCATTATTATCTCTAGAATTCGCCTCTAAATCCATATTCATTATCATCTAAGTTTTAACTATAGCCAATCTTAAGAAATATGTTTTCAATTTTTCTAAGAAATTTTTTTGAACCTGAAGTGAAAGGACTGGAGGTGGAAATTCTTAGTTATCCCCCAATCCACTTCAGAATTTTATGCTGTATCCATATCAGTCATTATCTCTATATACAGCAAATTCTAAAAAATAGCTAAGGAAAATTCTTAAATCAGAAGTGGAAAAGAACCTGTAAGTAAAAATTCTTAGTGAACAACCGTACTTCTTCTAGAATCCATATCATCAGTTATCATCTAAGCTATACCGGGTGAGTCAGAACTCTTGGGCGAAAAGAAGGGCAATAAATCATACCTACAAGCAATTTTTGTCATACAAAGCAGGGTCATAAATCAAGAGATGAACCGCTAGACGTCACTGACATTGAACTCAGTAACAACTACGTCAGAACTAGCCAGGGTTTAAGCTGAGTTTAAAATTTCTTTAGCAAAAAAGCTAAAACCTCTTGTTTCATTTTCGCATTATGGATAGTCTATTAGCATTTTGCGAAAAATGCGATCGTAGCGAGCGGAAATATTGGAACTAGGTAGCAAACCTCAACTTGCAGCACCACTGTTATTCTCTTGTAAAGTAATCGAAAATAATTATTTTGTTTGCAGACGATTTTTACGTACTTGTGGAAACAGCTTTTAATTGTTTATTCTAGTTGACAGAATTTTGGTTAAAAAACTGTAGAAAGAATAAAAGCTCGGAAGAAATAAGCGCATAAAGCTGTGGTTTTTCCCACTCATCATCATTTCCACCGTGGATTGTAGAAGGAATGACTGTTTTCACAAATCAGAAAAAGGTGGACATGCATTTTATGCATGGTACTGCAGATGAAACTACTCGTAAAGCCCAAAGGCTATACCTGGGGTGTTTCTCAACAAGACGCTTGCCAAACTGAAAAATCTTTCAGCAATTGCATCAGTGTCTGTGTGAAACTGGCTCCTTTGTCAGCGGTATGCATAATACAGGACGTTCCATGAGTGTGAGGACGCCACAAGTTGAAGACAACATTCTGCAGAGGGTTGAAGATTGTCCGGAAAGCAGCACGCTGGCACTTTCCCATGCCTTAAATGTGTCTTAAAGAATGGTTTGCCGAGTATTACGGAATGAAGGATTACACCCCTACCATGCGCAGAAAGTGCAAGCCTTGACACCTGCAGATTTACAGCCATGTGCCGATTTTGCACACTGGTTGTTTCTGCAACAGATGGCAGCGCAGCTTGATATTAGTGCACATGTTTTATTTACGGACGAATGCACTTTTACTCATGAGGGCATTTTTAATATGCACAATTTTCATGTGTGGGCATCTAGAAATCCACATGTCCACATTCCTTCCAGCAGCGCTTCATAAATGTTTGGGCTGGAATTGTCCATGATCATTTGATTGGCCCATATCTTCTACCATGCCGACTGGATGGTAGAACATACTTCCTATTTTTACAGGAGGTATTGCCACAGTTACTACAACATGTTCCTGTCAACATTAAAGCATGTATGCGGTTCCAACATGATGGAGCACCACCCCATTTCAGCGTGGATGTGCGACACACCTTAGATGATACATTGCCAGGGCAATGGATTGGTTGGGTTGGTCCTATAGCTTGGCCGGCACGACCGCCTGATCTCTCTTGTCTCGACTTCTTTTTATGGGGCCATATGAAAAGTTTCATCTACGCTAACGCCATCGACTCCGACGAGAACCTTGTTGCTAGGATTGCTGTTACTGCCAGTGTTGTGCAAGATATGCTGGGTGCTTTTGCTAACGTGCACCGCTCGCTACATCGCAGGTGTGAAGCCTGCATTACTGCTGGTGGTCGCACTTTTGAACAGTTTCTGTAACTTTGTCCATGCATTCTGCAATTTCTGTCAGTAAAACGTACTATGTGCCTACTCTGTCATTTTTGTGTTTCCTCTTTTCATGAGAGAATCATCATTTTCTCATTTCATGAACTACCACCTAGTGGTTCACCTCTTCTGTTGCGACCCTGCTTTGTATGACAAAATTACTTGATGTGATTTATCACCCCTTAAAGTTTGGTTCAAGAGTTCTGACTCACCCTGTATATATCCCCCCCCGGGGCGGGCCACCCAAGATGGTGGTTTCGGATGTTGGCTCTGTAGACTTGATCCTCCAAACTGGGGGGTAAATTAATCCGGGGGTAATCAACCTCGCTGCTGATGACTCACGGATGCAATCGCGGAAGTGACGAGGCAGTCCCCGGACTCTTCCAGGTGGCTGGATCACGGGACTGTGGCTATTTATGGCCTGAGCCCAGGTCTGGCCGGTGACCGGAGTCGGGCCCGGCAGGCGCCTTCTGCCCCTGCCCGGTGAATGATTCCGCCGTGTTTCGCGACCGAGGTTGCGGCTTTGCTGGAAAAGAGATGTAGTGGTTGCGCCTCGATGTCCCACTGAAAGCTATAAACCCTAGTTGGTTAGCTGGGCTCGCAGGTATGTAAATCACCCTGTATATATAGCCAATTTTGAGATATAAACTTTGCAAGTGACAATTTTTGAACCGGAAATAAATAAGTAGAAGTCCATATAGTGAACCTCTAACCTCTCAGAAATAGGATGCTAATTTCAAATCAGTCATCATCTGAGCTCTATCTATAGCAGATCCCTGGAAATAGATGTTTCAAGAAAACATTTTTCCGAAAGAATATAGTATGGCAAATTTTTGCCAACAATAAAACTCATAATATAGTGCAACCTCGATTAAACAAATGCCATATGCTTGTCAAATCGAGGTACTACTACATAAAACTAAAATCTTATCTTTAGATGTGGTTTAAAAAAATCCCATTTATAATGACATATTTTTAAATTTTAATATCCTTAGTAAAGATGCCTAACATTTTTAATAGCCTTGTAATATTCCTTGTAAATATGCACACATTTATGTAATTTATAAATGTAATACTATATGAATCCCTACAATATCATCAAGATATAAAAAATAAATACATTTGGCCTACATAATTAGACTAAAAATATAAATAGAAAAAATTTCTATGTCTTACTACAACTATGAGAAATTTTTTTTCTAAATTTTCGTATTCTACCAAATGAAGTTTGAAGTTATTTTCAAAGACACTTAGTTTTACAACTACAATGCTTCTTTCAAGATCTAAATATATATCTTGAGAAAAATGTTTGCTGTTTAAAGAAACAATACTCAAACCTATCTCTAATATATATAATTAATTGTGTAATAATCTCTAACATGTGCATTTGCTTCATTTTTAGATATTTATGATTTTGTTAATTTTTTAGAAACATCATGAAAGTAACATGAAAAAGATGATGGTGGAGCCATGGAACTTGTTTGAATTATCATATGGAGCCTAGGGTACAGCAAAGTGAGCTGACGATGGATCCTGTGAGCTGTTAGTAGTGATCAGAGAACCTACTCTATTGTATAGCCGTTTACAACACTTTGTGTTTCAACATTGAGGACAACACATCTGTACAGTCTAGATCTATCTCCTTGTGATTTTCACTCTTCAATCCACTGGAAAAGACACTAAAAGGATTTCGGTTCTAGTTGGATGTTGACATGAAGCAGGCTGTACTAGATATTTGTATATAATAGATTTTTACCACAATGGCATCTTTAACATTGTTAGTCAATTTGATAATTATCTTAAAATATTCAGAAATTACTTTTAAATATCTTTTACGTATCTGAACTTACTGACTCCAAATGCAAATTCTTTTATCATGCCTATGAATAAATATATATGGTTGAAGTTTATTACTCCTTGAAGTTTATTTTTGAGTAAAAGTTGTAATTTCTCCTTTTCAGCCATGTTTTAGATGCTTTTCAATTCAAGTACAAGTTATGTGATATTTTTAAATAAATTATCTGTTTTAGAGGCTTGCGTAGAGGTCAATATTATTACTTTAAACCCTCAATCTCAGACATTAGTTACTATAATTTTCACGTACACTATATGTATACATAAGTGAAGTCATTAATGCTGGAAGAATTACCTTAAAAAACATCTGAATTTTGTTTATTCCATGAAACATTTGTTTTTGCAGAAGCTGCTTCATATTGAGAATGGATTGCATAGATACTTTTTTAGGTTTTCAATAAATAAACAATATACAGGGGTTGGATAAAATAATATGAACACCTGTGTAATAACAATACTCGAGGGAACCTGTCTTATACTCCCACCCTCTAGCGTTGAAGCATGCTATCTAGCGGGCGAGAATGTACACACATCAGTCTCTCTGTGAGTATCAGTGATAGCAATTTGATGCAAATATATTGAGGCGTTAAAACTTCACTATGGCTGACCTCTCAGATTTCAAAAGAGGAATGGTTGTTGGTGCCCATCATGCCGGAGTCTCAATAACGAAAATGGCCACCCTTTTTGGTGTCGGGAGAAAAACAGTGTCGACCGCAATGACAGCCTATATCAAACAGGGAAGGACATCATCTGTCAAGCACAACAGTGGCTCACGGTCGAAGCTGATTGATAAAGACAGAAAGGCTTTGAAGCGGATTTTGGCCAGAAAGTGGTGCAAGACAACAGCATCCCAGATAAAACCTGAGATGAACATGCATAGGGAGCTGTATCATCAAAAACTATTTGGCGTATCTGCATACTGCAAACATTCATGGTAGAACAGTGATTCCAAAACCAATGGTTACACCATGCAATGCCTTGAAACAACGAAAATGGTGTCAGGGGCATAAAAATTGCTGAAATACAACTTAAAACTTGAAATACAACTTCAAGTTTCTTATTACAAAGAAAATTAAATTATCTTATTACTTATTACAATATTTATTATCTTATTTACAAAGTTAAAATGAAACTGGTATTTATTTTATTTAGTCCTTTGCTGTTGGGATTATACTATGAATGTCTGATCACATGGCTAAATATAGATTTAACATTGAAGCACATTTTCAATGTTAAATCTATATAAATTGACTGAGGTCAGAGGTTTTAGCTATCTAGTTCAGAAGTAGATTTTAAAATAGAACTAGAGAAAGATGAAAATATTCATATACGGGTGTAGTTTTGGGGGTCATGTCTTTACATCTGTGTTTATGACAGGCGTAGACAGCAAAGGGGGATGATTATTCAACTTCTAAAGTTTTCCTTATTACTTGAAGTGATTTTAGTTAGGTAAATGTAATTTAATAAGATTGAAAGGTCCTATACACTCCTAATACCTTAAATTAGGGGGGGGGGGGATATATTGATTTTTCTTTATATGGAAAAATCAATAGTGTTAACACTAGTATATTAATTAAATTGCATATGAATAATGTTTTAATTTAAAACGTAGAATAATATATACAAGGATGTAGAATAATATATTCCTACAAGGTAAGTCTTAAATCACCAGGAAGCAAATCAGAGAAACTGAAAAACAATGTGCAAAATTCAGAAACAAATAGAATATGTTAAGATTTTCCAACGAAAAAACACAAGATGCATTTTGTAAATAACGTTTTAAATGTAATTTTTAGTGGAATTTTTTCTTCTAGAACTTGAAATATTATTTAACAGAGCATAAAAGTTATTCTTCTAAATGGTGTTTCTTGCTTTAAAATATTTGCTTATTCTTTACGTTACTCAGTTTACCATGTTACTCGTACATTAAGAGGATATTTTCCTTCCAACTGCTGGTTTCAGTTTTTCCATGCTAGTGTCGCATCGGGAGAGTCACGAGATCAGTGTCGCATCAGAACCCTTCCCGACAACAGAGTCACATCGGCGGTGGATTCGGCTCCGGAGTCAAATCGGCGGGGAGTCGAACGAAAGTGAAACCGAAACCGATCTCACGACCGACATGCACAGAAGAATCGAAGATATGCAGACCAGTACATGGCGTCACAGTATAATCACACATAATTCACTTATAATACTCACATATAATTCATATATATTAACTCGCATGTAACCCAGGAGTACTTACGGTCTGGAGACATTAGTCCACAGATGGGTAGAAGAATGAAAGACAGAATTCAGGGTGTGCAAATAATTTAACTCATTAAACCAAATATTCATATTTATTCTTAAGTAAGCCATTTAAATTTTATATATATATATTCCAAACAAATTTAATATTCAATATCCATTTCACAATAATGCCTTCGGTAAATAAATCAATCTCTTTCACTAGAGAACTTTATGCAAAGTAAATTAACATTCAGTTAACATTATATCAATCACACCCTTTAGAATCTTTATCAATTTAAATTTCTATATAGACAATTATCAATATACTTTCAATATGAAATCCAATTAAGAAACGTTAGTTTATAAGCTTTAAATTTATACCAGTGCTTAGAATGATGATTCAAAGTTCTACTGTTCATGAATAGAATTTTAGTAATTTTACCTTACAGTTCTGTTGATAAAACAAATCCACATAGTTTCAGAACATCCGATCTTAACTTTAAAAACATGGCTGAAGGACATTTCCGAAAAATTATATCCTAAGTGAAGTATACGACATCAGCATTCACCGATCAACCGATCAAGCAGCCACGCCCGGATTTTCGGACAACGGTCAAAATCACAACCTAAAACAGAAAAATAAAGCATTAAATTTTGAATAAAATTTCAGATCCCGGTGCATTTCTTCCTCGGGCATCATCCCGGATTAGATTTTGGGAAAATCAATAATCCACAGCAATATGGGGCCACCGGCCCTACTCTCTTTGTTCCGTTTTCTCCTCCGAAAACTTACATCCGAACTTCTCAAAGTTCTTCTCCAAAAAGCCCCCGAACACGGCCGCAACTGCCCGACAACAGCCAAGAAGCTCTCCCATTGGCTGCCGACCAGAGGAGAAGTTTCGCTTTTCGAAAACTTCCCACAGACGAGGCAGGCGCCGCGAAAAAACAACAGCAGAACATTAAATTCACATTCTCGAACGAAACTAGACTTTCACTCGTAAATGAATCTGGACAAGGCTTAACACAATGCAGGCGTTGAAAAGGAGAGATTTCCAAGCCGCGATTCTCAAACTGTCGAATCGAACATACATGCGATACGACATTTCCTCCCCATACGACATTTCCTCCCCCTGGGAGGAAAAAATTTCGAACCAGTGAGAATTTTTTTTTTATCTCACACACATACACAACTTTAACATTTACACAGGAATACTAGGAACCTTTAAGTGTAACACCAACTCAGAGAACAATTTCTACTGAGTCAGCAATTTAGCAGAAATTTTGAAGAAGGGAAATGTATGCGTCCACACACATCCCACCTGAAGATCCGGCAGTACACCCATCACTTTCAGGGCAAAGACCAAAAAGGGCCAAACGTTGACAACAAGACGTCCCAACAGCAAAAAGGAACCTTTACAAAATATAAACATATATTAAATACACTGAAATACATGAATACATGAAGACGTCAGGGCACTTTTGCCTGACAGCAAAATTTCAATTTCCGAAATTCTTAAATTCCAGAAAACAAATGATATGAATATATGTACTAATAATATGATGCAAGATGAAAACAACTATATCAAACAACAATGTCACTTTCAATACACTAAGTGACCACAATAAAATAAACACTAATTTATACAACACAATGAGATTAAATATATTTCATGAAACAAACAAACAAATGAGTTCTCTTTACTCATTCAACTTTTCTCACTTTAAATTCACTTTAAAGTTCTTTTGTATTACACTTACAAAAATCATTTTCATTTCTAATATTACTATTATCATCAATTCAACTTTTAATATTTTCATTATCATTATCACTATGCATAGTTTCATCATGAATTTAACTTCAATTCTTAACTTATTAAATTCTCGAAATAATTATATGTTCTCAAAACAATTTTCAAAATCAATTTACATCTTCCAAAATACATGTATTTTTCCAATTAAATGTAAGTTTCTCAAATTAAATGTATGTTTTCCAAAATAAATGTATGTTTCAATTAAGTACATGTGATCACATTTCAAATATCACCAACAAACAATGAGCACTGAGAGAGAGAACGAGAGAGAAAAAATTTGACTTCAAAGAAATTCCGTCAGTTATGTACTGTAAGTGAAGATGGCCTATCCAAAAACACACATCTGGCGGGACAGTAGTCGGGTTGCCAGAATAAAAAGGGAGTGCGAAAACAAAAAAAATTTACCCGCGCGCAGGATCCACGCAGCAGAAATCAGTCACAGAGATCGCGCCCCTCAATTCAATATCTTCAATGTAAAAATCTTTGAACAGACTCACAGCAGTGAGCTGTCCACGGCGACTTCCAACATCCTTCCTTCATCAACTTCAGTTTCCCACTGGTCAGGCTTCCGATCCGCATCTAGTGGGAGTAGAAAGCAGTCGTCATCTCTGGTTCCAATCACCACCGCAAGGGTCGGACAATTAACTTGCCAGCGTGCATCTTCTTCCAGGCTCGTGATAAGTGTATCTGTTTGTGAACACCAGAAGTTTTCCAAAAAAAAAGGTTGTTGCAGCAAAGGTTCCACTCCTATGATGACTAACTGAAATGTGTGGCAGAAAACATCAGGCAAGGAAAAAAAAAATATATATATGTAAACAGGAATTCAAAGAAAATCAAATTCATCAATTTCAAAAATTCAGGCCAAAATCAATTCATCTCTCTCAGTCTCAAAATCAAATTCTGTTTGTCAAAGAAATTATATATATATATATATTTTTTTTTTCAAATGTCATATATTCTTATTATTCCTTAATTAACTGAAATCACAGTTATTCACAACTCAAAACATTTAAACTTTCAATAAAATTATTTTCAAACAGTAAATTTTTAAAATTATTTTTGTAATTAACAACAAATTTTCTTTCTTTTAACTTAATTTCATTTGTTTAATAAGACAAAATTTTGTAAAAAACATCACAACATCAGAATAAATTATTAAAATATCATTTTTAGACAAATCAGCCAAACACCAACAGGCAGAGCAAATTCTCTCAGAAAATTTTAAAGTTCAATAGAGTTCAAGATGAGAGTTGCTCAAAACATTTATGAAAATCATTTAAATCAGTTATAAATTTTAATTTACACCAGCAAGTTAAGTTTCACAACAAACACATCAAATATTTCAACATTTCAATTAACATATGTGTAACAACATTTTACTGAATTATCAAGACACTTTTATTTTTTTTTTCAAAAATTGACTATTAAAAGATAATGGTTGGAAAGTAACATAATAAACAATCATCTACTAAATAAAATGTATCTGAACAATAATTTCTTTTATAATTGAGAATTTTTTTTTTTTGAAAAATGTGAAACTTATTTAATAAAATCTATTATTATATGCTCTCAAATTGTATGGTGTTTTTGTACTTCTGTTTGCATTGAAAACATTTTGTTTTTGTTGTGGTGAGTAACTGTTATTGTAAATAACTCTGCTTTTCCTAATGTTAGGATTTGAATTCACTCTTGTAAAAATTTGTCGGTTTGTATCAGCATGAAAATTTGATTGTTTTCCAGGAACAGAAGGATTCACAGGAGCAGGAAGGTTAAATCTAACTCTTTTTACAGATTCTTTTGTTTTTTGTTTGTTAGCTGGGTTCGATAAACATGGCTTCAGGATCACTGTATCTTTTCTAGATTGAATATTGGATGAAGAATTATTTTGTTTTGGATTTACACATTCACTTCCAGCCTTTTTTTGTTGAGTAAATTTTTGAAGTTCCTTCCTTCTAGGAGGTAATAAAGTAAGTCTATTCACATGGACCAATTGTTCATTCTTCGGATTCATTATGTGTTGTATCAAGAAATTCACTGGTGATGTTTTCTTAATCACACGAAAGGGTCCTTTATTAAAAGAGCTTAGTTTCTTCGACTGTCCCTGGGGCAAATGAGGCGTATACAAGTAAACCAAATCACCAATTTTGATTTCAGGTTGCTTAGCTTTCTTATGTTGTTGTGATATTTGTGAGTTTTCTGCTTTTTCTAAATTTCTCTTAACCAAGTCATACATTTTTTTTCAATCGAAATTGTAGATCTTCACCGTATTCATATGTAGAGTCGTATGTAGGGATTTTAAAACCGGAAATGAGTGTATTGGGAACTGTCAAGTCTCTTCCATAGACTAAGTATGCAGGAGATTCACCTGTGGAGGCATGAATTGCATTCCGATGAGCCAAAAGTGCAAATTGGATCAGTCTGTCCCAATTATTTTTATCATCATAAGCAATGTTTTTTAATGACCTGAGGAGAGTTCCATTGAGACGCTCGACACAGCCATCTGAGCTAGGATGATATGGACTTGTAGTAGATTTACTAATACCTAATTTTTCATAAAAACTTTTCGCAGATCTTGATAAAAAATTCGAACCACAATCTGTGACCATAAATTGAGGTATACCATGCTGTGCTATAAAATGTTCTAGGCACTGCAAAATGTCATCCGTCTTTATAGAAGCGAGCGGGTACGCTTCAGGCCATCGAGTGAAGTAATCGGTAATCACCAAGATGTATTTTTTTTCCTGAATAAGAGGTAGGCAAGGGTCCAAAACAGTCCATTGCGACCCGTTGAAATGGATAACTTGATCTCGAAAATCTCTGGATTGGAGCTTTATTGTTTTTGTAACCTCTATTGATGACACAGATTTCACATGACGACACATAATTACTTGTCTGGGAGTACATCCCTGTCCAATAGTATTTACGACTAATAGAAGCTAAAGTCCTTCTAAAACCGCAGTGAGCATAAGTGGGACAATCATGATGCAACCAAAGTATTTCTGACACAAGTTCCTGAGGAACAACAATTCTCTCTTGGTATTGGTGTCTCAACTTCGGATTCTTGTGGGTGCACCATAAGGTATCATCTTTTCGAAAAAATACTAGACTCTGAGGGTATGGCATAATATTCTTTTCTAAGCAATCTATGTTCTTGTTACATCTGGAATCAGATTTCTGAGCATTTTTTATTCTTACAAGTAAAGTTGGATGTGCAGAAATTTGTTCAAACTCTTTAATTGGCATGTTGTTGTCATTTTGCATATCTTGTTGATCATTTAAATTATTATCCACAACACAAATTTCATTAGTTTGATTTTCATTTAAATTTCCAAAAACACTTTCACTCAAATTCTCATGAATATTGTTATTGTTGACACTAGGAATTTTTGATACTAAATTAGGAGAATTTTGTTTCTTTGCATTATTGATAACTTTGTATTTAGACACAAATATGTTGTTAGGAACAACATTCACTGGGTTTGCACAATCATTGACATTTCTTGACAAGTAGTCGGCTAGTACATTTGCCTTTCCTGGCTTATGTATGATTTCATAATCAAATTGTGTTAATGAAGCAATCCACCTTGCAAGTCTGGAAGTAGGGTCTTTCAATTTAAATATGAAGGAGAGAGAGCTTTGGTCGCAAAAAATAGTAAAGTGTTTTCCAATCAGGTAATGTTTATAGTAATTTGTAGCCCATACGACAGCAAGTGCTTCTCTTTCCACCACGCTGTACTTTTGTTCAGCATCATTTAACTTTCGACTCGCGTAAGAAATAGGGTGATAATCTCCATTTTCATCAGCTTGGGAAAGAAAACCACCCAAGGACTGATTCGAAGCATCAGTGTGTAGCACAAATGGTTTATTAAAATCAGGGAGATTCAATATTGGTTTAGATAAGAGTTTTTCCTTAAGAATATCGAAGGATTTCTGAGCATCATCTGACCAAACAAATTTCTTTTTGTTGTCCTTGTTTTTTGTTTTTAAAATTTTGGTTAAAGGTACTGATATTTCTGCATAGTTTTTGATAAATTTCCTGTAAAACCCTGTGAGACCAAGGAACTGCCTCACATTTTTCACTGATTTTGGAATTTTAAAATTTTCAACTACTTCAACATTGTGAGGGTCAGGTTGCACTTTTCCTTCAGACACAAGGAAACCAAGGTACTTAATGGTTTTCCTAAAAAAATGACACTTGGAAGGCTTCAATTTCAAACCATGTTTTCCTAATCTTATGAAAATATCTTCCAATTTCCTTAAGTGTTCTTCAAAAGAGCGAGAAGCGACTATTATGTCATCGATATATATTCCTGAGATTCCAGCCAAAACAAGCGACATAAGTCTTTGAAATGATGCAGGCGCATTTTTCAGCCCAAAAGGAGTTCTAAGCCACTCAAAGTGACCATCGGGTGTTGAAAAAGCAGACTTTTCATAATCATCTGGATGAAGGCATAGTTGGTAAAATCCAGAGGTCAAATCAAGTGTGCTAAAGTATGTAGCACCAGAAAGTTTGTCAATCAACTCTGCTATGTTTGGGATCGGAAACACTTCGCTAATTGTCAGATTGTTTAATTTTCGATAATCAGCCACCAGCCTATATGAACCATCAGGTTTCTTCACAAATAACACAGGTGTGTTATACGGAGAGGTGCTTGGTTGGATAATTTTGGCGCTCAAGAGCTCATTGGTTTGTTTTGATAACTCTTTCTGCAGGTGATGAGGCACACGGTAGGGTTTTTGTCTAATTGGAATATTTGAATTTAAATTAATTTTATGCAAAATGGTGTCGCAGCCTGTTATCTCATTAACAGACTTGGCAAAGACATTTCTGTATTTTTTTAACAAATTTTGTAACAATTTTTTCTGCATGCCATTTATATGTTTTAAATCAAAGTCACCACCCCATACTTCAAATATCTCGTTGTTTTCTTTATGTTGTTCATCCACACTATTTACTTCAGATAAATTTGTCTCTTGCACATGACTAATTATACCCAATTTCATTCCTTTGTTAATATTTATTTGTTCTTTTGAAGGATTTGCCACTCGAGCATATAGAAAATCATCTTTTGTCACCTTATATACAGCTCTTGCTAAAAAATAATTTTGTTCAGTGGAACATTCACTGACATCTCTAGGTTCTAATAAAATTGTAGAATTTTTTTCAAATTTTGAATCAATTTTGACTTTTATGAATGACTCTTCCATAGGTTTCAAAATGCATTTCTGGTATGCTTTAACAAAATTTAAATTCTCTTTTGGCTGTATTTTTCTCTTCTCTTGGCAAAAAGAACTTGTATTTAAGGAATTCATATCACAATCTGAACTTGTAATTTCACTGACATCATTATCACAGATATTTGAAACGGTTAAGGTCTTGTTGGTTTGCTTATAGTCATTTACTACACTTTGCATTATAGGATTTCTACTGATAAACTCACTATTTTCACTTATGCACAGATCTCTAAAATCAATGTCATGGAATTCATTTTGTACATTCAAATAATCATTTCTGAAATTTTCACAAAAACTGTTATTGTTGTTTCTAAGATCAATGTCTTTTAAATACTGTGTGTCATAATTTGTATCAAACTGTAAGTGACTAATCGTGTTGCATTCTTTCATTTCTTCTGATACCACTGCAGTCGTTTGTGATGTACTTGTTTCCACAAAAGGAATACTGCAATATTTAAAATTGACTCGTTTGTATTTGTAACTTATTGTCACTTCCTTTTTGTTTAGGAAAACACTTCCTAAAATCATATTGTAATTTTTGGGAGCAGGAATGTCCAGGACACAACACTCGATTTCACTTCTTTCGTTAGCAATTGCAATAGGAAAGGATACTTTTCTTTCTACCAAAATATTTTGATTAGAGATTCCCCTCAAAATTGTAGAGGTATGTTTTATTCGATAATTTTCTGGAGGAATATTTTGAAGAGAGCTTTCGTAAATTATGTTAATTGAACTTCCCGAATCAATCAAAGCATTCAATTTTGTATTACCAACAAACACTGCTATAATCGGAAAAGCATTGATACAAGGAGTATCAAAGTCAACCATCGAATTAGTTTCAAGGTTCGGTCTACTAGGATTATATTGGAAGGAAGTCTGATTGTTGTAATTTTGTCTATTGAAATATCTTCTATTACCAAAATTTGGATAATTTCCTCTTCCATAATTATTTCTGTTATTTTGATTGAAAGTTGCAAATTTATAATTATCATAACGATTTTGAAATTGGTTTGAATAGTTTCTTCTATAATTATTTTGATTTCCTCTATATGTGTTTTCAAATGGTCTTCTAAAATATCGGAAACTTCTTTTGGATTTATAATTTTGATAAGTATTCCCATTTCTCCATTCGTTTCTTCTCGAGGCAGCTGGAATTCCTCTTTGATTTACTAGACTTCTGTTTCCTATGCTTTTGTATGGAGTTGAAGTTTGAAAAGAAGTTGAAGGTCTGGATTTCTTTTTTGGAACAATATTCTCAAACTTTTCTTCCGCGAATTCTTCTTCGTTATATTTACTTGTAGAGGGCGTATTCAAACTGTCCTCAAAGCTTCTGTTGCTTCTGTCAATTTCTTCTCTTAAAAATGAAAGTTTTTCTTTTCTTTTCGCAGCATTTTCTTCAAACCTCTTCTTCAAAGCTTCATACTCAGTTTTCTTTTCTTTTAATTTAGTTTTTAAATTTTCCAGTTCTTCTTCATGTTTTCTTCTCTTCGACACAGTAAGAGTAACTTCTTCATCTACACAGTCCGAGCTTTCATTCAGGATTTCTTCATGCAAGATAGCGACCTGTTTTGCAGCTTCAAATGTTTGTGGATTCGCCGCACATACAGCTTTTCGAATAGTCATCTTTAATCCTTTTATGAAGGAATTTTTCAGAATTGCAGTTCTCAGCGAATTTTCACCAGAGTTGCATAACTCTTCCGGAAATGCTCGAAAAGAGTCCGCTTCAATTCTCAAGGCAAACTGCCTAATTGTTTCATTATGTTTTTGTTTCAAGTTTACTAAATTCTCTACTTTTTTGGCAATATCTTCTTTTGTTTCAAATTGCTCCTTCAAAGCAAGGATCAGTTCACCAAAGTTTTCACTGTGAGTTTGTTTTGGTTTTTCTTGAACTTGCACTAACCGACACAGATCTTCCAGAATTTGGAGAGAGTCGGGGAGGAGAGCGTGAAGGCACACGAGCATTAGCTCCAGTCTGTGATGAGGAATCAGTGCTTCTACTAGCACGAACAGTTTTGTTACGAGGCATGTTTGAATTTTTTTTTTTTTTTTTTGAAATGCAACAATCAGTGCGATTAATATTTGTGGTTGTGTGCTTAAAGTGTATATGAAATACTATCAAAATTGAGTTTGTTATTGTTTTTATAAAAATCACTCATATTTCCCCCAAAATATCAAACACAAAATCATATGTCAAAATATATATATATGTGTGGGTCAGACTTATTATTTTTCAATTTCATATTGCCCACAAATTGTCATTTTTATGCATCAAATATACAAATAGAAACCACTTACTTTGATCATACAATCCCATTTAAACATTTTTGCACAATAAATACTCATATATGTATCAAATATACCACTTTTTCCTCTTTTTTTTTTTTTTTCAATATGCACAAATTTATAACTTACACCCTGAAAAAGCAAAAAGCCAAAGTTTTACTTTTTTTTTTTTTTTTTTTAATTTATTTCTGCAATTAAATTTATTTTCTACCACTCCGTAAGTCAGAACGGCACCAATGTCGCATCGGGAGAGTCACGAGATCAGTGTCGCATCAGAACCCTTCCCGACAACAGAGTCACATCGGCGGTGGATTCGGCTCCGGAGTCAAATCGGCGGGGAGTCGAACGAAAGTGAAACCGAAACCGATCTCACGACCGATATGCACAGAAGAATCGAAGATATGCAGACCAGTACATGGCGTCACAGTATAATCACACATAATTCACTTATAATACTCACATATAATTCATATATATTAACTCGCATGTAACCCAGGAGTACTTACGGTCTGGAGACATTAGTCCACAGATGGGTAGAAGAATGAAAGACAGAATTCAGGGTGTGCAAATAATTTAACTCATTAAACCAAATATTCATATTTATTCTTAAGTAAGCCATTTAAATTTTATATATATATATTCCAAACAAATTTAATATTCAATATCCATTTCACAATAATGCCTTCGGTAAATAAATCAATCTCTTTCACTAGAGAACTTTATGCAAAGTAAATTAACATTCAGTTAACATTATATCAATCACACCCTTTAGAATCTTTATCAATTTAAATTTCTATATAGACAATTATCAATATACTTTCAATATGAAATCCAATTAAGAAACGTTAGTTTATAAGCTTTAAATTTATACCAGTGCTTAGAATGATGATTCAAAGTTCTACTGTTCATGAATAGAATTTTAGTAATTTTACCTTACAGTTCTGTTGATAAAACAAATCCACATAGTTTCAGAACATCCGATCTTAACTTTAAAAACATGGCTGAAGAACATTTCCGGAAAATTATATCCTAACTGAAGTATACGACATCAGCATTCACCGATCAACCGATCAAGCAGCCACGCCCGGATTTTCGGACAACGGTCAAAATCACAACCTAAAACAGAAAAATAAAGCATTAAATTTTGAATAAAATTTCAGATCCCGGTGCATTTCTTCCTCGGGCATCATCCCGGATTAGATTTTGGGAAAATCAATAATCCACAGCAATATGGGGCCACCGGCCCTACTCTCTTTGTTCCGTTTTCTCCTCCGAAAACTTACATCCGAACTTCTCAAAGTTCTTCTCCAAAAAGCCCCCGAACACGGCCGCAACTGCCCGACAACAGCCAAGAAGCTCTCCCATTGGCTGCCGACCAGAGGAGAAGTTTCGCTTTTCGAAAACTTCCCACAGACGAGGCAGGCGCCGCGAAAAAACAACAGCAGAACATTAAATTCACATTCTCGAACGAAACTAGACTTTCACTCGTAAATGAATCTGGACAAGGCTTAACACAATGCAGGCGTTGAAAAGGAGAGATTTCCAAGCCGCGATTCTCAAACTGTCGAATCGAACATACATGCGATACGACACTAGCATATGGAAAATAGTACTAAATATCATTTAGTTTTCAGGATTTTCTCCTATGTTCTTTGCAAAGCATAAATGCTAAAAAAAGAAAATTTGTGCTTTTTTAAAACATCGATAAAATAATTAGAGCAGTGTTTCTAAAATTTTTGTAAATTGATGCAATGCTCAAAAATATTAGAAATGCATCTAGTTACTCTATCGAATTTCTCAACATCTATCCTTGCAAGTAACAGCGAAAAATCCCCAAAACTGGCATAACGAGGTTTATCCCCCCCCCCATATGCTAGCCTGGACAAACTGAAATAAAAGACTGGAGGAAATATATCCTTTCAGTGTCTTAATTTTGGTTACATATTCGCTTTATTTGCGTTATCTTTCGTTACATACTCGTTTGTTTTGCGTAACGTTTCTCGATAGATTTTCGTTTGTTTTGCGTCCGTTCCGTTATATTTTCGTTTGTTTTGCGTCAGTTCCGTTACATTTTCGTTTGTTTTGCGTCCGTTCCGTTACATTTTCGTTTGTTTTGCGTCCGCTCCGTTACATTTTCGTTTGTTTTGCGTCCGTTCCGTTACATTTTCTTTTGTTTTACGTCCGTTGCATTTCCATATTTCGTTACATATTCGCTTTATTTACGTTAACTTTCGTTACATACTCGTTTCTTTTGCGTTATCTCCGTTACTTTTTCGTTTCTTTTGCGTCCGCTCCGTTACTTTTTCGTTTCTTTTGCGATGCATATCGTTATCGTGTAAATCTCCATACAAAAGTTATGTGTGTAAAACGAAAAAATAACGTTTTAAAAATTGGTTGCAAAATAGTGGAAGTGCCGAGACATATTTTCGTTTTTATTTCGTTACGTATTCAACGAAATAAAAACGAAACTGGGTTCCGATTTTTCAACGAATTAAAAACGTAAGTGTGCTAGTTGGGGTGTGTTCACTTGTCCATTTACATAAAAATGCGCTTCATCGCCCCACAGAATATTCCAGGGCCAAGAGTCATCCACATTCATTCGTGCAAGAAATTGTACTGAAATTTTAGCCGAGTTCCTGTATCACCCAGTATTAGCTGTTGTACCCTTTGAATCTTGTATGGATAGTAGAGCAAAATTTTACGCATCACTTTTCTCACCGTGGAAATCGACATGTCGACTTCATTTGCAATAGCTGGCAAACTTGCATTACCATATGGTGAATGGTTTGATAAATGTACGGTAGTAGTAGCAATATCGTCATTGCTAGAACTGTCCACTTGTTTTCCTCCTCTGCCAGGAAGAATGTCGAGTCTTTCTGTTGCCTCAAATTTGTGAATCATTTTGTGAACGCCACGATTGGTTCACGTCTAACATGTTTCTGCTTCCGGAATTCTCGAAGAGCTGTAGCTGCGTTGCTGTTCTGTTGATAAAATAAATTTACCAGAAGAGCCTTTTCTTTCAACATAACCATTTTCCACAAAGCGTCAGATACTAACGCTTTTCAGAAACAATGAACTCGTCCAGTATCAAAGGAATCACATACACACTTTGTTAGCTTGTTTTAAATCGTAAGTTGATTTGAAGTGTATTTCAGTGTTTCGAAGTTGTGACATCACTGCCGTATCGTAGAAGATTTGAATAAACATGTGATCTTCTTCAAGCGTTTGTTGAAATTTAGTACACTCTTGTGTGTTTCGTCTGGATTGACCAAAATTGATAGAATGAATCTGCACAATTTTACTTTTACCAACTGTGACATAAATTTTCCTTCATTTTTTTTACAACGAAACTTGTGAAAATCACCTTAGATATTGTAGCAGCGCCACCTACTGACGACAATTGTAACTATTTTTTTTTTCGGTTTTCGCGGAGCGCATTACTTGTACTACATACTAGTTAAATATTGTTTCGCTTGGACCCATAGAACCGACTCTAGAGCCTTCTGAACAGGCGAAATTTAATTATAACAACCCTGTATATATATATATATATATATATATATCTATATATATATATAATTTAAAATCAATTTTAAAATTACATACAGCTTGAAAAAACAGGGCTTCCGAGAGTGGTGTCGCGACCGCGCAGCCGGCTGGTAACCGGGACTTAAATGAGGTCACTATCCCTCACTAGCCATTTTATTGCACCTAGCCCGTATGGTTTCCTTTCGTTCTTGTTTTCATCATGATCGTAAGGTTTTCAGGGTTATTGTCTTTTGAGTTTATATATATATATATATATATATATATATATATATATATGTATATATTTGGATATATATGTATATATATATATATATATATATATATATATATATATATATATATATATATATATATATATATATATATTATCGTATACTATTTTTAGTTTGATTATAACATTTCTATTTTATATAAAAATATATATATGTTGGATGCAAAATATACTATATAAATTAGATCAAGAAATTCTAAGTATGAAATTTTGCTAATTTTCTTATTGAAATCATGCGAACCTCATTCTACTATAAAATTCTTTATGTGAATCATAGTGAAAAACGAATTTTGCAATGCCTACCATAGAGATTAGGAAATTTAGGGAATATTGCAATTGATTCACATTTTGGCAGACAATGATTATACGATTCCGGGCTGAAGATACCATACCGATCCACAGAAGCCCGTATTGGCAATGGAAACTTGATTTTCGCTTTCGCAACACCAGCTTTAGGATGTTTCTCAGATATGAAAGTAAAGCGTGTTACAATTTTATATCAGCAAAATATGCTAAAATTTGTCGACAATATACCTGTTATTCAATTTAATATATACCATTATCCTCGACTATAAATCACTAAAAAAATATTTATTATTACCATAAAATAATTTTTTATTTTAATTAAGAAAATTTGCAGATTTTGTATAAAATCCATTTCTGTATTCAAATATGTATTAGCATCCTAAAGAATTTACTTTCACATTTTTGTCACAGCCTAGTTTCTCTGAAAACAAATTTTTCGTATAAATCGGAGCTTAGATTAAAATGTTTAGCAGGCCACGTACACCGCCACTTCCTTCCCATGGGGAAAAGTAAGAGAAACAATAATTAGATTCATTTCCAGGTAGTCACTGAACGGTGAGTCGTAATTTGATTTGAATGCACCGAATCGCTTCCTGAATATATACTTAAGCATACACCTCCCAGCTGGGATTTCAAACTTACACAATTATAAGAAGGAAAAACGTTTTTGCATTCCTTTCAGTAAGCAGCATGAGGAAAAGAAGAATAATTGGTAATAAAATAATGGTAGTAGCAACGTTCCTCATGCATATTTAATACAATAAAAAGCAAACTGTTCATTCGTAGATATGCTTAATGTATTTCCCTATTAATGAATATTTGGAGTATTGAACTACGCTTTGTGAGATCTAAACAATCTTTTGTCATTATTTTCCCCAGTTTCATTATAATTTAAGTTTACATTAAATTAACAATTTCTGACCGGTTATGTTAAACAGACCAATCACCAAGTCACATAACATTCTGCAATCCTGGTTTGGCGACAGCATAAGTTTTGGATTTCGAGTGAGTGAGTTAGGACGGTGAAAAGAGTTAGAAGTAGGGTGGCTAGTAGTCTGTGAAAAGAAGAGACTGTAGTAAGCTGAGGTTATTTGAGCTAGTTAGGCTCTGTCCGCCACGATGAATATTGTTGCTGGGTGCGTGACGGAGATAGTGCAAGTCAGTGGAGCCTGCACTAATGACCGGAAGAGTCTTGTGTCTCAGGTTAGTCAATACAAGGTTTATAAACACTAAGAAGAAGTTGGGTAATTGTCGTACGGCGTGCACGACATTTTGTAATTTCAATTACGGATGCCAACCAAAAAAATGACCTATTTAAATGCTGCATAGGGAACCAATGGCAATCCAAACATAAATAAGCAGCGCGCATCCCCTCCATCACAACAACCAATCAAAAGACGAGGTATGACACTACAAGGTGAAAAGAAAAAGTGTTTTCGAGAATGTTCTAGAAGTTTCCACGAGATTCAATTTCGACAGCGTCCTAGACGCACCTAATGTGTTTTTAGTAGTATTCAAAAAATATCTCCTGCGATCGCACAAAGATACGCGGATCTATCTTACAAGTAACAATAAGGTCGTACGAACCAATCGCAATAACGAGCTCGTGTATTGAAACTAAATGAACTACTCAGATTTTCGGTAAATAATAGTAATTAATGTGTTCTAAATATATGTGTCTTGTAAATTATATGTTGTAAATGTATGTGTTGATTAAATGTTGTTAAAGATATATGTGTCCAGAAGGATTTAGGATTAAATTTAATAATCAAGATCTCTCTACACACATATGTATATATACGAAAGTAAATATTAAAGTAATTGATTAAATTTAGAAAAGAGTATTTATTGATATTCTGTGTGTTCGTCTCTCCAGCTTGAGAACCTGGAGCTTACATGCTCCACCCTTAGTGTCGGCATCATAGGTAAGTTTTATAGTAATAATTTTGATAAGGACAATTTTACCTTATGACAGTAATCAAAGAAGATTTATAACTAGTCCACTGTTTAATAACATACGATACGGCTCGTCAAAGTGCATTTCATGATATACTCGTATGAGTGTCAATTACTGGGCAAGGGAAATACTGGCAGTTTGGTATATGTATATATTTAAGTTAGGCAGACAGCAGCTCTAAATTCAATGGATACGAAATAAATGTGTTTCCTTTAATTTATTGCATATGTGAGTTATTGTCCTGGCCGCTAGGTCATGTGTTTTCAGTTATACCAAGTTCCGAGTTATGTCACTTTTGTTTTACTAAGTAATTAATGGTTGATAATGCCGCAACCAAAGTCGATAAATCCATGCATCCAAGGTTTATTGCATGAAAATGGAGTCCGAATGAAGCTTAGAACTCTACAAATTCATATTTTCATACATTCATATTACGTATATTGTTTCAACTCACTCCTAGTGTAATCAGAATCGGAAATATCTATGATCACTTTTGGAATTTCGGTATTAAGTACTTATTAAAAAGTTTCTTAATTAATTACCTAAAAGCGCGACATCAGTATGTTAATAAATCAGTCTCATGATTGCAACTTTGATGGCTGAAAAAAGAAATCATGTATAATAATTCGACCAGGTGTTGAATCCAAATTTGAACCCGAGTCTGGAGAAATAGCGTCTGAAAATTTTATTTTTTATTTTTGTGAGAACATGCTGAAGAAAATTCATTTTTTAGTCGTTCCACGTGATGAAAAACTCATGCTATTAAACTCACCGATACCGAATGTAACGCATATATATTTTTAAACCACAAAATGGGGTTATTTCCTGCAGAGTCAATAGTGTTTCAGAAAATTCGACCACGTCAAAGCAGATGATCGACAGTAGTTAATGTACTCCGGTTTCAGTTTTCCGTGCATGACCTCGTGTACTTACTCCGTCCATATTGTTAAGAGCTCCAACTACACAACCACGCATCAATAATGTACAACGGAAACAAGAAATTTGGATTCAATCGAAAAATTCAATTTCATTTACTCTTTCATAACAAATTTGAAAAACTTCTGTACATATCATTTAAGAGAGCAAGTTTCCTTGGAAGTAAAAGACCTGTTTCGTGCGATTTCATTTGTAAAAGTTTGAGATAATTTCTACTTGCATGCCGAAGAGTGACGAAGATGTTGTATTGCTTGAATTTGACCAAATTTTGATCTAAGTGTTATGGAGTCCAAACAGCAGCAAGAAGTGCATAAGTGGAAAGAGCGCGGGGTCTGATGGTCATTCCTTAAAAGGGTTTATTTTAAGTCCATAAAAGTTTTATGTCGCGGCTGAATCGGACGAATTTGTGTTAATATATACAGTGTACGATAAAAATTGATGCTGTTTAAAACTAGCAAATGTATTAAAAATCACATCTTGCTTTCATTTAAATGTAAATTCAAATATGAGTTACAGCATCTGAATTAATGCAAAACAATATTATACCTAGATTATCTCCGTTCATGTTATTTTCCAAATATTCAGAAATTCTGAGTCACATACGCTTTTTGATGTACTTTAATTCTAAATGTTATGAACCTATAGGCAAATACCACCTGCGTTGCTGTGGTGGACTCCTCCTTGGTGCTATTGAGACTTTCAGATATTGGGAGGCGATAGGTCTATTCGGATGGTAACCTTCGGTTTTATTTAGATCTTGTCGTTTTTCGCAGTGTTCATCAGTCTAATTTTATTCTTGTTCTTTATGTTAGTATATTTGTACTTTTGTTATTTTGTTCATGTGTCTCATCCATTGGTAATATATATATATATATATATATATGAATATATATACAAATGTATATATATATATATATATATATATATATATATATATAAAATTGAAAGATTTTAATCGAAAATTATGCATAAACTACTGTATGTACAAATATATATATATATATATATATATACCGGGCGGTCAGAATTAAAACACCTCTACTATGAGCTCCCTATACATCGAACTACTCAGTGTAAAGGCTCCAAAATAGTTGAACCTACTATTCAAGACATGGTGAAAGGGATTACGCGAAAAAAAAATTAGTTCCAGAAACACCGATAGGTGGCCTGTACAACAGAAAATATGCTGAAAAGACACATAATAATCACAAAAAAACAAACACATGCGATATGGAATTTTTCCTTTTTAATTTCTTTTGCTAATATGAAAAAAAAGAAGATAAAAAAGTGAAGAAACTTAAACTGTCATTGTAACTACAATTTCGCACTGTAAGCACAAAAATTTGCATAAACCCTTGGTTTGCAGCTACTATGTTCTGGGCATAAAAGGGGATAAAACTGGGAAATTTTCATTCTTATCAGCGATGGCTGTCACACTGCTAGAACGCGTTTTGCTTGTAAAGCTGTTTCATGAAAACAAAGGACATGCTGCACCTGCACTTCGAGAGTTTCGTGGAATCCGCAGTTGAACAAGCTGTCTACAGACTGCAGATTTTACATCTTGAAGAAGGAAACCATATTGAGCAGCATTCCCTGTATCGATAAGGTCCTTGTGATATGAATGTTTGGTACGTTCGAATAAAATGTGTTACAAATGTGTATTTTGTGTTTTTTCAACATATTTCCTATTGTACAGCGCCACCTATCGGTGTTTTTGGAACTGTTTTTTTTGCGTAATCCCTTTCCACATTTCTTGAATAGTAGGTTCAACAATTTTGGAGCCTTTACACTGAGTAGTTCGATGTACAGAGAGCTCAGAGTAGGGGTGTTTTAATTCTGATCACCCGGTATATATATATATATATATATATATATATATATATATATATATATATATATATATATATATATATATATATATATATATATATATATATATATATATATATATATATATATATATATATATATATATATATACGGCATTCATTAGTTGCGAATAGCTGATAGTATGCTCTCACATCAAGAAAATTGTCTCTGAACTTCAACTTTAATTGGTAAGAATACATAAGAAAGAAAGAAATGACGAATATAAAGCAGAGGTTGGTAATTAGTAATGTATTAAACGAAATATCCAGCTTGTTGGGAAGACGTTGAATAGAGTATACTTTAACTAAAATTAGAAAATATAAGAGACTTTGGAAATGCAGAAAGTCATTCAATTTGCTGAGCAGTGGCTATTTGTGCTAGGCATCTGTAAAAATTTGGACAATATGACTCTAAAAATAGCACTTTAATGGCTCTAATTTTTACATTTCTTCAGCTGCTGAGACTATTTACAGTGCTTGCTTTGATCCATAAGAGTCTATCAGCTTTTTCTCAATGCATTTCTTTCAATATCTTCGTCAAAAATTTTATTTGCACTCCATTTCTACGTGCTTTGCGAAAAATATTATCAATTTTTTGGTTCAAACCTTTTTTTTTGTTATTGCTTAAATAATTTATTTTTGTTTAAACCATTTTTTAAACCAGGGTTTAAACAACCATTGTTTTCGGTTTCCTGTCTTGGATTTTTCCATTTCTGATTGTGTGATGCACACAACTTTATATGCAAAACATATATTAAATTAAATTATCTTAAGCATGGCCAAATATCGTGCATTGGGGAAGTCATTGCGTTGTGTGCCGCTTAAACCCGCCATATTATCTCTGGTGCGAGTTCCTGTAATGGAATAATTATTAACATAAAGTTACTCAATTAATTGCCCCATTTTTAACTTTAAAAATAACATTATTTATTAACAACATTTGTTTAATTATTCAATTTGTTACACTAATTATTATATTATTGCGGAGGAGATAGGACATGTGAAATTGGACATGTGAGATCGGACATGTAAGACCAGTAAATTAAAATTACAAAGATGTTCTATGACCTGATAGAATAGTTAATGGGCACAAATCTTCAAACTCGTACTGCATCTGCTTGCTCTGTTCGTTGAAATCTAAATCAGGACATTATTTGTGGACTCTTTGTGGAATATCTGTGGAACACACTCTTACGTAATCATCATAGCATTCTGCTGAATTTCTCCTCCAATCTCTGTGGCTATATGTAGCGTAATACTCCTCTACTGCATCTTTGCGGATATATCTGTTGATATGTCAGTCTGTTGTATGATCTGTGGATCTGTCGTCGAAGTCGTACATATCCTCTCTGGCACCTTTTGGTTCCGGAGTATTTTGCCTACGGTCTGTAACGCATCTTTGGCTCTGATTGACCTACCTTAGGCAATGCGACCAGGCACCATCCATATTGGTCAACCTCTTTAGCCAATCTCGTGGCTACGGTATAGCCTCTTAGTTTTATGACCTAATTGACCTCTCGGGTCAAAGTGTTGTAAAAACTGGCATCCTTACGTCTGCTGTCATTGTCCAACATTACAACCTTAATAAATAAAGAACATAAAACGGTCTCTGCTAAATCTTATCTCAAATCTGGTCTCACACATTGATAAAAAATGAATTTCTCGGAATTGGCAACACGCAGAGCTCTATAAACGTAGACGTATATAAAGATAATATACCACGTCATCTCAGCAGTAAAATTATTGACAACTGAATTCTTCTCTTGTAAATAATAAGATCATTCATTTTTAGCTAATTTAAATTCAATTCATAAAAATAAACGACCTCCTAAATTTTATAAAAATTAACTACATCTAAAGGAATATAATCGTATACAAAATACATATTAATGCTCAAGAACCACTTGGAACTATCTTTCTCCACAGGGTATTGGAGAAGAAATAATTGAATTCATGTGTAGTTAGCATCGTAACTGCGGTCGGTAATTTTGTTTGTATTCAGCTACCTACTTCATGATCTATTTGGGGATTTTCGTCTGCGAACAAATACTGTCTTGTAACAGAGGAGGAGGTATATGCTGAATATATTTAGTTCGGTCGTCGTTGGGAAATGCTTTTCCTAAAGTACAATAGTTCAATTTTTGTAAGTCTTAATTAAATGAATGGAAAATGATTTTGTTTATTATTCATTTATGTTTACTTTTCTATGCAACATAAAGAATACTGATCACAAACAATAAAATGTTGTAATAAAAATAAAATAATATGAAAACATCGTAAATACGGATTAAACATAAATACAGAATAAACAAAAATGTATACTGTTCAACCGGTTTCAAGTGCAACTAATATGCGATACATTCAGCGATGATAATTTTATAATCATCACAGAAATACAATAATTTATTTTATTTGCAAACTTATAACTTCATCGAAAAAAATGAACTTTATTCAAATGACGTCATCGAAATATAAATAGTCTGACTCTCTATATAAAATCAGTGAATATTTCAATCATACGCTTTTATTCCACACTCTAGAGTTTAATAACGTTGAGTGAAAATAATTCAGTAATTCTTTTTCAACTCATCTTACAATCACTTGTTTGCATTCTGCATCCATTAAAATTAGGCTTCGTGGTAGAAATAATCTAAATTTGATGATCATTTAAATTAAAAAGTATTGCAATTGAGTTGGAGCAGAATATAGATGCACAGAAAATACACAAAAATGGAACAATTTTAGGACAGATGCAACACTAAATATAAATTTAAAATAACTTTAAAAATCACGATTTTTAGTTTGGGAAAAAATATGGATGCCCTATTTTATTTTGAAGTGTGTCACGTGATCTCTTCATATTATAGGGTTGCAAATATTATTTTAATTTTTATTTAAAAAGCTACCAAACATATTTTGCTGAATTTTTTTTTTATATTTTATTGCTTAATTTAAATAGTTCTTAAAATTTTTGAAACAATTTGCGAATTTTAACTCCGCTTAAAAAATGTTTGAATAATTAGGTCTCATAGAGTTCAATATATTTCATTTTTTTCAACTCGGGTTCAATTCAAAACTAATTGGGTGATATTATTCATTTACATTCCCATATGCTCCACAGACCGTCTGAACAACATACTAAAATTTCATTTTGATAAAGTCATGTTTACGGTAGTTACGTGCGAAAGGGAAGATAGAAAAACAGACAGAATGAACACAGTCATAAACACATTTTATGTTGTAAAGTGGGAATTGATGTTGCATAAAGTGACCATTTATGTTAGTTTTTATGTTGTAAGCGGCACAAGAGTTGTGCACTAAGTATATTTTCCTGCGAACTTCTGCAATTTAGAATTTAATTTAAGTGTTTATCGGCTTAAAGCAGTATTTTATAGCTTCGAAATATTATTTGGAAATAACCTTTGAGGTGTCGAGATTTCGGCATTAGAGGCTGGATATCATTGATGGAAGTGGTGAACTGTCTCAAAATTAGTTCTGTATCGTATATACGATGTTTGCTTTCTCACACTATGTAACATATTATAGAGAAAGTACTGTTTTCACGAAAATTTAAGAATGCGAGATTCTGATGTCAATGTATGTATTATGACGTCCTGAACTGAACACGTTTTGAATATGTTTGGAGTGAGACTCGTCTATTTATCGTCTGTCTGTGGTCGACTTCTTGTGTATATGTTGGTGGCCACATATAGTAATGGATTTTCACGAAACTTTATATCTGGCTTTGTTATAAAAATCTAGAAGTAGATAGAATTTTTTTTTAATTCAAGCGAAAACTTGAGATTTTTTCGAAATTTTATGTTTTTATAACACTAATATGATAAAATTGAGCATAAGCGTGCATAAAAATGATTATTTATGGCTCAATGATCATGAGACTCAAAAATATTAATCGTTGCTGTAAAGAATAGCTGAGATACAGTTTTTTGCTCATGGTGTCATCGTAGAGGGGGTAATTTATCTTCCTGGGGAACATTGACAAGTTTGGTATCAATCAAAAGATCTTTTTAAGCCCTATAAAGTTAATGATAACATAGTATAATTATAATCACTTGGACCCACGATACCGATTTTTAAATTTTTTTCTGTAAATTTGAAAATATACTTTATAACAAAAAATTCGACCCACTAAAAAGGAGATTGTAATGGTAATTCGATTGTAATGAAATTTCGTATCCAAAGACATTTTGAGAGAACATGCAAATGAATAAAATTTGGTGTCCAATGAATAAATTGTGGGATCTCCAGCGCATCGGAACTGCGCATTCAGCAGGTGTATATAAGGAGCAGGTGTATATTCTATGTATGTGTATGTCAGCAGGTGTATATTCTGAATATGTGGTCAAAATTTATGTTGCATTTCGACTGCGGATATCTTACGTCTTTGGTAGCCATTTCTAGCACACTGACAGCACAGCGGTACGTAGACAACATTCTACGACTGGTTGTGTTACCGTTTCTTTTGGGACACTCCGGACTTACTTTTCAACAAGATAACTCTCGGCTACACACGGCACGGCACGTGTTGATATGAATTATCTTCAAACTTATCCAACACTTCCTTGCCCAGCTAGATCTCCTGATCTCTCTCCCATAGAGCACATTTGGGACGTTATGGGAAGGCGATTGCAACCATCCCGGAATGTTGACGATTTAGCCCGACAGATGGACACAATTTGGTAAGACATATGGCAGGACACTGTGCGTGAACTTTATCAGTCTATGCCACGCCGGGTGACATCTTGCATCCAGGCCAGAGATGGACCAACGCCTTATTGACTTCCTCCCTCTGTATACGGTCAAACTCTAAATCATTAAAGTGTTCTGAAATTACAATAGTTTCTTTTTCTATGTATGTTCTTCACATCCACCAATTTTTTTCACAATCGGACAACTCCTTCTTGGTGCGCGTCGATTTTTTTGTTATAGAGTGTAGAAAAGCTATTAAAACTGAATTCTGTTATGAGAAAGTCGAGTTGAGCGACACTTCAGTTATTTCAATTTGTATTTATGTGTTATGGTGTTACGCATCCCCAAAAAAATATGCATTCGATTATATTAAACAGTTATTGGTGAATCAGCGCGTTTTCGAATTAAAATTAATTTCGGACACCGGTGTATAACTAAACATAACCGGTGTATAACTAATGTATACGACCATATGAACACTGCATTCCTTACCTACAAGAATATTCACGTTTTTATTGTGGTTTTATCTTATTTAAGACCATATCGTCATTGTAATTTCCATCGCTTCTCTCATCCTGGAGTTCTTTAAAGTATCACGCACATTTGGAAGGAAATGTAAGTTTTATAAATGATTCAAATTATAATGCATAAAAGCTTACAATTCTTCTATTTCTCTACATTTCCTTCAGATTACATCCATTCAAAAGAAAATATTTCGGTGATTGATTACGTAGTATGTAAAATGAAATTATTCCAAACGAAACTATTTATAAGTATAGATGTTGGCAGTAAATTTCAATTATTATATATCATTATATATATCATTTAGCAAATACCAGAATTTCCTACTTATATTTTATTATAAAGAAATTTGTATTGTCAAAAAATATTCAATAGGAGAGTATTTTCGTCTATTGTAATACGTTGAAATTAATCGCTGCACGAACTACTTACACTGCTTACATAAAAATTGGGTTCATTTTAAATATTCTTATAAAACAAAATGATAATAAAAATTGTATGTAAATAAATCACTATATGTCCCATTTAAAGTAAATGTTCTTTTATAATTTTTTATTTATTGCACATTATATATATAAAAGGAATATATTTTGATATATTATAAATTAGGTGAGTGTGTAAGAAGTTGTGATAAGTCACTGGTTTTCTATATAAACTAGATCACTACTCAAGATGCAACGCAATTCGTAAGCATACATACGTTTCAGAAATCTTTGGATTTCCTTTTCCAGGGCAACAAGCTTCGACCATGACGCAAGACTAAGTTGGTCGGAGAGAAACTGGCTAAGCAACAGCACACAATATTGTAAAACGAAAAAAAATGAAAATCGAGGAGATAGGATTTTGAGAAGTAATCTTATTTTTTGTTTCTCAAGTTCATATCTCCTCGATCTTCCTACCTTTCCTCGTTTTACTTTCTTTTCGTTACACTACATGACGCTACCAATTGGGTTCTGACGATAATCTATTTCATTTTTAACCGGCTTAGTATGCGCTCATTGAGGCGTTCTGATCTAAACTCGTTGACCTGAGGAAAGAAATCTATGGATTTCTGAAACGTGCGTATGTTTAATTACATTGGGCCGCATATCTAAAATATTGACATAAAACAGCTTAGAAATTAAGAATTGAAATATGTATTCTCATTAAAAGATGTTTTTTTAAAAACATATGTACAAAACCTGAGCGCTTTTGGACCTAAAACGCCCATCATCAGAGGCATATGATTTTAACAATATTTAATGCATGTTCTTCTATTGAAAGTTTGTGTAACGGAATTAACTTTATTTTTAACCTTGGCTACGAAGCTGCTTACTCCTTTGAGTGCGTTTATAAAATGATTTTTAATATCCGCTCTAAGTATGTATATCTATCCAAAATCTACGTTTGTACCGCCTTCCGACGTTTTGCCATTCAAATACAGTTTTCATTACAATCCAAACATACTCCGCCCTCTTGTTCAGTTTTGCAGCAAATTTAGTTTTAAACCCGCACATTCTTTAGTTAATCTAATGTTCAGATGTATACGTACCAACGAGTTTAAAAGTAATATTTTCATTCAAGGTGGGGTGTACGTTATCCCCTTATTTGCTCTGGAATTTTTAATGAATTCTTCATTGGTGCATTAGTTTATATGAACATGCTCGTGATGTCAGCATTTTTCTATAGCCTTAACCCAAACTGTCATCAATGATAACTTTGTCCCGATTTTCGATAAAAATTTATTTTCAACTGATTGTCATAATACCCGTAATATCTGGTTTTTGGAATCTTTGTATATCAATATTTATCATGATTCTGTCCATAATTTTGATTCGGTTAAAAATCCAGTTTCACCTGGAGTCTTATTCTTGACTCTTTGAAGATCAATCTTTGAAGGTCAGTCTTGGAAGATCAATCTTTGAAGGTCAATTTTTTGAAATCCTCATCTGCATATTTAAAATGTAAATTTGTTTGTTTAATAATAGTAATATATTGTCTTGTTTGCTGAGTCATTTTATGTTAATTAGTTGCTCATTCCTCTGTATTTCTTTGTGTTATTCGACTATTGATAATATGCAAATTTTGTTCGCAGTTTAGCTGTGTAAAAATGCACAATGTATATATATTTCAGTCGTATGCCTCTGTTCATGGGTGAGCTAGAAAGCGACCAGGTTTCTTACCTGTATTTATAAAACGTACATATGCTTTTTAATCTTTGTTTTCTCTGCTTTTTACATTGTGATCGAGTTTATTACTGTTTGTGTTTAAAGTTATGGTGTTTTAATATATTTTATTGCTGGCAGAATTTACTGGAATTTTGTCGTGGTGAGTTCTCATAAAAGAAAAACCACTAATCTGATTCCGGTCTTGCACTAAAAACATGTATCTAATCCTTGGAATGCGTATTTTCTACAGTGCTTAAACTGTCACTCTTGTAAAATAGATGCTCTGATAAAAGCATAATTTTTCTACAATTTGAAAATATTTCGTGTTAAATTATGGGTGAAGAAACGCCATTCCTGATATTTAAAAGAAGGAAAAAAATGCTCCATAATTCACATTTTGGATAGTACAGGACAATAAACTAAATGCTGGAAATTAAATCTATTAATCTTAGAAAGCTAACGACATACAAACTACAATGACTGATGTACCCTTGTCTTCGAAATGTGGTGTTGCTATCAGATTTTTCCTTGTCTTTCCACCTTCGATAAAATCTAACAAAGAAAACTTATCGCAACTGCAAATCTTTCTAATAAACACAAAGACATGATTCATTATCTGGTAGAATGATATATTTCTTTACGTCAAAGCGATACAAAAAATTATTTTCGTGTAGCTAGTGGTATATAACGTTAACTTTGTATTACTGCCCTTTTCCCTAGGCAATAATTTCAGATTTGTGATTTTTTCATAGATCTTTAAGTTTAGGAAAATGGAAATATTTTTATTTAATAAAACATGAATAATGTAAAATTTCTTAATCAGTATCACTGCTTTGTTAAATAAGCTTCAGAAGCTTACAATCATTTAATATTTTATAATTGTAAAACTGTGCTTTTCATTAAATTCAACCAATAAAACAAATTGGGATGTTAAATTATAACAACTAAAAACAGATTTCCACCAATAAATACATGCCCCACTATAAATACAGGCAAAATATGTAATGTGTATAGCACATGACTTTCTGTATATAATGCAATGGCTTTGTTTTTTCACAGCTAAGTTAGAGTGGTTAGTTAGATCCATTGTGCGATGCATTTAGCTTCGAATTGGGCGCAATGTTTTTAGCTTAGAATTGGGCGCAATGTTTTTAGCTTTGAATTGGGCGCAATGTTTTTAGCGTTGATACTGGACACTTTCTAGAAGACAACATCTAAAAATGTTCTGTAGTACCCAATAAAAATTATTCTTTGCTCAAATCTATCCAGACAATTAGAAGTGTAGCTAGTATCCGCTAAGCAGCATAGTTTATAAATCAACCTATTATAGTCACTAGAAAATAATATTTTATTAGACAAAACTGATGGTTTGCATTCCAATCAATAGATTATTAAAATTCAAAACTACAATTGTAAGAATTTTTTTCATGCGCCAATATTGTATTTAACATGTCATTGTTTATTTTGATAAGGTGGATCTCATTACTATGACAGACAACTTAATCATCTCTAAATGGGTGTATAAAATTTAGACTTTATGCCCGTCACACTGATTGATTCTGACAAATTATCTCTTCATAGGACCTCCTTACAACACCTTTTATAAAACGCAATAAATTTACAACATTCTAGACTTACCCTAACACACATTCCACGCGTGTTCTATAAACGTGAAATGCACGTTATTGTAAATCAAGAATATTAATTTCCTCCAAAGCGGAAGGGATTAAGAAATATCTTGAATTTCAATTTCCAAATATTTGAATATTCATTACTTTGTGGTTATTTTCGTCAATTATGTGTCATTTCTGCCAATTTGGCAACATTTCCTTCAATTAGGCATTATTTTCAAAAAGTAGCCAACTTGGCGATATTTTATTTAATTATCACAAAAAATAGTCGGACAGTCATATAAATAAATTACTTTTGGCGAACATTTGGTTGTCAAAATGCAAAATTATTATAAAAAATATTTTCTGTCGTGAAGTGAACGAAGTAGATTTACGAAAAATAAAGTTACTAAATGTGTTACATAATATTGCATATGGAAAAGGGACATATTTTGCAATATTTAACACTTTCCAACATAGTTGAAAAGTGTTCATGACTTTGTTCATTTTGTTCATTCGCCTAAAACTGCCGCCAAAATGAATTTGTCAAAGTGAAATTTTAGTATGTTGTTGAGAAGGTCTGCGAGACATAGGGGAATGTAAAAGAATAATATCACTCAATTAATTTTGGATTGAATCCGGGTTAAAAAGTGAAATACATTGAACCCTATGGGATCTAATTTTTCAAACATTTTTAAGCAAAGTTAAAAATCGCAAATTATTTCGAAAATTTTAGAAAATATTTAAATTATTCCATAAAATATGTAAAAAAATTTCAGTAACAGATGTTTGGAAATTTTTAAAATGAAAATTAAAATAATAATTAAACACATATTATATGAAGAGATCACATGACCCACTTCAAAATAAAATATGCCATCCATCTTTTTTTCCCAGTATTAAAATCGTGATTTTTAAAGTTCTTTTAAATTCATATTTAGTGTTACATCCGTCCTAAAACCGCTATATTTTTATGTATTTTCTGTGGATCTATATTATGTGTCAACGCAATTACAATATTTTTCATTTTAAATGATCATAAAACTTTGATTATTTCTACAACAAAGTATAATTTTAATGGATACGCAATGTAAACAAGTGATTGTAAAATGAGTTGTATAAGAATTGCTGATGTTTCCATCAAAATTATTTAGCTCTGGAGTCTGGAATAAGTTATATGATTGAATTATTCATTGCTTTTACACCCAGAGCCAGACGATTTGTATTTCGATGAAGTTATTTGATTAAAGTTCATTTTTTCGTAAAACAGTTTTCAAGTAAAATAAATTATTGTAGTTCTGTGATTTTTTTAAGAATGTCATCGCTGAATATATCTCATTTTAGAGATGTTTAAATAAAATGGCATTTCAGTGGAAAAGTGTTTCGTAATCAATGCTTTATGCATGATTGATCTTTCTAGTTTATACAATCTCGTGACTTTACTTGTATAGTCATATACTAATACAATAAAATACGCATCTAGTGTAGACCTTAATCTATTCTTAGAATTCCCCCTAGAATAATAAAATGCATTCCATACAATTATTCTTTCTCCTGACCTCAAAATGTAATTCAGTCACGAACCGTTAGAATAGAATTGTCTGTTACCAAAATCACGTGCATAACAAGTTAGGAACATCGTTTGGCAACAAGAACAGTTAATCTAAGTAGTCATTTTGTTTATCTTTTTAACAATGGTGGGTTTTACCTAAATAGGTTTGTCAAAGAAAGTTTCTTCTTAACTTTTAGATAAATGTGTCTCACTACTTCTAGTGCTTTAATTCCTCATTACTCACTTCTTGGAAGCATTACTTTGGTAGTTCATTTAAGTAAGAATTTTGGTTGCAATACTTTAAGGTGATGGAATAGTTTAAGATGACAGTTTACGTTTTTCAATTCTGAGAAAACGGATGTGTATTTCGTTGCGTGCTATATAATTTAACTTGCCAGCTTGGACTTTGGATAGAAATTTACAAATTCCAAATTAAGCTTGATGATACTATCTTAAAATACTAGAAACTATATTGATAAACATTCGGTATATTTTTAAATAATCAGTACATTTAAGTACCCAAATATTTCCCGGATATTAAAATGAAGAATTATTTGCATATAAGTTCAATACCAAAAATATTCACTTTCTTTAAATTGTTTAATCTTGTATCTTGTTAACTGGAACCAATGACCATTTAAAAACGAAAATCTGACGTGAACAGCAAGCACATGGCATTCCCTTTATCAAAAATATTAATTCTCCCAAAGTGACAGGAATTATTATTGACGTTCTTGGAGCAACATAGAGAAACATAATCCATGTCATAGAGAAGCAAAAAGACACAACATATGCCAAAGGAACGAATTTATTGTGACGTCTCAATGAGTTTATGATGACAATAACACAGGTTAAGAGGCAATGTCCAGACAAACAGCCGCGACGAACATCTGCGGATTATTAGAAAGCCAGCCAATGGTACTTAGCCCGGCCATCGAACACATTATAGGTGGCTGCAAAATTACAAATGGTGTATGGGAAATTTGAACCAAAAGTCCTAGTCTAAAGAATTTGACGACTGAAGATAGTTTTATGACGAGACAGTTTTACACACTCGAATTAAAATATACCGAGTCACGGCATCTTCTTTTTAATACGAAGGAAGTCATGAATACTTTACAATAAAAATGAAGTAAAGGCCGTTTAGAACATCGAAGAGCAACGGCTTGTAGAATTCTGATCCTTTTAGGAACCAAACGGAATCTAATGTCAACTTCACAGTGAAGGTATTGTTTTATTTGATTTGTATGCTTATCGTAACAAAATAATATATCAAATTACTACAGTCCTTCCGGAAAGCACTTAAGCGTAAGCCCAACTAATACCCAATGGACAAAAACTGAACTTAAACTTAATGTATTTGATAACAGCCATGAGTCTTGAGTAAAAATTGTGCAATTGGTAAATCCTGAATAAAGAAGAATTGTACGTGCTTGTAAGTTTCATGCAAATAAATAAGTTATTCCGTAAATAAAGCAATTTAATAAGTCTTACGGTGCCTTCTCTAGCCATTGGAGTAGTTCATTTCTTTTTCTTCTATTTCCTTTAATTTTAGTGTTTCAATGTTAAATGCGATAAAATTCGGATGGTAAGTCAAGGTAGGTATTCTTAGTGTGAACGATCACGCCCTCATAACAAGTATCAAAGGAATTGGACTTTATTCTCCGAGATACGGTATTTTCAACAATTAGGCGTCATTTTCATTAATTAAACGTCTCTTTTGTATATTTGGCAACGTTTTAGTCAAGTCAGTGGCAATTTAAGTCACCAAATTGCCGCTAAATTTGTCAGCAAACGTTATATGTAGGCTTATTATATTGCATATGAAATAATAACCGATTTAATACTAATTATTACTTTCCTTATATACATAATGTATAAGGAAAGTATTGTGAAGGGGTCGAAAATTCGAATTCGAGTTTTCGACGGGAGAGCACGTTTCAAGCATCCCTGATCACGAATCAAACATTTTTGAAGGGATGTCTGTGTGTGTGTGTGTGTGTGTGTGTGTCAGTGGGTCTGTGGAGACAATAACTGACAAACGAATGGACCGATTCGAACCAAATTTGGTACAAAATTCACAATCTGTAAACACTGGAAGCCTATTGTTTTTATACACAATCGAATGTTCAGAACCCCCCTAAATTTTCGAATGAAATTTTGAAAAAAATCGTCAAAAAATCAAAACCAATATTAAAGTTACGCAAATAGACATTTCTTATGTAATTTTTCATTAGAAAACGATTGCCATAAATTTTAGAACGCTAACATGAGCCGTTCTCGAGATATTGCGCATTTTTAAAAAAAATTATCAAAAAGTCATATAACATAGAAAAGAAAATATTTCCTATTGAGAAATATGTTCACTTTTCATATATAATATCATGCGATAAATTGGGTGACATCATTCTCGTGGATCTAGCTCGATCCATTCATGAAGAAAGATACTTTGAGTAATACTTTTGCATTTGAACGCCAATTTATCTGCTGTAAGAACAACTTATTTCTTCGTCCATAACGCTTGGCGAGATTTTGGCGACGAAATTGGCGGAATGTCGCCAACTTGGCGACTTTTTGAAATGTTGCCAAATTAACGAAAATCTCGCCAAATAGATAAAAATGACGCTAAATCAATGAAAATGACGACTAATTGTGGAAAATTCAATATCTAATAAGTTATATAATATATAAATATATAATAATAGTTATATAATATATGTCGAAAATTCAATATCTAATAATAAGTTATATATATATATATATATATATATAACTTATTTCTTCGTCCATAACGCTTGGCGAGATTTTGGCGACGAAATTGGCGGAATGTTGCCATTTTGGCGACGAAATTGGCGGAATGTTGCCAATTTGGCGACTTTTTGAAATGTTGCCAAATTAACGAAAATCTCGCTAAATGGATAAAAATGACGCTAAATCAATGAAAATGACGACTAATTGTCGAAAATTCAATATCTTGGAAAGGATATTAGTATCTACTAGAAGAAAAACCTATTTATTTTACTCTAAAAGTAGTAAATTCATTTCATTATATAAGGAAAGTCATGTGTTGCCCACATCAGATTTTTTTTTAATGCTATGTAATTTGTTTGATAACTATTTTGAAAAATATGCATATACCAGAAAATGATTTATAATAGTGTTTTCAAAATACTGCCATTCATTATGTAATAGAAAATAACGTACGAACCGACTATTTATTTAACTTTATTGAAGATCTAGGTTTTTTACTGATATTTTCAAATATTCTAACGTAAAATTGGGGGGGGGGTGTTCTTCCGAAAATTCGATTACATTTAAAATCAATAGGGTTCAAGTGCCCACTGATTGTAATAATCGTGCCTATTTATTTCAAAACGCCCCGGTCGTATCGCTTGATACACACTCACACAAATGCACAGACATCACTTTTGAAACATTATATTCGAATTCAGGGATGCTTAAATCGTGTTCTTATATTGCAAACTCAAATTTAAATTTTCGACTCAGTCATAATACATTCCCTATACATTGTACTATGTATATAAAAAACGTAAAAATATATTTTAAATGGCACTGTAATAAATCATATTAAACTGGCTGCCTTTCGTGCATCTCAACGTAAAAACGAACCTTCATTCCTCTTACCGTTCCCTGGGGGTTATAACATTTTATAAATTTACAAAATTGAAAATGTATATACGATTTATGAGTTCTTAGTTTGCGGATCAGCATACGCCGAAATATAAAGCTACTGGCCAACGAGATTTAATACCACGCAATAAAATTCTACTTTTATTAAAATGCATCTTTCAAAAATATATACTTTCAATTACATGCTCTGAAAATTTTGAATTTGCAATTGTATGGCTTTGAAAATACTGAAATTACGTTTGAATATACGAATGAATCACTTTTGAATTCCGTTTAAATTACGTTTGCTGAGTATGCCTATTAAAAATTATGCAAAAATATTTTTAGAAGGGTAATACCAGGATTGTTGCCGTATCCGGTATATTTTGCGCACCCTCCTCTAGTGCTGAAACTTACCGTAAGATGGTAATGCAGTAAACACTAATGGTGCGCCATTTGGTGTTTGAAATGTATTTGCTAAAAATGTTGAGTTTCTGTGCCTTTTCCAACTTGAAATTGGCAAATATCTAAGACGTGTAAAATTTATCATGAAACATTTTATTGTGCTACCCCAAATTGTTCATTATAGCTAAAACTCTAAAAATGCCAGTGATTCCTTGTTTGGGCGAAGAGCGAAGCATACTCTTCGTGTAGAGTGTTTTATTGGGATTTCGCCATGTTTAAATCTAAGTCCAGGTGGCCGTGAGATTCGAAATTTCTCCCCTAGAAATGTGTGCACTCAGAGGTTATGTGAACATAAGTAACATTTTCGTAATGGTGTTATTAAATCAATGTTCATCCTACTCCGTTGTACATTAATGCCTGAGATGGTTATATTCTTAAACTGAGTTTAAAATAAAATAGCCAAAATTTTCGAATTTAGTAAAATTTTTATATTTTACAAAATTGCAATTTCACTGTTGATATTTAATTATCACTCTTTGATATTTAAATATACATATTTTTTGAAGACAGATATTTGGTACGTCCAATGAAATTCATTCATATTAAATGCCGAGAGGCTCCCTTATGGTGCGGCGTCTCATCCGGGAGAGATTCCACGATGAAGAGTTTTACAAAATGTAAATAAATGTAAATAAATTTTTCTATATTAAATGCCGAGAGGCTCCCTTATGGTGCGGTGTCTCAACCGGGAGAGATTCCACGATGAAGTGTTTTAAAAATGTAAATAAATGTAAATAAATGTTTCTACATTAAATGCCGAGAGGCTCCCTTTTGGTGCGGCGTCTCAACCGGGAGAGATTCCACGATGAAGAGTTTTACAAAAAGTAAATAAATGTAAATACATTTTTCTATATTGAATGCCGAGAGGCTCCCTTATGTTGCGGCGTCTCTTCCGGGAGAGATTCCACGATGAAGAGTTTTACAAAATGTAAATAAATGTAAATAAATTTTTTTAAGTGTAAATAAATTATTATGACTACATAAGTTTCTTGTTTATGCACCATGGGTCTCAAAATACTTATTTAAAAAGTGATGCGGCACCTATCCATGAATTACCCTATGTAAAAATATTTCATTGCTGAAGTATTTCAGCAATGAAAAGCGCTTTAAGTTCATTATGTCATAGAAACCGACATTTAAAAAATATGTTTGCAATCTTAGCATCTTTGTTTATATGATGGCTTGTCGAGATGCTTTTTGGTGGTTTGCTCTGAGAGACAGCATTTGAAATTTGTTGATCTACTTGGTATGGTACTTGGTATGGTACTTGGTATGGTACTTGCTAAGGTACTTGGTATGGTACTTGCTAAGGTACTTGGTATGGTACTTGGTATGGTACTTGGTTTGGTGTGTCTATATAGGTGATTATCATTCAGCTTTTTGTTACCCTTTCTGATATCCAGGAAAGATCCTTTGCAAAGGGACGCCGAGGTGGAGGATATTTAATCTCATTTTTGAGGCAGTGCCGGATTTATGCAATATTCGATGTTTAACTTGAATGCTTTATAGAAGAGCACAATGCACAGTGCATATTATGAGGGTTTTATGACGTCGTACTGTTTATGATCTCCAAAAGTGCAAATTTGTTTTTCAAAAGTTACGTTGAGTAGATGTCCAAATTCATTACTTTCAATATATTCATCAAGAGAAATATATTTCTGGAATATTATCGTTTTTACACTGTGTGCATATTCCGTACGTATTAGTAGACTCTGTATCAGATCAGTTTAAAAAGTGTTGCTTAATAATGTCTGTTAGATTGGTCTTAATTCGAAAAAACATAATATTTTCAGAAAAATGCTAAGATGATGAAAAAGAAGACATGATATTTGACAGTCTAAATTAATTTTATGTGGAATAAATTGACAGAGTTAATTGGACTGAAAGAATAAAATTTCAAAACCATGACAGTTTGAGTATTTCATAATGTGAAAATACAACAACATCTGAATGGAACAGTTTTGCATTATTTATACATGTTGTTACTGGCATCAGTAATCGAGACCAGCATAGATGTGCATCTAGTGCAAGTTTGGTAATTAATCATGTTTCTTCGGTCACGTTCAGATTATTGAAGTAGTGAAATAATGATGGTTATCCTTCTGGTTCTCCTTTAAAGAGGACACGTATATTTTAATATCTAAGCATGGAATAAGAAAGCATTTAAAACTGTTTTCATTTCATTATTTGGTAGTTAAAAAAATATTAATGAAATTGAAGACACGTGTTCAAACCAAAAACTTTTCAAACCAAAAATTGTTCAAACCAAAAACTTTTATGAAATTGCAGACATTCCTTCAGTTTCAGATTGCAGGATATGAAATATATTTCAATTTATTTTGTGGCATCTCATGTTCTACTTTTATTCCACATTTCCAGGTACAACATAAATGGTATCCATATCGACTTAAATGTGTTTTAATGGGATTACACATAATTCAACTCATAACAGGTAAATTAAATTTAAGAAAAACGAACTTCATGAATTACACTAATATATATCTCAAGTTGAAGACTTAAAATGTTGAATTACACTATTTATAACTGAAATCGCAACACCATGAAAACATTGATGTATCCTTATGAAATTTGCAGAATATATTTATAACATGGATATGTGCAAATGATCAAAATATCATATCTGGAAAATGAAAGCATGGAGCTTTATTGACATTAGATCAATATGAAATAGGCCCACCGCGAGCGACTATGCAGGGTTGAATACGACGAGGTATCCCATCAGTGAGATAGGCAATGGTGTGCTGAGGGATGGCATTCTACATAGCATGCAATTAGTCTTGTAACTGAACATGATTTGCTGGAATTTGGAGTTTTCTTAATCGGAGACGAATGATGTCCCTGATATGCTCAATTGGCGACAAAAATCGAAGAATGTGCTGCCCAAAGCAGGATATCAAAACCTTGTAGACTATTCATAGTTACCCGTGCATTATGTGGCCTGGCATTCTCGTGTTGAAAAAACAGTCAAGGCCTGGTTGACAGATCTGGCTGTACCACAAGTCTGACAATGTCATGGGCGTATCGTTGTGCCGTGATACTACCAGAAACGTTGACCAAAGGTGTTCGTTAACCAAATGTTATGCAACCCCAAACCATGACACCACTTATGGGGGCTGTGTGGTGACTGATAGAAAAAGCTTACTGGCGGCGTTGTTGAAAGCGCCGCCATACGGCCATCTGACATGCCAAAACATAATCGTGATTTATTTGTGAACAGAATGTTTCACCATTGTGTCGACCATTTCCATCTCATTTGACACCACTGGAGACGCGTAACCGGTGAAGACGTTGAAACGGAAGGTGTCAAAAATATAGTCCACTTCGGAGTCCTGCGTCCTGCAATCGGTTTCGAATTGTTTGCATCGAAACCACGTTACCTGCAGTGTGGAATACGTGCCGTTGTAACACGTCTGCTATGGTAAATGGATCCCGCGCAACGCTGCTCAGAAGCATACTATTTCCACGAGATGTGGTATGTCATGAGGTAAAGTAGTCCTTATCAAAAATTACCAGTATAGGACTTACCTATGATGCCGCCACTAAGGGTGGAGCATGTAAGCTCCCGGTTCTCAAGCTCGGGATACGAACACACAAAACATAAAGAAATGCACATGCTTAATTGCTCAATTTATTTTAATATTTTACTTAATAGATATCTATTGTATCTGTAGTAACTATTCTATAATTAAATCAATTATTAAAAGACACATAATACTGCCAATATTACATTAATATATATATATTTACACACATAACAACTTTGACTTAAATTTCTTAAAAAACAGTTTCCTTTAAACAATCGATAAAGAATAGTTCTTATAGTTCAATATTTACGAATTCGTTCATATGGTCTACTCATCGAACTGGTAGTTAATTATTTTAATAATCGTTAAAGGTGTGCCTTCCGTGCTAATAGTGACAATTGAAAGTTGGTTACCTTTTCTCTTTGTGTTACGTGCATATTCGTGCTATTTCAATGATGTAGGAAAACCGTTACACATCTAACTGCACTCGCTACCATTTTATTGCTCACATTCTATAGACACTTTTCACAAACCCAAGAAAACATGATGCTGACTCGTTCGAAAGTTTTTAAGTCCACTGGAGTTTTTTTGAATACGGCATTGGGGCGATTTTTCTTTCCCCCATTCATTCCCTACCACATCTACCATTCGCTGTTGCTGCAAACGGGGATGACCACTGTTTATATATGCATTTGTTGTGATTGGCTCCCTCTGCAGCATTTAGATATTTCATTATTTAGGTTGGCATTTGTAATTGGGGTGGAAACATGTAATACAAATATTGTGTTACATGATACACCTGGAAGTTCCACTACCTGATCTTCGTGTAGTTTCTTTGTCTCTCACGAACTGTAACACAACGTTGTTCTGTGCTCACATCATGACCCAATAGTTCAGCGATCCTTCGAATGCTCATTCCACCCTCACGTAAAACAATTATTTGTTGCCGTTCCTTTGATGACAACTGAACGTATGCGGTATGTCGACGTACTCTTGGTATACTGTGATTTTTACAATCTGAAACCAATGGCGCAGAAATTTAGTTGTGACATCGCTCCTCCTTGAACTGGCGTTTTATGCTGCCGGGTAAAGTGTTACGTCACTATGCGTAACAGAACCTGTGATGATTTGCATATCTCGCCTTTCTGTTTCCGTTGGCTGATTTACATAAAACTCCACCTACAACTTTGTGGTTGCGATTTCAGTTGTGGGCTGTGTAGTTGCATGATGTACATCTTCAGAATTCAACACAACATGCAATAACTCTTATTAAGTTGTAGTAAGTATGCGATAACTCTTACACATATTAATTAGTGATTTTACTAAAAGTCATTTTTTCTCTTCTTTTATTTTTGGATACGTTAATAGCTAAAAGAACATATAATTAATTTTAAATAAAATCATTTCAATGAACTTATTTGGAACATAAACTATAATATTTAAAACGTAAGGAGAGGAATGGAATTTTTTTTTTATTTTAACTTTACTAAAATACATTCCTGTTAAGCTCAATACAAAGCAAACACATTTTTTGTAAAGTTAAATGTTTAAATTTAATATGCATGGAATATTTAGATGTAAAATTAAAATAAAAGTTGTTTATAAACACAGTGTAATATATGTATTTTCAATGCGTTCACGTGTTTTACTCGTCTTTCAGAAATAGTTTAATATACTGCGTATTTATAAACAGTTGTTTTTCTTGTTTAATTAATGTGATAGTTTGCAAAAAAAAGAAGCAGCAGTAAAGTATAACTTTTGCAGCCGATTCTAATAAAATTATCACATGTTTTACAACAAATGTATATCTTACAAATTTTTCATGATTATTCAAGTACTAACATTAAAATAGAGAAAAAAATCCTGAAAGCTCTTGATTTGATAGAAAAAATTTAATTTCTCGGAATTGACAACACTCAAATCACAATGAAAATATTTCTCGCATTTGAAATTCATGCGGTTGTTATGAAGATTTACATTGTGTTTACAATATGTGCAAACACTTTTCATTCTCTCCTGGCCATAAATCATAAATGAATGGGGGTGGATTGTAATAACTCAGAGTAAGTCAGTAAATACGTGTTCAGATTTTAGTTCTTGCTTACAAGATTCCTCCTCCCATTTACGACGGAATAATTACTGTACCAAGGAATGAATAACATGGGAGAGAGAATGAACAACATAAGATTCAACAAGTATGTCAGAAGTGAAGCGACAAATGAAAATTATGGCAGCTGTCAAACGTGGAGTCATTTCAGGTTATGGACAAGACCTCCCGGCAGTTGGGAACCCGCAGGACATTCGGAACAGAAAGAGCGTCATCTCAAGAACCAATAGGTAGTTCGGGAATTTATTCCCTCCGATTCTCACATAAGTGCTGCAACAAATGAACGGAAACAAAAGCTTCGCGTCCATTTGTTCCGTCGTTCACGAAAAGGCCATTTGATTAAAATTAAAAAAATCAACACAGATTCCATGTTGCTTTTTAGAAAAGACGCTCCATCTTCTTCTCCTTCGTGCCTGACAGTCCGATCTATCCGAAGGTGTAAGTTACCTCTTTGGACGGATAGGATGTGTCATACAATTTAGACCGGAAACCATTGGGAGAAGCAACCACAGGGACCGTACTCTCCTTTCCCTAACACCAACCTCTCGGAAAGGGACACGCATGATTTAACCTGAGCGTGCGCAGATTGAACACGACGACTGTTTGGGTAGAGGCGACAATCAAACTCGGATCGTCTGAGTGCAATCTCCACGCGCTAAGCACTGATCTGTCACACTCCGAGATTCGCCAACGGCCGTACCGTGCTGAAAGCACCGGTTCTCGTTAGATCACCGAAGTCAAGCAGCATCGGGCGCGGTTAGTACTTGGTGGGTGACCACTTCGGAACACCGCGTGCTGTTGGCCATCTCGGGTGCGGTATCTCCGTGGTTTGCGCGCTAGATATGCACGCTGCCACAAATGCCGCCGTGTTCATGCGGAGTACGATCACGTTAAACATGTGGGTCCGTAAGTCCTTCCGAGAGGTTGGTGGTAGGGGAAGGAGGGTACGGTCCCTGTGGATGCCTCCCCCACTGGGTTCCGGTCTAAATTGGGTGGCACTTCCCGGCCGTCCATTCAGTTACCTTACACCTTTCTGGTAGGTCGGACGGTCTGGGTCTCAACAACAACAACACTCCCAGATTCTCCACAATGCTTTTCTGACCTTCGACAATTGCTGCTTTCAGAGCGAGCAGATGTCGGGTGGAATTCAAATCCGCGGCGGTAGTATCTGCAAAAGCCGTACTCCCGGAGAAGCTGACCGTCGATACACATCAAGTTTCTCGGTGATCGACCTTGTCGACGTAGGCTGCTTTCGCAGCGATCGGACATTTTCCACTTAGCTTGTTCTCGCTATGTTTTATGATAAGTGTTACTTCTGTATGTATGTGAAATTTCACCCTTCGCTGCGGTTACCTAGATTCGTCGTTGTGGTATGACGTTTATATACAAAAGTAAAATTACCGACAATTAGACCTTTTTCTTGTAAACAATCACATATAGGACCGAATTCAGTTTTAGATATCTTTGCTACAAAGAATTCCATATTGCTCAAAATATATAATTTTTCTGCATATAAGCTTTTATTTCTCACGATATGTATCAAATACATAAGTATTTAAAAACTATTTTTAAAAACCGCACTATATCAATAAAAATAATATTTATAGAAATATACATAATATATTTTATCTTTTATAGTCCTATTATTGTCTTGAACTATTTAATTCTAACTTAATAATTCATGGTGGTTTTGGAATATTTCTTCGGATTTAAAGAAAACTTTTGCAGATGGATTGTATTTATTTATTTAGTAAATATTGATAAGTATATTCATTGGATCATGTTTGTTTTGCAATGGAAATCGAATGTAAAACTCGCATGTCTGGGGGCTCAAAGATTTAAATTCAGAAGCTTCCATTCCTTATTTGCTTTTTTACTTTATTTACGAAGTACTTATCCGTGCATCTTCGTGTTTAGCTTATTTCAGACTTATCAGGACGGAATAATAAAGTACTATTGCAATACATACTGCCTATTTATGAATGATATATTTGGAAGTAAAACCACATAATTTTAGCGTATTTCTAAAAATATACAAATTTAAAGGAAATACGACGTAAAAAAGTAATAATAAAAGGATTTTTTGTTTTGCATTACATTTTGTCCTTAGTTGTGAGCATATAGAGAATTTATTAATTAAAACTATTTTTATTTGATAAGGAGGAAAGTAAATATTACATTGAAGCATAGTCATGAAAATATTGTTCTTTGAAAATTTGTTTCAATAATTAAGTTTGTTCGTGTTTTTATTCTAAACTAAATATATAAAAAATCTGATGTGAGCAGCACATGACTTTCCCTACAGACTTATATTAACGTTCTATTTATTTTAATTAAATTTATTTCACTTTTAATTCAATTTTCGTTCTCATTCGTAAACCGGGATTATTTTCAAAGGTGGCGTAGGGAAAGTACGAAAAACTAAAATATCTCGAGAACGGCTAGTCCTAGTATAATGGGATTGATCTTATTCTTTTCGTCGTTAAAAATTACGTATTAAATCAGCATTTGATGGATATATTTGAGTATACCCAATTCTTTAGTTTAGATTTGAACGATTTTTGCGGGCCATTTTGCAATAAAAGGCAGGTCATTTTTTTCCGAATCGTATCAAAATCTAATCAGCACCAGGATAACCCATAAGTGACTCATCTACCGAATTTTGTGAAATTCGGTCCATTAGTTTTTCAGTTAGAGTGGATACAAGCTTTTGCGGGCCATTTCGCAAAAAAAGGCGGATTATTTTATCCCGAATCGTACCCTAAACTAATCAGCACCAGACTCGCTCACAAGTAACTTACCTACCAAATTTTGTGAAATTCGGTCCATTTGTTTTTTAGTTAGAGTGGATACAAAATCTGCACAGACAGACAGACAGACAGACAGACACACATACAGACAGACACACACACAGACGTCACGCTAAAAATGGTTTTTTCGTATTCTAGAGGTCTCGAAACGTGTAGATCCGTCGAAAACTCGAGTTGCGATTTTCGGCATGATTCCAATACTTTCCCTATACATTACCATGTATTGCAGGGAAAGTAATAATATCAGTTATTTTAACACCGCGATTAAAGTTTATACAGAAACAATTATGTAATATTACTTTCTTTATATACATAGTATAATACATAAGGAAAGATTATGACGGTATCAAAAATTCGAATTCGAGTCTATTTCCTCCTAACTTCCTAATACCTCCTTCGAAAATTTGAATTCGAGTTTTTGAGTACGATTCAAGCATCCCCAAACATGAATCAAACGTTTTCGAGGTGATGTATGTGGTATGTGTGTGTGTGTGTGCTCGCGTGTGTGTGTTTATTTGTTTGTTAGTTTGTGTGTATGTTTATTTGTTTGTTTGTTTTTTAGTTTATTTATTTGTGTGTGTGTGTGTGTGTTCGTGTGTGTGTGTGTGTGTGTGTCAGTGAGATTGTGGTAACGATATCTCACGAATGCCCCTATATTTTAAAATGCAATTTTGAGAACAATCATCAAAAAAGGAAAACATTCAATAAATGTACGGAAATTATTATTTCTTCAGTTATTTTACATTATTCATTCCCGGACCGGATCGAAAGATAGATTGAGCCAAACTGGGAGGAGATTATAGGAGAAGGAGTGAAAAGTTGGGGTCCGCTGTCTAAGAGGATGAAAGATACAAATTTCAGGAGACGAGATATAGCACGGATGAGTCATACTTGTAGAAGATTTAGGAGGAGTGCAAAGTCGGAGTGAGTTATCGGAGTGAGTAAAGGCACCATTTTCAGGAGAGAAGAGAAAGAGAGAGTCGGAATGAATCATACCCGTAGAAGACTGGGGAAAGTTAGAATGAGATAAGGCAATTTTTCTCAAATTTCGTGAGGAGGTCAGATTGGGAGTGAATCAGACTAAGAGGTGATAAAAATTGACAATAACGTTAAATTGACAAAAATATCACCACATTAATAAAAATGACGCTAAATCAATGGAAATGAGGACTAATTGATGAAAATTCAATATCTTGGAAATAATATAAAGATCTACTTTAATAGAAGACACTTTGGGTAATAGTTTTTTATTTGGACGCTATTAGTCGTTTACCTACTTTAAGAATAACCTATTTCTACGACTATAATGCTTAACGAAATTCTGGCAACGAATTTGGCAGCATATCAGCAACTTGGCGACTTTTTTAAATGTTGCCATATCGACGAAACTGTTTCCAAATTGATAAAAATGTTATCAAATTGATAAGAATATCCCCAAATTGATAAGAATGACGCCAAATGAGATGCAATGTTTAGCAAATTTTTAATTCCGTCATATGATGGGCATACCTTTTATTATATAAGAAATGCTTTTCTAAATATTGCCAACTTGGCGATATTTAGCCCCACATTGAGGGAATTATCGTCAACATTGCAAAATTGACACCAAATTAATGAAAATGACACCTAATTGACGACTTTATTATAAAAATATTTAAATAAAAGGACTGTATTTATTATTGAGGGTGCTATAGATATAGATAATTGTTAATTTAGAGTTGGGTAAAATAAGTTTATTGGGTACTAAATAGCTTTACATGTTGTGATCCAGAAAAGCGCCAAATGTCAAATATAACGTTACAAACACTGTGTCGTGAATCTTTTAACTGCTTTTTACAATAAAGAAGTAAAATTATTGTATATTGTATTACAATAGGAAAGTCATGTGATGCCCATATTGAATTTTTAAAAGTAAGTTGCAAATAGAATAATTAATTCAGTTATTGTTAATAATGTGTAAGCTTTGATCTTCTTTATACTTATATTATACTTTCTATATGCATTAACAATTATTACACATATGTTTGATTCCTAGTTTTAATGCATGTTAAGCTATAATAACTTGCATTCTAATAAGGATTCCGAACATTTATTACATTTATAGATCTTCACAGTGCATTTTCGTTTTCTGCTAATTCGATGTCCATGTTTCAATTTTCCTATAGCCTTTGAATACTGTATCAAGTTAAAGGTCACCTGAAAATTTTAAAATTTAAATTCGTACCTGAGAATTAAATAAGCGTCGAAGAACAAAGGTTAAATGTTGTACATAAACATGTATTTGATACATTTTCAGTATCAACATTTTTCAATGAGTTCAACTAGAATTTTATATAAGTTTGATAAAATGGTATATGTTTTATTGACATTTATTCCATCGTCCTTAACGCAATAAAATAAAAGAACATTTTAAAATTATTTAAAACAATTATATATTATTTTATTTAATAATGTATAGGACATTTAAGAGGATAATCTTATTATGAGGTCGAAAATATCACTCTCGATGTTTAACGGATTTACACGCTTTGTGTATTTTTAACTTATGTTATTGTTATTTTTAACTTATGTTATTGTAACTTGATTTATTGTTTTAACTTGATTAATGCATGCCTGATGTGAGTTTGGACATGCATCTCAATATTTTAAACAAGTAAAATAGTTAAATTATACTGCCGCTACACGTAGAGGAAAATATGTTAATATGGACCCCCACTTTGTATTTTGTAAAGTGCGCCAACATGTTAAGCTAATTTCACTCGTTTTGGGAATGGTTGGACGCATATGCTAATTTGCTATGGACACAACAGGAGGAATAATTTTTAGAATATTTACAGTAACCGCCATAATGCGATTACCAAAAAAAGTGAATTCATCTGTTTTTATTTTTAAGTGCGGGTTTTGTGGACCCCTATCAAATAGTTACAATGTATTCGTCAAAAATGAACTTTATTGTTGAAAAAATATAAATTATCTACAAAAGTCGCAAATATAAATTTCTTTCTCCGCTTCATCACATTCACTGTGTGCCCATAATTTACACATCCCACACATGGCACATAGTTAGCCATGGCAGTCATCAGTAAAAGTTGAGTCACACTGGGATTCAGAGGGGTATGGAGTAGGATCACATCTTCCACGACATCTTCCCCGCTGAGATTCCTTATTTGACAGTTGATTTCCAGCTGTTTTCCAGTTGATCCATATTACCAGCAACACAATGTTGAAAATATCACATCACTACTCTCAAACCTAACCAAAAAGTTGAAGACTGATTTCGACATATTATCGCCTAACTAGTGTAGTTCACGGTATAACATGGGAATCTGCGCATTGTGCAACATAAATACCCATGAAATTTGTATATCACTCACTTAGCTAAACGTTCGAGAATAGGATGGAAATACAAACGCCCACAACGCAAATGCCCCTTCAATAATGCACGATCTTTTATCTCAGAAGGAGTGATCAGAGTTGATTTATTGCTCCACCAATAGAGTGAGCCGCGTTCCGGCCGAGGAACTTCGGGGTTCCATGATAACTGCAGGGTTCATATTACCACCTTTCTCTCTATAGTTCTTGTAGAAAATTTTATGTTTCGTAAACCATGTATTATACTATATCTTCTGTAAAATGCAGGCAATTTTTGTGGTACAATTGACTTTGCTGGTAACTGCAGAGATATGTCAAATTATATTTCAGCAGGATTTCTTATTGCCCCTACAGTTAACAATTATTTGGTTCTGATAGTCTCTAATAAAAAGTAAAAGAGATACATGGATGATTGTTATGTCATTGTGAGCATTATTTAAATATTTTTCTCAATAACGTAGTGTCCTTTATTGGCAGTTCTGCGATTATGATATCAACTTTGTCTTCTGATATTTTGATATTTCGAAAATATGTCTGTATTTGACGAAAACAAGTAAAATTAAAATGATTCTTATGATGCTATTAGCTACAATTAATGAAGGAATCGTACGAATCTTTATGGAGCTTTAACACAATTGGTGAATCTGTTGTATCTGGTATATATATATATATATATAGAATGTCATATAACAGAATCTACCATAGTACAAACAGTACAAAAACAGTTATCTAGACCAATAAGCGCAATGCAGCTTGAAATAGCCTAGAAAAGTATAATAGTAAAAATTGAAAGATTGGACATGAAGTCAGCAAACAGGTAATACATAAAAGGCCTAGGGGGATTGTGACCCCTAGTTCCCGTTTACAAGTCGACTTTTCCACCAATGGCAACACTCACGGAGCCATGCATTACCTGCGGTTAAATTCAGTACAACGTCGAAACAGAAGACGCCCATACGAAGTATATATCAAACGTAAAACGAAAAAATCCCCCAACATAAGAGCAATATAATTGAAACGACACAAATCTAAACCTACTTAAAATATACGAACTTCAAATACAAAGACCTTACCTCCATCCAAATCACTCATGTCAATTTTACACGCTTAAATAGTTCCTCGCTGTATCGATGCCATTTTATTTCCTGAAATAAAGGTGTTGCCAAAATCCTTACTGAACGCATCGAAAACTTTACTATGTACCACATTGTAACACTGACAAATAAATATTAAAGGATAATTTTCTGTTATTGCTTCCTTAATAAATATAGAATCATTTTTGATCCTATCCTTTCCATAAGAATGCATTCTTTCACTACGTTTAAAGTGATTAATGACTATATTGCGAAATATCCTGATACTTAAATTAGAATACCAGTTAATTATATAATGTATTCTAAAACTGTACTGTCTTCTTTTATCATAAATAGTATAATACGTTGTCTTGCTAGGTGTTAAATGTATACTTATATCCAGATAGTTGATTGTCTTTGTTTTATCCGAGATATTCTCAATAAGATTCAAGCAAGCTGGATAAAAGGAAAAATCAAATTCATACCCGTCTCCTGTGTTTTCGTATGCTATGAGGATGTCATCAATAAATCGAAAGTATACCATTTCGTTTATAAAGTGATTTCCTTGTTCATAATGGTGCAAATATAGATTTGCTAATAATGTCGAGCACCCTCCACCCATTGGTACGCCTTTAATTTGTTTGTAATATTCAGTACCATTATACAATATATTTTCATACAATACGATGTCCAAAACGTGTTTAAACTTTTGAATTGTGACACTTTGTTGTAATTCAAATGTCTCACTTATTTGCGTCAATATACTATATAGATCCTCCAAATTTATATTACTGAATAGATCTTGGAAATCATAGCTTCTATATAATAGGTTAGCAGGTAGTTTGTTCAAAATTCCCAAAACTTGATCGCTGTTTTTTATCATGACGGAACCATTTTTTGAAATATGATTCATTACAGGTTGTAGATATGACTTCAGTAGCGTATTAGCCCTTGTGGTATAAGTTTTAAATGCCACTGTAACTGGACGAAACTTCACTGGTTTTTTGTGAAGTTTGGGTATCAATACCAAATACGGGTAACGTATATGTTTCAAATCAATTCCAATTCGCTTATGAAGTGCACAAATTCGATTATTAATTTCATTATGTTGCACATTGAGCTTTTTATAGATTTCCTCATCTAGATAACTTTCTTTAAGAATCTTCATATAGTATGCTATGCATGTGAAAGTGAAATTAGATGCTGCCTTGTCTGCGTAGGTAACTGCATATTTGTTCCATAAATCATTCAGTTCGTCACGATTTACATTACTCTCTTCTCGTTTTTGAATTGAAGGTTGATAAAATCGACGAAAGTCGATCATTAAGGAAGCAATAACAGAAAATTATCCTTTAATATTTATTTGTCAGTGTTACAATGTGGTACATAGTAAAGTTTTCGATGCGTTCAGTAAGGATTTTGGCAACACCTTTATTTCAGGAAATAAAATGGCATCGATACAGCGTGGAACTATTTAAGCGTGTAAAATTGACATGAGTGATTTGGATGGAGGTAAGGTATTTGTATTTGTAGTTCGTATATTTTAAGTAGGTTTAGATTTGTGTCGTTTCAATTATATTGCTCTTATGTTGGGGGATTTTTTCATTTTACGTTTGATATATACTTCGTATGGGCGTCTTCTGTTTCGACGTTGTACTGAATTTAACCGCAGGTAATGCATGGCTCCGTGAGTGTTGCCATTGGTGGAAAAGTCGACTTGTAAACGGGAACTAGGGGTCACAATCCCCGTAGGCCTTTTATGTATTACCTGTTGGCTGACTTCATGTCCAATCTTTCAATTTTTACTATTATATATATATATATATATATATATTCATATTATTTTTACTTTCCTTATATACATAATATATAAGGAAAGTATTGTGACGGGGTCGAAAATTCGAATTCGTGTTTTCGACGGGAAGGCACGTTTCAAGCATCCCTGATTACGAATCAAACGTTTTTGAAGTGATGCCTGTATGTGTGTGTGTGTGAAAGTATGTGTGTGTGTGTGTGTGTGTGTGTGTGTGTGTCAGTGAGGCTGCGGAGACGATAACAGACGAACGATTTGACCGATTCGAACGAAATTTGGTACAAAAATCACAATCCGTTGGCACTGGAAGCCTATTGTTTTTATACGCAATCGAATGTTCAGAACCTCCTAAATTTTTGAGTGAAATTTTGAAAAAATCGTCAAAAAATCAAAACCTCTCATAAAGTTACGCAAATAGACATTTCTCATTAGAAAACGATTGACATAAATTTTAGAACGCTAACATGAACCGTTCTCGAGATATTGCACATTTTTCCAAAAATATCAAAAAGTGATATAAAATAAAAAAACATATTTCCTATTGAGAAACATGTTCATTTTTCATATGTAATACCATGCGATAAATTTGATGACATCATTCTCGTGGATCTAGTTCGTTTCATTCATGAAAAAAGATACTTTGAGCAATACTTTTGTATTTAAGCGCAATTAGTCATTTATCTGCTCTAAGAGTAACTTATTTCTTCGTCCATAGCACTTGGCGTGATTTTGGCGACGAATTTGGTGGAATGTCGCCAACTTGGCGACCTTTTAAATGTTGCTAAATTAACGAAAAACTCGCCAAAAGGATAGAAATGACGCTAAATCAATGACGACTCATTGATGATGATGACATGGAAATTGTCTACTCATTGACGAAAATTCAATATCTTGGAAAGAATATAAATAACTAGTATAAAGTAATCTACCTTTTTACTGTAAAAGTAATAAATTCATTGCATTATATAAGGAAAGTCATGTGCTGCCCACATCATACTTTTTATTTTATAATACAAAATCGAAGAACATGAAAGTGCTTACTCTATTTCATTTAAATCTTCTTTAATAGTTAACAATTTCTAATAGTTAAATAAGTATATGTGGATTTTAAAAATAAATTCTTTCAAAATGTATTGTGAGAAATTTCTAACTTGTTAAATGTGTTTTTTAAATAAATTACCCTTTTCCTTTAAAAATTATTTGTTCATATGTTGCTGAAATTGTTTCATTGTATATATAAAAAAGTAAGGAATAATTAGAGTAATTCATACATTAAACTCAATAACAAAATAACTCCATATCATTAAAACATTTCAAATGCCATAAGTTTAATGATAATTTACTAGGATAACTAAAACAAATGAACGTCATTCTTGAGAGAAAAATATAACATTGTTTAAATCATTGACAATCAAACGCAATTAAATGTTTCGTAAGATAATGATATTTTACTTTTGAAACAGAAAAGTGAACCATCTGCTGTTGAGACGGTGATTCCTTTTCAATTTAGGAAAATTCTATAAGTAGACCTGTTACAAAGCTTATTACAGAATAAGTGGACTGCAATATAAAAAGGCATGGTTTTTCCTTTATTTTTCAATTAAAGCTTTTAGTTGACTAACTATTAAAATAAATAAAAAATATAGATGTTATTAACTTAAGTGGTTAGCCAAGTCAGACATGAATAAATTTTCATAAAATAATATGGCACTCAATTTTATCCTATGTTATTAAGCTATTTAACCAGCCATTTAATTTTTTCAGTATTTTATATACAGTGCAAAATATGAGAAACAGTAAAAAAAATAAAGATATAAAAAATAATTATAAATATTTTATTTAGAAACTACTACTGCACATTTATTTACAAAAGTTCGTATGACCTTTGGGATATCTCGACAATTTTGTTTCAAACTAAACAAAAAACCTCATTTTTAAGTCAGTGTTACACATTATCGACATGTATCAACATGTCATAGTGGAAATCAACGCGGAAAAATATCTTCTTTAAAGCAGCAACAACTTAGTACAACCGTTGAACTTGCATTAGAAATGAGAAATTTGAATTTCAAAAATTCAACCTTAATCCTATGGAAAATAGAATATTTTACGCATTGTTCTGCATTAGAATAGCAAAAAGAAGAACGTAATACATACTCTATACTCTTTGATGTTTCAAATTGCTAAAATTTAGGTGTTCACCGCAATTAACCACACACATAAAAGCCTCACGTTAACACGCCAATTTAACATTCCGAAATTTTTAATATACTCATTATTTTAAAAGAAAACCACGGAAACATATTTATTCATCGAAACAGCCCACTCTTGCCGGGCCTCCGAACTCTATCGTCATTCAGGGTCAAATGCCTGGAGAGTCAATCGAACGGCTTCTACGTCACTCATCAATCAAGGCCTCATTGGCTAATCTACATCTGAACCAGTGACATATTGTAATTAAAATTGCAATAAACGTCACTTCCAGACGAACGCTGGCGACTGCCAAGAAAAGGTAAAAACAAAACTCAGAAGGAAAACTTACTTCTTCTTATTAGCCTACGGAAACAAAAAGTATTTTCGCAAAATGGCTCAGAAATACAAGAAATTGATAAGGTGTTCCAAAAGTCGATTCGACAGGGGCTAGTTAATTTCTGGCACAAATGAAAGAACTAAAACTGACTTTTGTTTCGAAATGGTGAAAATCGATAACAAGATGGAAGTTTAAAAACCCTTATGTCTAAAATTGCTAATTAAAGTTTTAGACAATGTTTCGTCGTAAACACAATTTCACATATATTAATTCACCACCATTACATTCTCTTAATCAAATTAGTGTGTGGGACTTTGCCCATCTGGAACGACGCCAGCATTTTAACGATTTTGGAATTACACTGCTGGCCATCCAAAATGCAACACCATGAAGGAAGCATCCAATAAGCATGAAATTTGTACCATACGTAGACCTCGATAGAACATGCAAATGATTAGAATTTTAATTCTTATGCAAATCATGTGCGCTAGTAGCGCCACCTACAAACGGTCCTTCACCTGGCGTTATGTTTTGGGGTGGCATTGGATTTTACTCTCGCATCCCCCTAATACGCATTGCCAGTACACTCAACAGCCACCTCTACATTTCTGAAGTTTTGGAGCCTGTTGTCTTACCTTACCTTCAAGGCTTGCCTGCGGCCAAGTTTCAACAGGACAATGCGAGACCACACGTGGCACATATCGTTCAGCATTTCTTCATTGCCCACCAAGTTCCACTTCTTCCTTGCCCCGCCCGTTCTTCAGATCTGTCGCCCATTGAACACGTCTGGTCGATGATTGGCAAACGACTGGCCCCGCAAACACCACCAGCTGCTACGACAGATGAAGTTTGGCAACGTATGGAAGCAGTATGGACTGACATACCCCAAGAATACATCCAAAGTCTCTTTCTTCCAATGTCGAGGCGTGTAGCAGCAGTTATTGTCAGCCATGGCGGCTGCACAAAATACTGATTTCTTCGTGTTACGCAAGTCGAACGGGGCTGTATTTCCAATCAATTCATCCTTGTACTTTATGTTCTTTGTCCAATAAATTTGGCTTTGATATCTCTTGTCTTTCATGGTGTTGCATTTTGGATGGCCAGCAGTATATATTAAAATAGTAGTAGACACAATTATCAAGTGTGCATCTGATAGATTTGCGATAAAATCGCACAAGTGCAAGCAATAAAATAAGGTGGTTCAATAAAGAAGATAATTGGAATACATATTTCCCTGTTTATGAATGTGATACTATTTTACAATGAAAGCGTATAGAGACGTATTGGTCTAAATGTCTAGAGGAGAATCCTTGGCAAGACCCAATGTCTAGAGACTCATTGGTCAGACCGAAGGAAGATGCAAACTTAAGATACGCAATAAGCGCAATTATGGATATCGATGGTATACGCAAATAAGCAATGGAGCCAATATGATGTGAAGTCAGGTCGACATCTAAAGCCACTCAAATATTGCTAACTTTAGGAGACTACATCTTACAAAAATCCCGATGCGAAGCGCAAAATGTATAATTTGACTTGCATGATGTATTTCAACTAAAAAGGCAGAACTTCCATCACCCCATCGAGGAAAGTACAAAAATTAAGCCCAGATTCAGTTGATAAGCAGCAAGTGGGATATATACCAGGTGTTAGAGGAAAAATATCTTTAAAAAAAGATGCGTCTTAGTAAATAACTTCTTTATCAGTTCCCTGTGCATATATGGAGCTACGAGTTTAGCATTAGCAAGCGATCCAATTTTTATGTTAGAGGACCTGTTGTATTGGTGGCTCAATGAGCCTCACTTCTGAAAGCGGTTATAATTCATATACCACAGAAACAATTTTGTTGTCGGACCTCTTGTTCCTCTCGCCCGCAAACGGCATTAAATTTTATAAAAACGGACCAATTGTGGTCCTTCAAACTGTGGCGTTAAAGCGAACCTGTTTTCAAGGACATCACGTCAAAATCCTTCCATCGCCCAATTGTCCTGTAAAACTAATTTCAATCATTTTCTTAAGAATGTCCGTGTGAGCGTATATGTGTTAGTCTTTAGTGATATCTCATTAACACATTGAGCAAATGGACGAAATTCGTTACAATATTTTCAATCCATGATCGTCAGATGCTTTTTGATTTTTGGATGGTAAGACCAGGAAGTCTGCGCTGAATTTTTTAAAAGCATTTGCGAGAATAAAAAAGTTACAAAACAAAATTGTGTTTAAAATACTACAATAATATAGAATTTAACAATAATACATAATTTAACAATAATAACGAAATCGTATTGGGAAACGGCTGACATCATACGCAATTCTAGAGCCATTGCCTGATTTAAGCCAAAAATAGAAAATACTCTACCCACTATTATCAAATTAATGAATACTTCATAAATGCTTGTAACCAGAGATAACGTCATGTGTTTACGATTTCATACTGAATTTGCATTTTTATTTGCGAAACATACATAAATACGTCCATACATTCAAAACTACGTGGTTTAAAGCATTTTAATAATACTAACCGAATACCCATTGAGAATCAACGGTCTTGCAATAACCAACCTCTGAAAATTGTAAATTTTTGAATAATTCACGCTTCACATTTATTCAGTAAAACGAATACTTTAGTGTGCAGAACCCCCTAAAGAAGAAAATATTGGAAAACATAAATTGCGCTATTCTTCCTTTCGAACTCTATACCTGTACACCAAATAAAAGTCTCTATCACATCCATAAATATACATTTTATTATTTCCCCTTTTGAACGTTTTTCTGTGGAGCACCACCCATAAATGAATATCTTTGAAAAACTGTGTTCGTCTTGGATATTGTATCAGGTGATTGTCCCATATACCAAATATCAAGCTTCTATCACATTTAAAACGCAGCTTGTCTTATTTATTCAGAAAATCGAACATATTGGAGTGCGGAACCCCTAAATTAGCAAATATTTTAAATTTGAAATTGCACACTTTCTTCATTTCAAACTATCTATCCGTACACCAAATTTAAAGTCTTTGCCCTATCGCGAAGCATATTTTTTCTATCACTTCACATTTCGAACGTTTTTCCGTTTATCACCCGCCCTTGAATGAACATTTTTTGGAAAACCGTACTCAACTGCGTGCTTGTATAAATTTATGAGTCCATATACTGAATTTCAAGCCTCCATCAAATTGTAAAGGAGGCGTTTTTTAATTGTTCGTCAAATCGAATATTTTAGTGAGCGGTACCTCCTTCAATAGCAAAAGTTGAAAAACTGAAATTGCACACTTTCCTCCTTTCAAGCTATCTAATCGCACACTAAATTTAAAGTCTCTATCTTATCGCGAAGCATGCTTTTTCTATCAATTCACCTTTCTAATGTTTTGAATGTCGTACCCACCCCCTTAAATAAACTTTTTTGAAAAATTTCATACTTTATGGGCTTTTTATCAGATAATTCGTCCATATTCCAGATATTAAGCCTCTATCACGTTTTAAAAGGGGCATTTCTCCTTTATTCCGAAAATAGAAAAGTTTTGTGTGCGGTGCATCCCAAAATAGAAAATATTGGAAAACTGAAGTAATACATTTTCTTCCTTTTAAACTATATACGCGTACACCAAATTTGAAATGTTTATGTCATCCCGAAGCATGCTTTTTATCAATTCACCCATCGAACGTTTTTCACAGGAGCACCGCTTAAACGAACATTTTTGGAAAACTGTCTTCGTTTTGGGAGTTTTTAGCAAAAACTTAGCCCATACACCAAATTTGAAGCCTCTATCTTATCGCAATGTTTGCTTTTCTATCATTTCACTTTTCTAACATTTTGGTGTGGATATACCCTCTCTTCAGAACATTTTCGGAAAATACTCTTTTTACAGGGTTTTATATCGAACAATAGATCCATGTACCAGATTGCAAGTCTCTATCTATTCGGGAAATGCCTAAAAAAGGCGTAAAAGAAAGACAGACAGGTAGACGGACAGCAGTTGGCAATTAGTATATATAGATAGATATACATGTTTCTATAGTTGTTTCAATAAATACTTAATAATACTTAATATCTAATACTTAATACTTGTTCTTATAATAAATAATTAAAGAAATCTTGACGAGATATAAAATTATTGATTCGAATTAGATTTCCTTCACTTAAGATTGATGTCGCGTTTATTGCTCGTTTCTTTCGCTTCCGAAAGGGTCTAATAAAAATACCAACAAAGTTAAAGTTGAAATACACTGCCCCAATAATTAATAAATAGTCGTAAGTATTATGTTTCAGCTTAAAAAATAAAACATTCTGTATTAAAAATATTGTACATGAATTATCAATATTACAATTGAAATCTTATTAACAAATATAATTTTTAAAATAGCAAATGGTTATAAATGCGATAAGCATGCATTTTTATATATGACTTTGTTTTCTTAAATACACTGAATTTCATATTTATCAGAGGGAGAATTTTTTTGCGTTCCGTACATTCTTTCCAAAATATGTATAATATTCGAGCAATAGAAAGATCGTTGCACATTGTAGGCATTTACAAAATTGTATCTTATAATAACATTTCTTCTTGACAGTGCAGTAATGGTTATTTGATTATGATGAACTGTAACAAAAGCAGAACTGCTTCAGCAATTCATTGTGCAGAAGTTGGAGCAGGATTTGAACTTATAAAAAGAGATATGTACCCTGGAAAAACTTGGGAAAATAATTGTACATTGTAACCCTGCGAAAAGAAATGTACATTGTAACCCTGGGAAAAGAAATGTCCATTATAACCCCGGGAAAGTATTTTCCCAGGGTTGTGTAAATATACACATATACACTTCAAACTTTATAGATAATTATTTATTTAAATTTGTATATTTTAGTAGATTTCATTTATGAATTCCTATGCGATATCCATGTTCAATATTTATTTTAAATCGCACACCAAGGGGTAAAATCTAATAATTTATTAGGAATAATCCCCAAAATTTATTTCATCTATTTATTTGTACACTTAACTTCGAGTTATTCATTTCTAATTCAGTAAGTGTACTTTACTTTTTGGGCTATTTCAGAATTGGAAAATGTTTCTAGATATTTAGCAAATATTTTGTATATTCATCGAGTCGTGTTTGTTATTGAATGTAAATCGGATATACTCTATGCCTGGGAGCTGAACAAATCAACTTTGAGAAGAATAGAAAATATCTCATTGGTTTCGAAATAAATTTCGTATATAGTTATTCAGATGCGGTCGTGTTGAACTCGGAGTAGTCTTGCATTCTGCAAACATAAAGTATATGAGATGTTTTTATGTCTAAATCAATTTACCAATGCTTGTGAATAGCTTATACAGAGAACTAAAGCTGAATACAAGAAATTCGCACAAAATGGAGAGTAAAATAAATACGATGTTTGCGTTATTTTAAAATACTATGTACGAAAAAGTGTTTGGCGTTATAAGAAAGCTATCTCATTGATGTCACAGAACCATTTTTTTATTTTTTAATACACGAAAGATGTGTGTTTTGCTGCCATCTCATTCATCTACTTTACAAACAGAGTTCAACAGTCTGCTTATCAAAACGCACGAGAACTAAAAATTGAATCCATAAATCGTAAGACTCTTGAAAATATTGAAACTAGGATTTTTACAGCCATCAATGATTCACTGTGTTTAACCTGTAGGATTCAGGTCGGACCATTGTGAAAGTATTATGTCGTCCCAACCATGATTCCAGTCAAGAGTCTGCACCTGACTTGACCTCGTCATATGAATTGAGCTTCTGGAACGACGTAATTATTTCTATATTTAAAGTAAATCCTGAATGGTTTATGAGAATCAGAAAAATTTTAGATAAAAAATTGATTTAAATATCTGCAGATACTTAGTTTAAGCTGATCTTTACTCAATATAATTTTTAATTAATGTACTTATATACCTTAAACTGACCTTCAATTAGAATATTATTAAACTGAACTCCAATAAATGTAATATTATACTGATGTCCGCAATCCAGTCAGCATAAAGTATTTGATACTTCAGACTAAATAGTCAGAAAAAATAATGAAATGCCCTTTGCGTCGTCAATATGTATGTCATTCTTTCTTTATACAATGACAGTAAGAAGGAAAATCGTAATCGAACATTCCGTAAGATTCAGATTGTTATCGAAGATATTGTATTGATTATCGAATACAAGGTTAAGGTATAAGTATGTTTCATTATTGTGGACAGCCGTTACTGAGAAAAATAATCAGAAAATATCTAATAGAAAAAGTCATCAAAACAAGTACAACTATCTGACGAATTGTACTAAAATTGTTACGAAGTTATATATCTCGGAAAAGTGAAAAATATACTTTCATTAATAAACTAACTCTTCTTATTAGGTCCAATTGTTAGTCATTAATTCCCTTTAGTTATTAAAGTTTATATCCTTTTCAATAGATCAATATTGCATTAATATCAGAAATGATGGGTTTATTTATCTATTGATATCTATAAATTAAATGTTACATATGAAAGTTAAATAAATTGCATTAGAGTTCAAAGTTTAATGATTTTTTTTAGAAAAATTAGTTAGATTTCTATCTTTTATATTTTCGAATAAGTGCATTTAATATCAAAACTATATTTCAGAAAACTTTCAAAATATTTGATAAGTACACCATACAGATGTTTCTTGTTAGTTTACAAAAGCTTCTACTAAACTCATCCAGTGAGGAATTGAAGAAGCAAAATATTTCATTATCAATATATACTCTATTGTAAAAGAATATATGTACATTGTCACAACGGGAATTCCGAGGGCATCAGAAGTCACAACGGATTCCCGTCCGACACGGCTGACCGAGAAAGTCTAACTCTTTTAGAGAAATTTCTATTACCCAGGTTCTAAACACACCTCCCGTCAATTGGAAAAATTCCAATTGATGACCTGCGAAAAACCCAACCAAAATCCAAAATAAACAGGGAAAATACCTTTACCTTTAAGAACTCATCTAAAGCTGAAAAACATAAGTCTACACAAATAAAAACATAATTTAAATTCAAATCTAAAATGTATTAATTATTTAAGAAATGGAGTTCGCACATCAAATACAATTTCTGAATTAATAACTTAAAACCACTGGACCTCTTCTACCAAAAATCATCGGCTCTTTGCCGGAAATTAAATATCAATTCAATAAATCATTAATACATATTAATACACATATTCAAATGGTCATGGAGAGAAAGTCACACTCGAGGAACGCTTAATGCTTAATTTACTGTAATTCAATTTACATTACGATTGATTTATTATTCTTAAATACGAAAGAAGGAACTGAAGATAACGATGTATATATTTAATGTTGGCAGCAGAACTTAAGGGTGAAGAGTTCTTCAGAGGTCGATGCACAAGTCCAGACGACTGCCCAACGGCACGTCTAAATAATCAAGGCTTACCTCACAATATACTTGAAAAGGACTCATGGTAGGAAAAGCGTAGGCATCCACTGGCAGATTCCCTCGGGGCATACATTGCCCCGCTCCAGCAGGAACGGCAGAACCGCAGTTTCCGGCAAGGTGCCGGATCAGGTAATCCAAGGATCGACCAGTTTCATAATTTGCTTTTACTGGTCCCGGTACACGGATTCGTAATATGAGGTACACATCCATCATCCACACGGCGGTCGACGGTCGGCGAGGGCAAGGCATCAGCAGATCTCAGCAGTGGCGACGGTAGCGGTAGTGGCGTCTCCCCCGAGCTCCACAGCGACGGAACTCAGGCTGGGAGATGAGTTCCGAGCAATTCGTGGGTTCGAAGATGTTTCCAAGGAGAGAGCCCAGAATAAAGAATCACTCAGCTTTTAAACACTCCGGGTGGATCCAGGACCCGGCCAATTAAAATTATCAAGGGGCTCACATCTTCGCATTTCCTCCAATCCAAAATTCTTTCATTTCAAATACATCCAGGGATCCGCCCCTTCCAACGACACATTCTCAAGGCACGTGCAGAACCACACGAAATCCAGCACAAGATTTCATCACCTAACAAAGCGAAAAAACATGGAGACAACTGTCTCCACCAGCAAACAAGTGCGACCTTGAGCGACGTACGTTGTTCCTCGAGAGTGAAAGATTTATTATCTAATAAAAATGGCCACAATTCAATACAGATTTCGATACGTTTAAATATGCTAAAATATATATAATGACACGAGGGTTCCAGGACACAGATTAATTAAATATAAATATAAAAGTTTAAAAAGTACTGTAATTATATAATTTACAAAGGAGTGACGAATTCCGCCACGATAACATATAAAAAATTGAACTACACCTTCGAAACCCGGCATGCACATGTGGTTTTAAGAACTATGCATATGATTAAACTATCAGCACTAATGATGTTATAAAGCGACACATCCTGCAGCACTTAAAATGAACAGTTTTCCAGCTCACAGACAATTACAATTGGATATTCTACTTTGACTGGGATTATGACCGACCAACGAAACATTGAAGACGTAATACAGCCTCATGTTCGCCTTTTCCGAGGCGCTTTCGGAGATAAATCTGTTTTCATGGACGACAACGCACCATGTCATCAAACACTCGCTGTTGAAGATTGTCTAGTCAGCGAGAGTATGCCTCGTATGACCAGCACGTTCTCTAGATCAAAGTCCCATTGAAAATGTTTAGGATGCTTTGGGGAGGCAACTTGCTGGTAGAAAATATCCTCCAACAAACAATAACATCCTCATACGTGCACTGAAAGAGGAGTAGGACAACTTGCCTCAACAGCTGCTGGATAATGTTGTGCAAAGCATGATATGGCGTGTGGAATGTTGCATCGCACTCCCCGGGGGACATATCTCGTATTGACACCTCTCACAAAGATCCCTGCTGTCGTTCATATGCATTTTTTCATTTCTTCGTACACAGCATCAAATGGACACTGTTTTCCTTTCAGATGCTTCTAAACCTTCTGTATTTTCCAGAACAGTAAATGAACTTTATTATAATATCCGAACAGTGTGGCTAAATATTTTATCCGCTGGGCCTCCGCCCCAGCTTAATGTCGTGCTACAATGCAATTTGTGATCCGTCCTTAGCAATTGTCCAGCAGTGTATATTTTGTATAAAGCTAAATTGACAAAAATATTGAAAGCATATGTTAAACAATATAGTCCATATATTAAATAATGTTTGTAATAATAAAAAATGAATTTTCATCAAATTTTCCTTCTACTTCACTAATTAAGAGTAATTTTTGTCCACTTGGTTTCATGTTAGTCAATTCAGCGATATTTCCAAGTCACTGTCGACCAGGGTAAACCACAATCAGATTATTTAAAAATTCTAATGACTAATTTTTATTCTATATAACTTTTAATAAATTTACTTAAAATTGTGTATATACACTCACGGACAATGAAAGTTGCGCACCAAGAAGGAAACATGATACAACCTTGAATTGATGTAAATAGCTAGAGGGCGGGCTGGTATGCAAACGATCCCAGTCTGGTATAATTGTACTTGACCGTACACCCGTGAGTTCCGTTGCAAACATGAGCCAGCGGCCTTATAAACCGACGTGTAATCGACGCCCCATCAATGCGAGAAGCTTCATCCTACGCAAGCAGGAGTATAAAGTGAAAAGGATAGTAGGTGGATGCCAGAAACGTTGATTTACGCAACTGACGGACTTCGACAGAGGCATGATCATCGGGCTGAAAACCGCAGGGTGGTCAGTGCGCCGGATATCCCGTCACGTGGATCATTCGGAGACCATCCAACGGTGTTCGGAGCACCGGTCACGGGACACCACCCACACACGGAGGATTGGCTCTGAACGGACCAGGCATACCACGAGTAGAGAGGATCGAATGATCGTGCGGCAGGCACGTACAGAGCACACGGCGACCCGATCCGTGATACAGGCACACGTAGCGGCTCCTGTGTGTCCACGAACTACATATAGATTCATGAAGGAAGGGAATCTGCGATTCCAGCGTCCCATACGTGTGCTGCCGTTAACACGGTAACATCGGCGGCTCCGGTTGCAGTGCTGCCATTAACACTGGAACATCAGCGGTTCCGGTTGCAGTGCTTCCGGGACAGAGCAGCGTGCAACGCCTTAGATTGGCGTTCCACGCTGCGAAGTGGACCACGGCGATGTGCGGTGTTCAGCGATGAGTACCACTTCGTTTTGGAGACCGATGATCAGCGTGTCCGGGTGTGCAGATTCCCTGCACAACGCTGCAATCCCAACCTCGTTATCGAGCCACACCAGCCCGACTGCAGGCAGATTATTAGTGGTACCTGGAACATTGACAGGCCAGCGGTACATGTATAGTATTCTACGGCCCCATGTGCTCCCATTCGTTGTTGAGAATCCAGGTGCGCAATTCCAGCAGGATAATACCCGTTTGCGCACGGCTGGGGTCGCCCAGGTCTGCCTGAGTCCTGTCCAGATACTTCCATGGCCTGCCCGCTCCCCAGACCTGTCCCATATTGAGCATGTGTGGACCAGTTGAAACGCTAGCTGCCTCGTTGCCGCAATCTTCAGGATTTGGAACGTAACGTCCAACAGGTGTGGACTCGTCTTCCGCAGGACAACATCAGGCGTCTGTTCGACACTATGCCGGACCGTATTTCTGCTTGTATTGCAGCACGAGTTGGTGCGAAGCTCTATTGAGGATGACCTGACTGTGTACCACAACTCCCTTTGTAAATGTTCTGCTGCTCTGTTCCTGTGATCATTTATATCATTTATCTGTATCCTTCCATCAATAAAATTTATGATCCATCCTATGCTTCCTTCTTGGTGCGCAACTTTTATTTTCCGTGAGTGTATCAAGAATGGTCCATTCCGGTATTTTAAAGTGGATGCCATTCATTTCCTATTGATGCACTAAGAAAGAAGTGAGTATTTAGCTAAAATTATTAAAATTCCTAATATATTAATAATTTTTCCAAAAATTCATTAGAAAATGTTTTTTTTTCTTTTTGCAAATATTCGATCATGTTTAAAATCAAGATGATACCAATATTCGTCAATTGTAATAATCGTAATTTTTTCGAATCGTTCTATTTGTTCGTGAGATATCGCTTCTTGAGACTCACTGAGAGAGAGACACTGATTTCTATACGCACAGACGTCACTCAAAAAACTCTGATTCGATTTGAGGGATGTTTGAAATGTGCTCTGCCATCGAGAACTCGAATTTGAATCAACTTTGACCCCGCCACAATAATTTCCCAATACATTATACCGTGCACTATGCATGTAGGGAGAGTAACTATAAGCTTTAAACTACAATAAAGCAATAAAAGTATATTACTTTAATAAATTCCCACAAGGGAATCAAACCATCAGCTTAGTGATGTATTTGGAACAAACAGTAGTTTTACTTTTAATGAAAAATTTGGCAAAATAAGACACGTTTTAGATTCATACATCCATATATAATCAAAATTAATGCTGATCCTGGTAATAATTTAACATTTACGACTTGAATACAGTCAGCAAGCACACATCATGCCTTTCTCTTGTAAATCTTTCATCAATGTTGACGTTTCTACTAAATATAATTTGCTCAACTCGCGATACTTTGATACGTAGATTTTGATTTTCTTTACATCCCATGGGAAGGACATTCGTGTAGAAATAGAAGCTTAGAGTGCAAATTTCTAATCCTTACAACTTCACTCAGTGGAAAAGATCAGATATTTCTATTCTATATAAACATGATTAATGATTAGCATAAAATCCATAATGAGTATAACTTTCATTATTGTTTCACCTAAATCCCAACTTTGCAAAGAGATCTTGGAATGTTTAATATATTATTGGATGACACAAAATATATTCCTATAAAAATAATTATATTACGGGTATTACAGCAATATTCGGTAATTTAAAATTTTATCGGCCTTATATTTATTGCTTTAAAGTTAGGTATAGATTATCAGAAATCGTTACAGAATTTGCTACTGACTGAAGATTTAAATATAGAATGGTTTTATTACTCGGAGCAAATAAATCAGTAATGATGTATTGGAAAATAATGAGGCTAAAATTTCCGCTCTAATAGTCGTTTTCAAATATCCTAATTAACAGCTCCAAGCAATTGCTTTACATTGAAACATGATGTTTATATATTAAGCATTTTTTCCTCAATTATTTTTCCATGCATATAAATAGTAAATTATTTATTTTATGCTAATAGAATAAGGAAGCTAATAGGACAAATGGAAGCTACAAATAGAAATGTAACTCTTATTTATTTAAAAATAGCAGTATACAAGTTCTTCATACGGAATATATAATGTAAAGAAACTTCAAATGCACAATTATGTGCAAATTTCTATATTATTATAAATGAAATTTATTATTAAAAACATTTTATTATATATTTAATTTAATTCTCCTAAAATGAAATGTAAGAATCTCTGTTCTCTCTATACAAAATCATCTTCACAGATAGATCTGAAGAAAATGCACCCTGTTCCTGTCTGTAAACACATTTACCAAAAGTGTGAAATTGGATTAATACATGCTAAAATGGAAGCGCTATGAAATGGGATCAATATATGCCAAAATGAAAGAGTTAAATTATTTCAACAGTTAGCTAAACATTGTATGAGCTTGAAAAGTATTTGCCAAAATAAAACAGATGACATAGAAATTATAATCCAGTCAAAAATGTAATCCCCATGAAACATATTTTTATGCATCGCTAAATCATTTAAATCAGAAAAAAAATTAAAAAAATCGTCTACTATATAAACTCATTGGGTCTAATTCTGTTGCTTAGCAACTTTTTTTCAAAACAATAAGCAAAAATAATATCGTCTGCATAATGCTGAGTCTATGGGAGGTTAGATATTTCTTGATACCTCGCCAACCACTGATCCTAGAAACTCCAAGCATGTACTAATTTTTAAGTGCGGCTTTTTCGCGACTACAAAATAGGCCACAAAATGCCATGAAATTATATGCAGAAATTCTATGCGATCTCCTGTGATAAAGCGATATACACAAATAAACAAACACGCCCACAGACAGATTTGAACTGTAAATTATATAGATTTAACAATGTGAGACCAGGAGACATTTACGCACTTTAAGTATTAAGAAACTATACGATATATAAACAGGCAAGACAAAGCAAATACGCGTAGGCCCAAGGGCACAACTATCATGTTGTGGTAATCTTGATCGCAATAAATAAATTGTACATAAATTACAGGTGTGGTTGGCTAAAAATATCCTTGCGGCTAAGACTGATACCAATTAGATTGATTAACAAGTTAGCCAATGAGAATAACCAATGAGATGCGGGATGCGTATCTGGACCTCATGCGAAATGATGTTGCAACAAGCAGAGCAAGTTCAACAAGATAGAGGCTGTCTATTCTGAGAAAGATAAATATTCAGTCTAAAATTAAGAGATTGAGAGGCGATGCGGGTCAAGAAGAATATAGTTTAAAGTGAATTAAGTATGATCGGTAGTCTATATTCAAAGAGATGGTGAGACAGTGACTTAAGAATAACCCACTAAAAAGGTTTTGCTTTAAAAATGATGGCAAGCAATGCCTGCCAAGTAGCAGTGGCGTTCGACACTTAGAGTGCGTTTCAATTACCATGACAAAATGCAATAAAGATCCAACAGTGCTGTTCAATATCCAAGACGACAACAGAGTTATGTGCCGATCTACATTAAATTTAGGTCTATATGATTTTAGACAAACAGATTCCCGGTCTCACACGTGCAAGTTCTCCTCCTTAAACACACACACACACACACACACACACACACACACACACACACACATATATATATATATATATATATATATATAATATATATATATATATATATATATATATATATATATATATATATATTCCTATTTTATTCCAACTTCATTTTTCAATCTTTAAGCTTGTAGACAGAGTTTATAGATATTATCTATCGCAGTCTTAAGAAACAAGCTTTTTTTGGTCCTTTTGAATAGATATTAGGCCTTGAAAACGAATATGTTCAATATGAATTATTTTTATGCCTATTGATTTTTCATGTGTTTGTCTTTGATGAATGCTCATTTTCTGTTTTCCAATTCTGCAATCTCACCATTGATAATTGTAGCTTATATATAGATTGATGACTGGATATTTTCTTCTTATTACCCCTTGATTGATGAATCTATTTTTTACATATTTATACGTAGCTATCTTATATTTTAAGTTATGATCATATGAGTTATAACTTATCTCTAATCTAATCTATCATTGGAATTTCATATGATATTTTTATTTTATGTATATATATAATGTAAGTTAATCATACTTGTACATATGTATTAAATAATGTTTATTTTAAAATTTAAAAAAATGCAAATTTATTCAGGTTTTAAAGAAAGAGTTGGGAAGATAGTTGAAGGTTGAGAAATTTAAATTTAAGTTGAAGAATGTTAAGAAGGGAATTCGTTACAAGAAATCTGCCCCATATAAGCGCGGACGGATGATTCTAGAATGGAATACATCACAACGTTGCATAAAAGTAAGTAATAAAAATGACATCTAAATGAAACTATTGGAGGTTAGAAATAATAGTAATAAATAAAATAAAACAGTCTTAATACATAATCTTGAGAGATAATAAATAATGATTATTTTAAAATTTAAAATTGCGGAAGTCAATTGTGTAGTATGTTAATTAATAATTATATTTTAGGAACTCGCACAAATAATATAATGGTGGGTTATCTTGCGACAACCATGCAATTTGCGAATATACGATTTACGAGAAATAGAATCAATATATACAAAATAAAAGCGCTAAAATAGTATGGGATCCATACTAATTATATTCTCGAATATTAGAAGATGTACCCTTGATTAGTAGAAAATTATTACAACACATGAGTTTCTAAAATCATTGACATGTGCGTCTTTAATTATGCGTTTTTATTAATATCTACAGAACCCCTAAATCTAGAAAATCAAATCATGGACAAAATTTTAAATGGAGTTATTACAAGTCTACTCTCAAGATTTCATCCAATTCTGTGCATTCGCATTGACACAGACAGATTTTCAATTGTATTTATATAAATTGAAATTATATAAATTAAATGAAAATATACTGACATATAAATTCATTTTATTGTTTCATACCTTGAAATTAATGTAATTCCATTGTTAAGCAATATAACATAATTTTCATCAGATGAAAATTTGGGAATATTGGCTGCGTAATGTCACTTCCATGGTTTCATTTTGTCTTCTTTATTATTATATCAGCAATTTCTGCAGACAGAACAGAAACGAACTTATTTGCAGTTATATAACGAATAACCATATCAAATTTGGAAACAAAAACTGTGAATTCAGGCACGGAACAGATAAATAAACTTTCGATTTTATATATACATGCATATCATTCTCATATTTTGTGGAATACATATATATGCCAAGATGAATGTCTAATATTGTGTAATTTAAATAAATGACCAGCTGCGTTATAAAATGAAGGGCCTAGATAGTGAATGTATGAATTTTCCTTTATTTTACGCAAAATATTCTATTTCACTGCACATTATATATAACCACCAATCATCTCAATATAAAAAGTCATATGTCCACAAAACATGACTGCCCTTCAGCTGAATGTTTTATCATATTTACATGAAATAATAACACATATGCGAGTTTCCTTACACACGATATAACTGAAAAAATTTCAATAAAATCATATTACTGTTTTGAGTGCTCCCTATGGCGAAAAAACAATATATTCTAATATTTTAAAGAATACTTCTAATAATTTATTAACAAATGTGTTTTTTTATATGGTGCACTTGCATAGCATTTACACATTTAATAACAATAATTATAATTGGATATATAAGAAACGGGTACATTTTGAGCATAGCTGATATAATGGAGCATATTATAATGATGGATTTATACTTGAGCATAGCTGATATAATGGATCATATTATAATGATGGATTTATACTTGAGCATAGCTGATATAATGAGCATATTATAATGAAGCATATTATAATGGAGCATATTATAATGGATTTATAATGGAGCATATTATAATGGATTTACACTTGAGCATAGCTGGTATAATGAAGCATATTACAATGATGCCTTTTAGGCATAGATGATTATCAATAATCCATTTTTTTAATGTCTATCTTTGAATGAACTGGCCATTTCTCGAAGTGCTATGAAAATATGTAGGTTTGATGCATTATGGAGATTATTAAACTTCCCTTAAAACAATATTATGTGATTTCAACGTTATATCAGAAGTGTCGAAGAATTCTAATTAATATTACTGGTGTCACTGATAAAAATTTCTTTAAATTTGAGCAAAATTGGCTTATTTTGGATCTTGCTGCTTTGAAAATAATTGGCAGACTTTTGACAATATTTTACGCCAGTGATCAGAAATAAAAAATAGAGCTTCCCAGGAGTATATTAGAGAATTTTACAAATTTAAAAGTTAAGTTCACTTTTAACACAAGGAGATTACAGAAATTGCCAATGAGGTTTTCTACACAAATAGCCATCAAAAATTACCTTGTAGAATCCAAAATGTATCCCGATGGTTAAAAATATAAAGATCAAACCTGATACAAAGTCTGTGTACTTCCTTTCTACAAGTAGCTACATGAAAATTGGAAGATTACAAATCTTTCAGGGGCATTATTGATTTCAAAACCGGCTCTTCACCAGTGCAAAAACCGCTTGTGCTAAACGAAAGATTAAATACAATTGCCTTAATTGTGACTATATATTCCGATTAGAACGCTCATGAAGAAAATCTCCCAACAGACCAGAAACAACTTTAGTGATCTAATTTTCATATGTTTGCGTCTATCAAGGAAGCAAAAAATTATGTATTCTCACACGCAGCACTTATTTTCATTATTATCTGACCCGATGCAAAATCTATACGAGATACTTGCATATAAATTGAAAATCAACTTCTTTTGAGACACAAATTAACGAAGTTGAAACAACACTTTCTAGTGTATAGGAATTTTATATTAGAAGCGCTTTGTATTGCTTTTGTAATACGCATACTAAATGGCAGCGAATAGAAAAAAATCTAAAAAAACTGGCAAAACTTATCTTTGCACAATTCATTTATGTGAATCATACGTGTGTTATGTTGTAAAAGTCAATATATTCAACTTTTCAAGTAAATTTCTATTTTTCTTTAAAATAATCTAAAAGCGTAAAAGATGAACATGACATACTGCATTGGGCTATTAATTTCGTAATCCAATGTATCATATTTAAACACAAATAAAACTTTACACACAGACATAGGATTTTCATATAACTCATCTGTTAATTTTATAATAAAATTTGAAGAACACATTAATAGAACTTCGAGGATTATTCGGTATTGAAAATAGGGATATAAAATTCATACGTTAATACATATGTTTCAATTAACATCATTAAGTCGATTTTAGATGTCGTATTAACTATAAAACCATATTAGAGGAAAATAAAATTATTCAAATTTCTTTTTATGTCATGAAGCAAATGGTTCATAAAAAGTCAGTCTACATTCCTTATTACAAGTGAAACGACAGAAATGTTCTAAATTAAATTTCAGTAAATTACTTTATCCATGTAATTTATGATCGCGTGGATTCTAAATGCAATTTCTTAAATGCATACTTTGAAAAAATGAATGTTACATTCATATTTTTTTAAGAATTCTTCCAGAAAGAAAATGGACACGGAAGGTCATAGGAAAGTTTGTGGAAAAATGGAAAATCATCAAATTTTTCTAGGGGTTATTTTCCGCTGTGGTGTTTTTATTAGAACTTGACAATATTTTATTTAAATTCGTAAAAATGATAAAAACTGCGATCGTAAACATTTTATTAAATTATTCTGTTTAAACAAATTTATATAAACATCAAGAAAAACTAAAATATCTATCATAGTAATTTTTACTTATAAATATTACAAGATCAATTTGCAGCTCAATATTATTATAGTTTGCAGAAGGTAAAGAAAATTATTAAGATTTTAGAACTAAATATTAAAGTAAAGCTTTTTTCAAGTCCTATTTCACAACTCTAAATAAGACTAAAGAACATAATGAATTCCGATAAGATATAGTATATCAAATATATATAATTTAATATATCAAAATTTATCTGCACAAAGCACACTAATTCTTATTTAAATTTTATCTATATCTATTAAATTAGACGCAAATAATTTGATTTACTATTTTAACTTTATAACAATGATATATTACGAGATATATTTGCAATTCAGCATTATAAATGCTCGTTGAATGTAAAAACAATTAAAATGACTTTATAACTAAAAACTTAAGTAAGACTCAATTTAAAGTCATATTTCGCAACTCTAAATAAGACTTTAAAGAATATAAAACATTCCAATGAAAATAGAATATACATAATTTTATATATCAAAGATTATCTGTACAATGCACACTAATTCTTATTTAAATAATATGTATGGAATTAGTCACAGGTAATTTGATTTATTATTTCAACTATAAAACAATGCTATTTCATTGCACATACATTGCCTAAAGCGAAAAATCAATAATAAATTCGATGCTAAATTAGTTTATCCTTAACGACATTTATGATTGCTTGCATTCTAAATGTGATTTCGGAAAATACGTATCTGGGATAAATGAACCTTGCATTCCTTCCCACATATCAGGAATTCTTGCATTCCGAAGAATTTCGCCAGCTCACACAAATGTATTGATTTATCAAATTTTTATACGTACGGGGATTTGTGGTGACGAAACTTCGTTAGATTTTTAATATTCTCTCAATTTCTCTGATGATCTTGAATAATTTAAGGAAATTATATTAAAATATATGACACCGATTCTTGAATTCCTAAATTGTCTCTATCGAAGCAAGGGCAATAAATCAAGTTGAATGGCGTATAGTAAGTTCGATATTGATTCTTCCTTTGTCTATTATTCATGGTAATGTAACTGTAAAGTGTAGGAATGATAATGAAAACTGAAAATCGAGTTGTAGATAGATTACATAAAACCAGTAACTAATTTTTGTATGATCCCGCTCCACACATCAAAACTTACCTTTCCTAGTAAAATAAACAGTAACAGTGAAATTAGTTATATGATGAATGAATAATTTAGCCACATGGAGTATGAAAAATTCAAATTTAACTATCATAGATTGAATTATAATTAACTTGGCGATATTTTCTAAACGTACAAAGCTGACACTGTGGCGTCAAATGAACAGTAAACATTTTTCAAATTTTCCAATCTCTCATGAACATTGTCTCAGCTTAGCAAATAAAGAAAGAGACATATATAATGATTTTTACTTTCCCTGCAATGCATGGTAATGTATAGGGGACGTATTGGAATCGAACTCGAGTTTTCGACGGATCTGCACGTTTCAAGACCTCTAGGATACGTAAAAAAAACATTTTTAGCGTGACGTCTGTGTGTGTGTCTGTTTACGATTTCCGAATATACGATTTAAGATGTTTTATTCATTATATTTTCTTGTGCAAGTATTTTTGTACAAAAAGAACATAAGGCCTCATATGTACTTTATATTTTTTGTCTTAGTATTAAATTAAAGATTTTAATGAAATGTTTTTGAAAAACAATATAAGTGCTTTTAGAATGTGGACATATTTTAAATGACAAACAACGACAGGTACACAGAGTGCCGCAGAAAGTGCTGGAGTAACCTTAATTTCTTAATCCGTGAACCGTAGTCAAATGCAAAACTGTTTAAAATAAGGTTACTGTGATACCAGGATGTATTTAAGCTGTGTAATATATAAATATTTATGCTTTCTGACAAATCATACAAAGAACAAGACTGTTAAGCGCCAATTTACAACAGCCCTGACCCGAGAGGTCAGGAAAGTTATAAAATGGGGACTAAAGTATAAACCATGGGATTAGTTAAAGATTTAACCAATGAGGAATTAGTGTCGCATTGCCCTGAGGTCAACCAATGAGATATGGGGGGCGTATCTGGACCTCAAGCAAAAACAGGTGGCAACAGGCAGAAAGTTCAGAGACGAGATTGGAATACGCATGGAGATTCTCTGACAGTTCAGTCATGTTACGAGATGGCAACAGACTGAATGTTGATCAGAAGAGTTGAGAATATTCAATAAGATGCAAAAATTCATAGAGATGGTGAAACATCTAAGTTGCGCATTAAAATATTCATGAAGTTACGTGCAATCAGTGATGATGCAGTCAACATCAAGACAAGAGACAGTAGTGTGCTTCATAAAATTGCGACAATGATCGCCAAAGAGACTATGTGCAAAATAGCGGGTTTTTGATGAGTTGCTATAACAAAAGGCAATACTGTGTCGAATACCCAGACCGCCCGACTCGTCCTAGGACATAGGTAACAATTTGGACGGCCGAGGCAATACTGTGTGTTAATGGCCAAAGACAAGGAAGGAGTTGTGTGCCTAATACCATATATAAAATGTCATATACAGTTTTAGTAATTAGTATGCCTAGTCTCACATAATCCCTCCTTAAATATATAAGTACAGTTATTGTAATTGCATTATGATTAAAATGTTCTTAATAAGTATTGCTTAAAGTTATGGGTGAAGTCAATTGTGTAATATTACGTTAATATATTTTATTCCAGAATCGCGTACAAATGTTTGCTGGTGGGTTTTAATGCGGCACAATGCAAAGCTTACGAGTTACGACCATGTTAATTCTGGGTAATTTAATAATTATAAACTCCAACATAAAGTTTTAATAATAAATGTGCAGCACAGTTACAAAAACTTTATAACAGTTTCATATCAAGAAACGTATACGTCTGAAAAGCGTGAAATATATATATATATCAATCCAAAATTTTCAAATTACTAAAAATGTGTGTGTGTGTGTGTGTGTGTGTGTGTCAATGAGACTGTGAAGAAGATATCTCACGAACGAAATAAACGATTCGAACGAAATTTGGTACAAATATTACAATCCGTGAATACTGGAAGCGTATTGTTTTAAACTCAATCGAATGTTCAGAACTTCCCTAAATTTTCGAGTGAATTATTAAAAAATACACCAAAAACCAAAATCTTTAAAGTTACGTAAATAATCATTTCTTATGTAAATTTTCATTAGAAAACGACTGACATAGATTTCAAAACGCTAGCATAAACCGTTCTTCAGATATTGTACATTTTTCAAATAAATGTATAAAAAAATCACATAAAATAAAAGAGAATATTAAATGTTGTGAAATATGTTCACTTTTCAAATGTAATATCATGCGATGGAATTAGTGACATCATTCTCATGGATCTAGTCCTTTCCATTCATGTGAAAATGTACTTTGGGTAATATTTTTGTATTTGGATACCAATAGGCATCTGTCTGCTATAAGAATAACTTATTTCTTAGTTCAGAACGCTTGGCGAGATTTGATGACGAGTCTTGCAGAATGTCGCCAACTTGTCTTTCTAAATGTCGCCAACTTGACTTTTTAAATGTCGCCAAAGTAACGAAATCGTTGCCAAATTGATAAAAATGACGCTAAATCTATGAAAATTATAACTAATCGATAAAACCTCAATATCCTGAAAACAGCATAAGAGTTGACTATAAAAATAACCCAGTTATCCGCCCGTAACGCTTAGAGAGAAATTTAGGGGACGTCGCCAACTTAACGACTATTTTAAATGTTGCCTAAGTAACGAAACTGTCGCCAAATTGATAATAGTGAGACCATATGGGAAGTAATGTTTAGTAAATTCTGATTTACTTCATGACAGACAAACCTTTTGGTATGTAAGAAATGATCTTCTTTCCGTTTGTCTGTAACACTTGGTGTTGCATTTGGTGAACTTGGCGATTAATTTAGTGAGGTATCGCCAACTTGGTCATATTTTGCTCCAGATTAACAAAAATATCGAAAAAATTGCAAAAATGACGCTAAATTATTGAAATTGAAGCCCAATTAATGAATTAATTATTAAAATATTTTAATATATGGACTATATAGTTTATTGAGGATGCTATTAATATCAATAACTGTACATTTCGATTTGCGCGAAATATAAGTTAATTGGATACTTTGAAATAGTTTTACATGCTGTCATCCAGAAAATCGCCAAATGTACAATTCAACGATAAAAACACATCGTGGATATTATGCACTATTTTTTTTCTACAAAAGTAATCAATTTTTTGCATTGTATAAGGAAAGTCATGAGCTACCCACATAAGATTTTTCTTATTTTATATTTCATTAAATATATTGTAAATTATATAGGCTATACGGACTCTCAACAATAGCCCAACATTATGGATTCGCAGACATGGGAGAGTGATAAAATACGTATAAAATGTATTACAATCGAAAGGTCTACTTTTACGCTCTAGCCAAGTGACGCTATAAACAATAATTACATTTTAAATGTTGGTATATAATATAAATTTCATAAATTGAATTGTTGGTGTATGTATTTATTTTGGTTTAGCATCTTTTATGTTTTAGAGTAAAAGACCGTACAACTTTAAATTTACCTGAGTCAATTAATTGAACGAGAACTGTTTTCTTCACCTCCCAAGAACTTGGTTTAACTTATTGAATAAGCAACTTCTTGTTTTTCTTCCGCAGTTGACTTGCGCTCAGAATATATTGTAGTTTACAATATTTTTTATTACATCGTTTTTATTTGTAAATGTGTTTCTTCTTAATTTTATAAATATGTTGCTTCTGTTTTTTTATGTATTAGTGCCATACGTTTAATTTATAAATAAGTTTTTTCAAACATTCACTATGTCGTGTATTGGTAAGAATTATCTGCCATTAGTGGCTTTGGAAATTGTTTTGTAAAATAATAAGCAAAATGATATCATGGAAATAAGCGTCTCTTAAAGGAAATTTAATAAACGAGGCATGAATTTTTATGTAAAGTGTCTAATTTTAAATACACTAATAATATACAAGTGCCACTGGCGTCATCTATGTAAGAGTATTGTAAACAAAACACAATTTTCATAACTACGCTAAATAGTTCAAGTTTTACTAATAATTATCTTTAGTAATTTTAATTATCTTAATTATCTTAAGACACTAATTGCCAACGACATTAATTAGAAGATAAGTTTCAATAAAAAATATTTGAAACATTTAATTTTGATATATCCCCGTAAAATTAGATGGACATATAGATTTCTAATAAAGTCAATATGCGTAGAATCTCGGAGTGAAAGAAAGAAAAAAACAGTTTTTAAAGAAAAATTAAATTGAAATACACTAAATAAAAATTATTAAAATTACAAATGCATAAGTAATGCAGTAAATAAAAAAATACTTGAATACATTTATCGGAAATGCAACTCGATGTACGAGCAAAGTAAAAGTCGGTGGAGTAATTTAAAAAGGACTCGTGACGTCATACGCAATGAACGTTCTAATTAGTCAGTTACAGTCAAGAAAGTGCATGATCTTTGAAATTGCAAAGATTCTTTCAAGAAGTTGTACATAAGAAACTGTACCGTCAACTTCCATTTTACACGATTCAAGTTCTCACAATGAGTTAGTTGGCAGGACAATTTATTGATTCAACTTCTTTCATCGTGTACAGGGGCCGTAATACGAAGCAAGAACATAAACGTTTAAGCATGACAACACAGAAATGTTCATAGGCACTAAATTTTATGGGAATCATTCAACATTTTTTTAAGTTTATCTAAAATCTGTGAACGGTTTCTCGCAACAAGCGCAAGCAAATTTAGCTTTTCTTCTTCAGAAGTCAGTATCCTGATATGATGTAGCTTTTTTCACTATGCCACTGTCTGTAAGGGACTCACTGGTTGAGAGATCGATTTCGACTAATTTATCAAAATTCCAAAATGATTCATTGCAAAGTCCTTTAAGAAATCTTCAATAGATTGGAAGGCATCGTCGGGATGAACCAAATTCGTCTTCGTCACATATTTTTTTTAAATGATTCACAAGGTTTGTGCGCATCCAACATTAATACATCTATCCAGCATTAATGACAAAAATAAGGTGAATAATCTTTGTAAAAAAAGAGGGCTGAAAAAAGGGCGATTTTTCATCTACATGAGAGATGACAAAGTTCTAAGATTCATATACCGGAGGTACATAGCATTATCATATGACAGTAAAACCTTTCTAATAGAATGCTATCATGTAAGTACAAATTTAATTTTCAAACTGAAGTCGCAGATTCTAATAATGACATAAAATTTATTAGCATGCTATTGAGCTAATAGCAAAATGATTATTTCATGTGATTTCAATATATTAAACGTTGATTACACATAGATGATGTATTTAATTCAGCCCTTAGAATTTCGAAGCAAATCTTTACAATAATAAAATGCAAATAGAACAGGCCATCCCAATTCATTCCATAATGATATGAGAATTTAATAAACTCTAATAGGAGCAATTTGTTCGTCAGCACATTGGATATCACATAATTAAATAATATATATGAGTCCTTAACTCAAGGTACGGATTTCGTAATTTAGATTCTAAGCATATCAAATAAAGCATATTTCCCATTAGACTGACTCTATTAAATATATACATTGTCAGACCTGGCAATTCAAATTATGATTTAATTTATATCGTTTATTAAATATTCATTTAATACTATCAGCGAATTTTCGTTTGTGCACGTTCCACCTATTTTTTTATTGCGTTTTCATTGAATTTGCTTGGGGGACATAAAATAAAATGTTAGATTTCGTATTATCAGAAAAATACATTTTGCGATTTGAACTGGTGGAACTTCGTGACCTTATTCGAAATAAGTAGACATTTATATTTTATGAATTAAAATTGTTTACTGATAAATAATATCCGTAGAAATTATATGAAATCGGTAAATATATATATATTTTTTGCAAATGAAGATCAACATAAATTCATCCATAAATTCATCACCATGATCATTCCTTTATTACTAAAGGAATTTATACTTGAAAAAAATTATTTTACTTTTAAGTTACAAAGAACATTTTTTACATAATGAAACAATTTTTATCTTGTACTAAATAAAAGCATCTAAATTAGATATAATACATATACACCATGGATCATTCAATGTCAAATCCCCTAGAGGTGGTTGCTTGACCATTTTGTTAATTTTTTATAATTTCACCATAGGTGGTCTTGCTAATTACCTGTTCAAAAAAATATATATATTTTTCATCTGCTGCCATTTTGGATTCATGCTCATTTTTCGTTACTGCGGGAAGCAAAAACGAGCGTTTACAAGGGTTTTGAAAAAAAATTGCTGTGAAATTTCTATTACGGATAGAATGTTCTAGTTTTCAATGTCTTAAAGTAGATATTCTGGCCTTTTAGAAAATGTATATATATGTAAGATAAGATTTTGGTAACTGAGACTTTCATGGGCTTAAATATAGCCATCGTAACTAGAAATTTTGCCAAATTTAAAGGTCTGTAAAATCAAAAAGGGCTTGAAACCACAAGGTCAAATATCTCAAAAGGGGGACCTGCTAAAAATAAGAAATTTTGGCCATGGATACTCCTACTAATACTTAGTAAAACTTGTGAATTTCATTTTGGGGTTCACACTGATGTTCATTTTACAGTCCTTATCCCGCAGAGGTTCTGCCACAAGATGGGGGTGTACCGAACTTGGTTTTCTCAAAGCCCGGAACGTCCTTACCTATGAGGAAATAAATCTGTGGAGAGACAGGGTGCTAATATGGTTGTAACTTCAAAGCAGACGCTTCAAGGTAGCGGAGAGGAGTAGGCACCTTATAACCTGTTTCCAGCCCCATTTGGCTACGACTGGGGTCCAGACCTGACGGCTTCACCCTGCTCGGTTAATGATTCTGCCGACCCTCTCTCCTCTGGTTGTATGTCTCGCTGGATGGCGGATATGGTAAAACTTGCCGCCCTCCCTATTGTGGCGTAAAACTCACTGGTTGCCACGGGGCTTGGACGTTAATTTATCTCTGTACGCCTAGTCTTCTAAATTTACGCATCATAGTGCGCATGAAAGGATACATAACACGTTTATTTTAGAATCGAAAATGGCAATCAATTGACTTCAGTGGCTATGGACAATTGATTCCATTGTTATTAGTTTAGATTTCACATGCTTCTTTAAATGCTTAATGTTTATTTCTGTACATGGCTATACCCAGTGCAGTTTATAGCTACATTAATTCTCCTATCCAAATGAGAAAATTTCAAATACTCAATTAATCAAAACAATAATATTTAGAAATCTAACCTTAAGAACTTTGCTTTATTACAGTTCACACTTGCGTGGCACCAGGACAAACCAGGCAATCATTCTGCTAAGAAACACCAGAGACAATTCCATGACAAACGATTGCGTGGACAGCTGTATCAATCTAATCTTGCGAACATTAGCCTTAATGTGGCTGACACAAAATTGTATTCCTGATCACACAATCGTATCTCCATTTCATACATACCTGAGTAGCCATAGCTTACAGTCTGCCTTAATCTCCTGCCTTAATAATTTTTTTGAAAAATGTTGCAAAAAATGACATATTTTTATTGCATTTTTAAACAAAAGAAATTAAAATAAAATATAATATCCAGGGAGTTTCTTTATTTTAATTTTATTTTATTGAAAAAGCACATTATTTTTATAACTGTGAAATGCCTTGATGTTAGCCTAGTTGGTAAAGGAGTAATGCTGGGTCTTCCAGGTGTTGCAGAGAGCAAAATAGTCTGTTTGTAATTGGAGACTGACTTCCTTTGACTGGACAATTTTCTGCTTGTTAGCAATATCCGTGATTCCATCCATCAGAATGAATTTCTACAATAATATTTTCGACGAGTTCCATTCTATATTGAGGAAGTGTTTGTTTCCTTTCTGCTTTAGAGTACAAAATGTAGGAATTCCATAGAGCTAAATCCACTGAATGCAAGAATATCCTCTGGTAATACTTCTTACCTCGTTTTCTTGTATACAATAATCAGCTAAATGCTGATCCACTTTATCAGCACCACCCAGTATGTTATTATTTTTGTCACTCCACCCATTTTGTCATTATATGTGTTGAAGACCCAGACCGTCCAACTCGTCAACAAGGACATGAACATCTGTCATTATATGTGTGTCATTCCAGCGAGCCCGCAAACAAAACTTGGTAAATTGCCAATTGGTGCAGAAATACTCATTTATCCCCCAATTACTTTTAACCTGCGTTATAAAGAGTCGATATAAATCATATCTGAAAAAATTCGATGCCCGAGTTTTCTCGGGAGGATATTTATTTGCAAACTATACTTACAGGGGTTAAACAGGGCCAATCAGTGAAGCGGTTAAGTGTAAATACGATACAGATCACACCGCACGAGGTTGCATTAGAGCTGTATATTTATTTTATTAAATCACAATAACGATTTTTTTATATTCAATTCTAAGCCTTTGACGATAGAAGAGAGTTTTTTGATCCATTCTTCAAACAATTTGCAGTACAGATACACTGTAGTACAGATACTTGCCGCAAAGTTTTATGAAAACGATATCGTGTACACTATTGAAGCCATGGAACTGTCCTTTGATGGTTTAGTGTGGCCAAGTTATTTTTTTAAAAACCTCAGCTTTGTTCTATAACATTAATCCTCTAACGGGAACACTTAGTTTGCGACATTACATAAATCATTCTCTTACACATTCGTTTACATCCGAAAAAAAAACCAGTCTCATTATTTTTTCTTTTTCGACCTAAATTTTTCTCTTTTGATTCTCCGTTCTCTATCAACGTTGAAAGTGTATTCGAAGAAATACCAACCTTAGTCGTAGCTTTATTTTTCTTCATAAGGGTATTTATGCTTAAAATTTTAAGATTTTCATTTTTATTTACGTCAAGAAAATATTCAACTTTTCTTGCAATCCGGAATTTTACATCTGCAAAGAATAAACCGATGTGACGTTCCATGTTATCGGGCTTTGCGAATTTCAAAAACTAAGTGAAATAAATAACAAAAAAGAAGTGTAAAACTGGTTGCTTAACATCTCCCTCCATCCTCTGTTGCTTGAAGTCTTCCAGACGCTTCTTAAAAAGTCAACGGGACTCATTATCCCTTTGTGGATTTTCGAGATATGAAATATCCGACCTGCACATGCGCTACAACACACATGCACTGTTGCTATACAAGGGATGATTCTCGGCTCTGCCCAAATTGTCCCCGTGTTCACGCGGAGTGAGGGCACATTCAATATATGCGTCCATAAATCCTTCCGAGAAGTTGATGGTAAGGGAAGGGTACAGTTCATGTGGATGCCGCTCCCACTGGGTTTCGGTCAAAATTGAGTGGCACTTCCCGGCTGTCCAAACAGATACCTTACACCTTGGGGTAATTTGGATGGTCGAAGAAAAATAAGGAAGGATGTTTCTCAACTGTAAATTGTGCAGCCGAAATGGTGCCACCGGGCTTCGAATTTGTAGAAACTTCCGTCCGTTATTTGAGATAAAGAGATTTGAAGAGAAAATTATTCGAGTACACATGAAAAATGCATTGAATTTAAGCTTGAAATGCAGGGAAGTAAACAAATTTCGGGTTACAGAGATTTAGGGGATAAGTAGGTTTAATTGTATTTAAAGCTGGTTGTGAGGTACGCCACACTCCCAGGTATGTCAGTTTGAAAGATTTTAGTATATATCAATTTTTCTTACATTTATCAGAGTTCAAACATTTTTTGTAGTGAAAAATATGGGCAAAATTGAAACAAGTCTATCAAGTATAGCTATTGTTCCAGCCATGTTATTGTTTGATTTTCATTTATATAACGATCCTTGACTTTTCATTTCTACATAATTACTTTTATTTTTCATGACTTACTTAACCTTACTAAGGCAAGCATTTGCTTTCAATTAAATTCATAAAATATTTTTGATTAAACATAAGACTTTAATTAACATTTTTAAAATATCTGAATATATAATTTATAAATTTTAATATTGCGAGTGTAGTGAAATGATAGAATTTGACATGAAATCCCAAATCACTGTTGAAGGATATTAGAATTTAGTAAACTACAACGAGAGGAATTTCTCCTCTGGCACATCAGATTTCACGTAATGTTGGAAGAGATATAAGGGTCACTTAAGTGAAGTACGAATTAGTTGAGTTGCATTCTGCAAATTGCAAATCCTCTAATCGACAGTGATCGAGTATTTTCCATTAAAATCATATCTAAATATTTGAAAACATATATTAATAGTCTAACGTGTTTCTGTCTTTCCAGACCATGTAAAACCCTTCGGTAAACTAGATGACTCAATATTTGTACATTTAAAGTATCAATCATGGAACAGGTCTTTACGGAGCCAGATTTTTGACATCCTCTTCGAATATAGAGTAATAAGGGGGTTGAAAAGACCTCCTAGACCTTCTAGAACTCCATGGGTGACTTTAAACGGAGAGTTATAGGATCGAAAACAGCAAAGACCTAACGGAACCAAATTTTCAATTTCTTCCACAGAGTTTTTTAAATATATTGCAAAAAGATCTCTCTCTGACGCAGAAGACTGAGTTTTTACAATTTTCCATCAAAATAATCCCTAAATATTTCCCTTTCCAGACCATCTAAAACCCTTCGGTAAACTAGAGGACTCAATATTTGTACATTTAAAGTATCAATCATGGAACAGAACTTTACGGAGTCAAATTTTTGACATCCTCTTCGAATATAGAGTATTAAGGGGGTTGAAAAGTCCTCCTAGACCTTCTAGAACTCCGTGGGTGACTTAAAACGGAGAATTATAGGATCGAAAACAGCAAAGAACTAACGGAACCAAATTTTCAATTTCTTCCACAGGGTTTTTAAAATATATTGCAAAAAGATCTCTCTCTGACGCAGAATACTGAGTTTTTACAATTTTCCATCAAAATAATCCCTAAATATTTCCCTTTCCAGACCATCTAAAACCCTTCGGTAAACTAGAGGACTCAATATTTGTACATTTAAAGTATCAATCATGGAGCAGGACTTTACGGAGTCAAACTTTTGACATCCTCATCAAATATAGAGTACTAAGGGGGTTGAAAAGACCTCCTAGACCTTCTAGAACTCCTTGGATGACTTTAAACGGAGCATTATAGGATCGAAAACAGCAAAGACCTAACGGAACCAAATTTTCAATTTCTTCCACAGGGTATTTAAAATATTTTGCAAAAAGATCTCTCTCTGACGCAGAAGACTGAGTTTTTACAATTTTCCATCAAAATAATCCCTAAATATTTCCCTTTCCAGACCATCTAAAACCCTTCGGTAAACTAGAGGACTCAATATTTGTACATTTAAAGTATCAATCATGGAACAGGACTTTACGGAGTCCGATTTTTGACATCCTCTTCGAATATAGAGTAATAAGGGGGTTGAAAAGACCTCCTAGACCTTCTAGAACTCCATGGGTGACTTTAAACGGAGAATTATAGGATCGAAAACAGCAAAGACCTAACGGAACCAAATTTTCAATTTCTTCCACAGGGTTTTTAAAAATATATTGCAAAAAAAATCTCTCTCTCTGACGTAGAAGACAGAGTTTTTACAATTTATCAACAAAATAATCCCTAAATATTTGAAACCATATAATATATCAATCATGGAACATGACTTTACGGAGTCGGATTTTCGACACCCTCCTCGAATACAGAGTAATACGGGGGTTGAAGAGACTTTCCAGACCTTCCAGAACCCAAAGTGTAACTTGAAACGGAGAAATATAGCATCGACAACAGCGAGGACCTAACGGAACCGGATTTTCAATTTCTTTCACAAGGCTGTAGAAATGGCCTTGAAGTTCAAAAAGACCTCTAACTGGCGTAGATGACTGAATTTTTACAATATATATAGTATCAATGACATGATAGACCTAAAGGAGCCGGATTTTCAATTACGGAGGAGGAGGATATGGGTTACGGGGGGGGAGCAAAGAGTCTTTATAGATCCTTCAGAAGACCCAGAAGACCCGTTCTTGAAGTTTTTAATTTTTCAAACTTATAGTATTACTACGGAATAGTATTATCACGGCCTATCAAAGATTTTTACTTCTCCACTAGGAGCAGATAGAATGGGGTTGGAGACAAAATATATTTTTAGACAGAAAACCTCGTTAGACAGAAGGTCTTGTTAGACAGAAGACTGTGTTTAGAAGACCTCGGTGAAACATAAGGCTGAAATTTTTGCATATTTATAGCATTGACTACGAAATGAACCACGAACCTTATTGAGGCAATTGTTATTTAAGCTGACTATTTTAGATACTATATGCTATTAAATAAACTCAAGTTTATTAAAAAATATTGCAAATTACATTTTTAATATTGTTAGCTACTATGTCTTTGACTGGTTTAAATACTAGTAAAATATGATGTAGAAACTCAATATAACTCAGTTGTCGAAGTGGGGGGATATGGTTATTTTTCTGGCGAACCTGCAGTGTAGCTAACGTCGCTGTAATGATGATATTTTTTCCAGATATATTCTGTTCACCGTGATCTATCTGAATTCACAGTACATCGAAACGCACAGTATTGGATTTCTACTGTAATTTTAAAGTGTATATTTATCTCTGTAATGTAATTATGAATCGAAATGAAGCCACTCGGAATATTAGGATAAAATATTTCTTAAATATACTAAAATATATAACATTGTTGTCGTATTTAATATTTATAACAGAATTTGCAGTTTGGCAAGATTTGACTTGATTCAACACGTTAGAAATAAGCATTTACCCTATATTAGATATTTCAATTTTTCTTCGATGCGTAACTTTTCAGATCTACAAATTTTTACGGAAATTTCAATATTGTTTGAGCTCACCTAAATTTTAAATTTTATAATATTAACATTTTAATATTAATTGAAATTTTTATATTAACAAAATTTGACGAAAACATATCTTGTTGAACCACATTTAATTAAAATTAAAATTTATTTAGAAAAAAAAATTATAAAATGTCTACTACTTTTTGAAATGTTAATAACTTTGCTCCAAATTTTTCTTTTACGTATCTTGGAATTTACTGGACAAATTATGCATGGATTGTTAGATGCTTTATTAGATTTAATATAATTTTTTACTGTTATGCCTAGTGAAAAAAAAGGACATTTAAACAGTTTTTAGTTTGACATTCAATTAAATTTAACTGCAAATCTTATTGTTAATTACATGCACTGGTTTATTAAATATAAAATAAAGAAAATGCACAGAAAATTTGAAACTTTATCCTAATTACAAAAAAAAAAGCCTTAGCATTTTGAAATCATACATATCTGCCAAAAATTAACATGGACAAAAATAAATTTAATGTTTTCATTTGTGTGCTGTTTCTATTGTATCATCGTCCAGTGAAACATCAATAATTTCTTAAATTATGATTATACAGCTTTGAAATTACACTTACATATTTAGAAATTTTACAGATGTAGCTTGAGCCAATAACACAAAAAAATTGATATTTTGACCTTTTATCGGTACTATATCCTCTTAATTTGATGTCAATGTGTTTATGAAAATTGATTCTAACTTTTACAACTCATAAAGCGATAGGCAAGTACCCTACACACATCTTATGGGGAGATATATTTATGATTTCCATACTATTTTTAGTGGCGACAACCACAATCAAATGTCCAACGAATACAGATATTTTTATAATTTCAACTAGGTTATGATACGTAATAAAGGGATATATCTGTGCTTCTCTCTCTCTCTCTCTCTCTCTCTCTGTGTGTGTGTGTGCGCGCGGGTGTATGCACAGTCAGTAGCGGGAAATTTAAGCGTCGAACGGTCATAAATATTTTTATGTACCTAAGTAGTTTCTTTAATATCAGAGAAGGTGCACCCGTCAGCGTTATTTTAAAGAAAAATTCGAATTTGTATTTGAGTTAAATTATGTTTTATCATTTTCACACAAATCGGTTATTTGGCGACCGAAACTAGTATATCAGAGTTTTCATCTTACCGCCATCGAAAAGACTGAAAAATTCAATTTCAGATAAATTTTATAAGGAATCTATACTATTAATAGATGGATTTTAGTGAATTTTTTTAAATATATATATTTTGGTAGGTTGAAGACTGAATCTATGTTTTTGTCTGTCTGTCTGTCTGTCTCTGTGTGTGTGTGAGTGCATGTGTACATTCTGTAGTGGGGAATCTGAACGTCATACCACTGTGACACTTGGCATACAAGTAGCTTAGGATCTGAAGATGCGCACCCCTCTGTAATGTTTTTTTTATTTTCGATTTAGTTTGTGGGACCAAATAAAGCAATATCCATGGCGTGAAACAAACTGGACAAAGTGTCAGACAAATAAGCACCATTTTTGACGTTATATTTGAACATTAAATGACCCATAAATTTACCAATGCCGAACAAATCCATAAGTTGGCGAGTCACAAATTCTAGATGGGCGTAACCAACGCCCCGAGCTTGACCTAAGAACTTACATCAGAAAAGGTTGATTCAATCAGGATTGTCCCTAAACCAACATGGGCGCAGAGCAAGGCCAATCAAGCTACGGGGCTACACAGGAGACGTGCTTCCGCGAAGCAAGGTGAAAATAAAGACCACTAGCGAAAAACAGAACTAGAAGATACTTAAAGGCCTTCGAAACTTGCGCACTTGTGAAATAATTAGAATTTGAAAGGCAATCGAGATGTGCGGACTTGTGAAAGAGGAAGTGCTGTAAAAGCATTTGATATGAGCCTACTCATTTCCAAGTACCCCCCGAGTCAACAGCCAGATAAAGTGCTCTGTGTGGCTTTTAGCATGCACAAAATGTATGTACCAACTCTATATTTAAACAAAAGAGTCGATCTAAGAACTATTAACCTTTCTGTAAATAACTGCTTTGTCCCTATCCCCGTCATAAGTGTTGAAATGAGTTTTTGTAAAAAAATGTTATTTGTAAATGTTATTTTATGACCTTTGAATGCTACCGAAATAAATATTAAAATTTCAAAAACTAAAACGAGTAGTCAATAACCAATATTTTAATTTTCAGTTTAGGTTGACTCTTACTCCAAAGATACATTTGGAAGATTACTCACAAATCGTAATATACGTAATATTCATCATCGTAATATACGTAATGTTCATCATCGTAATATACGTAATGTTCATCATTGTAATATACGTAATGTTTAATTTTGTAATATACGTAATGTTCATCATCGTAATATACGTAATGTTCATCATCGTAATGTACGCAATTATCTTTAAACGCACGTTTCCACTACGCAGCTACTTAAATTTTCCTTCAGCACACGTTTTTAAGTTAATTCATTTTTTAGCAGTTTCGCACAAATCGGTTCTTTAGCGATCAAACATATTATCCCAGAGTTTCAATCTTGGCACCATGTGAAAGATTGGCGTGCATTTTTTCCAATAATGATTTATCGGAATCTGTAGGACAATTCCTTCACATAATCCACATAATTTTTTTACATTTATTTTTAAATACTTTGAAAGTTAATTTGCATTTTTACTTTATATATATGCACTCTATAACAAAAAAATCGATGCACCAAGAAGGAGTTGTCCGACTGTAATGAAATTTCGTATGCAAAGACTTTTTGAGCGAACATGCAAATGAATAAAATATGGTGTCCAATGAATACATAGTGGTTGCTCCAGCTCATCGGAACTGCGCATTCAGCAGGTGTATATCTGGTTAGGTGTATATCTGGAGGTGGGTATGGTCTGGGGGTGCCATCTCCTTTGACGGCCGGATTCTTTTGTAGTCATTTCTAACACACTGACAGCACAGCGGTACGTAGACAACATTCTTAGACCGGTTGTGTTACCGCTCCTTTTGTGATATCTGGACTTACTTTCAACAAGATATTGCCCGGCTTCACACAACACGAGTTGCTATGAAGTGTCTTCAAGCTTGCCCAACACTTCCTTAGCCAGCTTAGTCTCCTGATCTCTCTCCCATAGAGCATATTTGGGACGTTATGGGAAGGCGATTGCAACCATCAAGGAATTTTGAAGATTTAGCCTGACAGTTGGAGACAATTTGGCAAGACCTTCCGCAGGACACCTTCCGTGAACTTTATCAGTCTATGCCACGTCGGGTGACATCTTGCATCCAGGCCAGAGGTGGACCAACGCCTTATTGACTTCCTCCTTTTATATACGGTCAAACTCAAAATCATTAAATTGTTCTGAAATTTTAATCGTTTCTTTTTCTATGTACGTTCTTCGCATCCACCAATTTTTATCTCAATCAAACATCTCCTTCTTGGTGCGTCGATTTTGCAAAAAGCGTCGCAAAAAAACGAAGCATGGTGAAGAAAGTGACTGTTTTTATAATAATTAAATATGCGTAACAGATCATACACAGGTAATGAAATGATTACAAAATCAAGGTCGCAGGACCCATGAATGGCTAGCAATTTCACATTGAATTTTCAAATGAGAAATTGGTGAAACCCCTCTTTGCAATGCATGCGTGTATACATCTAGGTAAGGAGTGATGAAGTTTCCTAATGTGATCCTGCGATACATTCTACTATGCATTCCTCAATCGTTGCTTCAGATCTGCTGCATTTCGGGGTACCCGAATCTGGCGGCTTAGCATGAACCATACATGCTCGATTGGGAAAAGGTCTAGTGATCTTGTTGGCCAAGAAACAGTATCAGCAGCACAGAGATAGTCCACAGATATGCGCAGTAAATCTGAGCAACGTTTTCCTACATTTTTACTGAGTTTTTATTTGCTGCAAAAGGAATTCAAGCCCGTAAAATAAATTTAAAACTACTTAGAAACTAAAAAATATACTGCCGGATTGAGCTTATTCGAGTGTTGAAATATCCGTCTATCAAATCCCAAGGTCGTTCGAGGCTTTGTTTTATCGATGCTTGAATGTGGATCGAAAACCATCAATCAAGCTCGTGTTCAGATGAGTCTCAGATGACTTGTACGGCAGAATATACAATCTACTTTTTCTTAATACCTTGATTATGCAGTAACTGACGAAAGACTTCAATGAAGGTCGTCCTAACACATCCCCGACTTGTACAATGATACTTGTAGAATGCGATTCTCGACTTGTGGAATCACACACGAATTGGTGCAGCTAGTCGCATGTCTTAGCGGAAACCTGTCATTTCAGCGAAGAACATAGATATGTGCTTACAGTGGTGCCGACAATGACGTCGCTGGACTCATCATGCATATTGAAGCCCACCATACCTGGAAGCGCAATCTGTTAGTATTAGCTCTATTCGTATTTTCATTTTAGGAAGTATAATTGAAATAATTATGGCTGGTTGTTCTGCACCAAACTGCTCTAATCATTTTAGAAAGGGTTTTAGGCTATTTCGTTTTCCTAGAAGCGAAGAAAGAAGAAAACAATGTCTAATTAATAAATGGACACCCCGTACTGGGGCATAGTTGTGCAAGCTAAGTTCTACAATATTCTAATTGAAACTTCTTTTTTTATATAAAGTATTAATCTTAAGCACATATTTTATAATTTCTGTAACTGTAGTATGGAACCCTATGGGCTTCAATATGCTTCATAAGTCAGCCCGTAGTAGAGGAGCTGTAGGCCATCCGATGGTTGGATGAATTATGTTACATCTTGTTTTGTACAGACCTCATGGGAAGAGTGTGGCGAGAGCCCCATTAAGTTATATGCCCATCTTGCTTTGTTAGCACAGTTCAAAATTTTGGTGGTAGTGCCATTTCGTGGGTATGTTCTGTTGGTTTGTTACTGGTCCCTTGGTGTTTCCGAAAGGTCGGTTGTCTCCATTGATCGCGCAAGGATCATACACCCGTGCTATACACAGAGAAAAAATCTGACTTTCCCACTGGCCACAGCAAGCTCTATATTTAAACATGTTGGAAGAACACATCCGACAAATATCTCACCTTCCATCAATTGTACAGGAGCTTACAATCTGCTCGTCGGGAACGCCAGGTATTCTATTTACATATGCATTTCAGCACTTTGTAGAATCCATGCCTAACCGCATACGTGCTTTAATTTCGCGAAAGAAGGTCCAAAAATATTTTACCTAAATTGGATCTAAAATATACGTTGAGAAACAATCATATATATATATAACAATACATCAAAAATTCAACATTTTGACTCTTGTTTGCTGTATTTAGAAATATTATAATAAACCAGGCTCTTAGAATCAATAAAATTTGTGATGAATATTATAAGTTAGCGCATTTTATGGAATTATTGAGTACAGCGACTAATAATGCATATCCTCCCAAGTTTGTTATTAAAATTATCAACTCAGTGTATCAACTTTCATTCGATAACATCCTAGAAAACTTTCCCAATTATAGTGACTAATATACATAAATAATAATAATAATAAAATTATATATAATTATTTATTAATTATATATATAAATAAAAATGAAAAATAATAAACTGAGTCAAAAAAATTAGAAAAATCAAAAAATCGGAAAATAAGATGCATTAACATTAATGTTTTGAACTTTATTTTCGCAAAAAAATTGTAACTTTTGCCAGTATTGAAACTACGATTTGTGCGCCCTTACAATGGTGTATAGTGGCATTCTCGTTTATCCAGTTTTCCTATGAATTACTTGTTTAGCAAGAATTTTTAACTTTGATTCATGTTCATATTCAGGATTGCATATATGGGATGTTCATATCCTGATTTTCTTGTCCGGTCTCCAGCTTAGACTCACTGGACGGGTCTGGGAGTATTACTGTGAACGTTCGTACTGACTCCCTGGTAGAATTTCAACCTGTTCATTCCGGTGCTTCTAGATAATTAAACTGTTGAGGTTGATCGTGTATACACGTGGTGGAAGAAGAAGGGTTCATGCCGCATGGTAATACAAGTTTTCTTAATGTATCCCATTTTCATTTTTTCACTTTTTGATGTCTGTAGTATGGTTCTGTGTGACGATACTCCCGGAAGCGGATACAATGTCGCAAACCAAGTACATTATACTAAAACTTTAAATGTAAATATAGTCAGTATAGGTCTTTCAACTTTTTTTACATTTAAAGTTTTAGTATAATGCACTTGGTTTGCGACATTGTATCCGCTTCCGGGAGTGTCGTCATGACATTAAGCTGGCTTAACCGGGAATATATATATATATATATATATATATATATATATATATATATATATATATATATATATATATATATATATATGTATGTATATACATGTTTCTCAAAGTATATTTCAGGTCTTAACTTGCTTAATTACTTAAAGTTATTTAATTCTCAAACAAAATTAATTGCTTTCAGTACTTACTGCATTTTATGTCTTTAAATATATAACCTTAAAGTAATTCACACAGCCATAGCTGGTTTAATGAGGCTATTTACATTTCCAAGCAAATTGTTTGTAGTATGTTTTAAGTTTTCATCCTTGACGATTGGAGAATTTTGTCAATTGTAATGGAAGCAATATCTCTATAACAACACTCGAAATTGGACATGTAAGAAATCACCCATTTACGCTATGCTGTGTATGCTTTTCATTTTGTGCATTCTACAAATCACATGTTTCCTTTATAATGGGCAATGGTGGTGTATTTTACATTAAATATATTCCAAATGCTTTTGTTATCTCAATCGCCACTAGAATGTATCGTCAAAATGTGTTATAAATATTGAGCTTCAGGTAATTTGAGAGAAGTTACTGTGTATGCAATAAGGAAGAATTTTTACATTCTAGCAAATGCTCCGAAAATTAGCATGATAATTCTTCAAACTACAAAATGGATTTGCAAATGCTGTTGAAATATAAAAATATATAAATAAAAGTAGAAAGGGCCTAAATATCGAATTACATCATTTAAAACAAGAATATCTATATGGACATATGGAACTTTTATTTAAAAATTTTCTTGTTCAAAAATGTATGGTTACTATATGCGAAATTTTATTATTATATGCAAATTAAAATGACTGACAATGTTAATATTTCTTGGATTAAATCAGTGTTAGCGAAGCACACTACATTCGTTGAAGGCATATGTGAAACGTTACGCTATGCTTTCCATAAGATTTTCTATATCAGAAGCCTAAGCTTCAAGAACTGTAGGGGGAGAGAGTCCAGTGCTGGGATTGTATTCGGACGACCCGAGTTCGATTTCCACCTCTTCCCAAACTCTCGCCGTGTTCACGCGGAGTCCGATCACGTTAAATATTTGTGTCCGTAAGTCCCTCCAAGAGGTTGGCGGTAGGGGAAGGAGGATGCGGTTTAAGTAGATGTCTCCCCCACTTGTTCCAGGCTAAGTTGGGTGGCATTTCCCGGCCGTTCAAACAGATACCTCACACCTTCATGTTATGAACACTTTTACTTTTAAACTCATCACTGGGAACACAGTTTTCCAAGCGGAAATTGCCGCTATCGATTTTGCTATCAACTGGGCCTCACTCAATAATTCTAAAATACATATTTGTACAGATACTCTTTCATACATTTCGGCCTTTAACTAAATCAAAAATAAATCAAATTATCTTTCCAAAACTAAAAATAACGCTAATTTAAACAAAAATCTTATTAATCTTCGCTGGGTTAAGGCCCATTTGGACATCTCGGGTAACGAGATCGCCGATTAAAAAGCAAAACTTGCCACTACTTCCGGCACCAACAAAATATATTGCAAACAAAATATAATTGGTATTTGGCAAAATTTCCTTAACTTATATATTTCCCCGTGCTCTCATGACCCCGCCAGAATCTCAAACTTTTTACCAAATGTTAATACTAATATACAAATTTCAAATAAATATTTAATATACTTCATAACAGGCCATGGCCCTTTCATGGATTATTTAAATTTTTTAAGTTCAAATCTATCTCTTCTTGTTCCTGCTGAGCCTACGGCGACGCAGACCACTACGACTCCTTTTGTCCCCACTCCAAACAATTTCATTTAGTTAAACCCTCACCATCTAACTTGGCGACTTGGTTCTCGAGAGTCCGTAAAAATAAATCATCTATAACAAAAAATAAAAACTGTGTTCTCATTGCCAGAGACATTTCCAACAAGGTTACTTAATCAGTCTGTGAGCGGCCACTGCTTTTAAAGATTTTCATTGATCGGTGGAGCCCCCCTGATATGTCGCCATTTTACTTCGTTACTGCTGCAGGTTTTCAGTCCTTGTAGCCCTTGTTTGTTTTGTCCTTGTTTTGTTTTGTTTTGTTTTGTTTGGTTTTTTGACTGTTTTATTTCTGTGTCTAAAGTGTTTATGGTCATGATTTTGTTATCACAAACATAGTTTTGTCACCTCAACAAGAGATCACTTTTGACTATCTAACCTTGTAATTTTCCTCGTTATTAATTAATCACTCGTGCAATGTTATCATCCTCAAACTTAAAATTTAGGTATTCATCATCATCATCAATTATGTAACCATCAACAAACCAAATAATTTATGTTTTCAAGAATTTATGTTATCACCATCTATCGAAAATTTATGTAACTTCCTTGTAAAACTTTTTGATATTCAATAAACCTGCCACAGACCGTCGGAGCGTTGTACCTGGGAGTGGGAATCCGCTAATTATCTTTCCCGGCCGTCCAAAAAGTTGCTCAAGTCCTTGGATGAGTCGGACAGTCTGGGTCGTCAACACTCCTTCAACACCTTCAAGTTGGTCGGATGGTATGGTTTCCAAGAACTTTAAGAAGCATGGTGGCATTTTTTACAGATATAAGGGGTAATTTAAGTGAATATGAGTTAAAACCTATGTATATGTTTATATCTGATGGAACTTTTATTTATTATGTCAGTTGACCTCCTAAATGTACTGCAGAAAAGGAGTGAGTACATTACGTGCGTAAGATAAGCACAAAAACAGTGCCATGCAAATCTGCAAAAAGGTGACTTGATTTAATTTCGAATAGTCACTATTCTCTTCAGTCCATGAATAGTTTTGCATTTCTAAGGGAAAAAATTATATCCAGATGATCGAATTTTTCCTTACTAAAGTAATGTCAGAACAGTTGTGTTTCTAAGCAAAATCATCTAAATAAAATGAGAAAAGAAATGGTGAACAACTGACTTCATCAAGTTCTACGTACAACTATTTAGAAAAGAACGAACTATTTTTTTATCATAGTATGTAATTCAGACACTCCTTCCCATGTGATTTTGTCCACGATTGGCATCTCATCATTATCACTATTGAGACATCTGCGATTGTCTAATAAATCTCCTTGCTTCATGGACAACAGAAGATGAACAATTCTTCAGTGAAAACAAAAAGAAAACGTATGTTCACTTTAATGTATTGTTCTACTGCTTACATCCATGTGATTTTTTAATTACCCGGAGATTTGTGGAATTCCAGTTGTACACTCACGGACAATGAAAGTTGCGCACCAAAAAGGAAGCATAGGATGAACCTGAAATTTTATTGATAGAATGATACAGACGAATGATATCCATGATCACAAAAGCAGCTCAGCAGAACACGTACAGAGGGAGCTGTGATGCACAGTCTGGTCACCTTCAATAGCGCTTCGAGCCGCCCCGTGGTGCGACACAAGCAGCAATACGGTCCGGCATGGTGTCGAACAGACGACTGACGATGTCCTGCAGCAGAAGAGTCCACGTCTGCTGAACGTTACGTTCCGAATCCCGAAGATTGCGGCAACGAGGCATATGGCGTTTCAACTGGTCCCACACGTCCTCGATAGGGGACAGGTCTGGGGAGCGGTCAGGCCACGGAAGTGTCTGGCCATCATAACTCAGGTAGCCCTGGCTGATCTGAGCCATGTGGGGCCGGGCATTATCCTGCTGGGATTGCACACCTGGAATCCCAGCAACGAATGGGAGTATATGGTGCCGTAGAATCTGATCCAAATACCACTGGCTTGTCAATGTTTCAGGTATCACTACTACAGCGGATCGGATATCGTGGGTTATGGGTCCCCAGGCCATGTTGTCTGCTGTGGGGCTAGTGTGACGTTCGATAACGTGGTTGGGAGTGTGGCGTTGTGCAGGGGACTTCCACTCCCAGACAGGCTGATCATCGGCCCCCAAAATGAAGCGGCACTCCTCGCTAAACATCACTAATCTGCGGAGTTCCACGGTGTTAGGCCCGGCACCACTTCAACAGGAGCGGCCGATGTTCCCGTGTTAACAGCAGCACACGTAACGGACCCTGGGATCACAGATTCGCGTCCATCAAGCGACTAGATACGGTTCGTGGGCACACAGGAGACTCTACGTGTGCCTGTATCGCGGATCGGGTCGCCGTGGGTTCTGTACGTGCCTGTCGCACGATCATTCGATCCTCTCTACGTGTGGTATACCTGGTCCGTCCAGAGCCGGTCCGTCGTGTCTGGGTGGTCTCCTGTGACCAGTGCTCCCAACAACGTTAGACGGTATAGTTCTAACGATTTACGTGACCGGTAATCCGGCGCGCTGACCACCCTGCGGTTTTCATCCCGATGATCAGTCCTCTCTGGAAGTCCATCAGTTTGCGTATATCGAAGTTTGTGGCATCTGCCCACCATTATTTTCATTCAGTACTAGTTCTTGCGTCGGTCGAAGCTTCTCGCATTGATGGGGCTTCAACTACACGCCGGTTTATAAGTTCGCTGGTTTATACTTGCAGCGCCACTCACGTGTGTACGGTCATACGCCATTACACTAGACTGAGATCATTTGCATACTATCCCGCCCTCTAGCTATTTACGTCATTTCGCGGTTGCACCACGTTTTCTTTTTGGTGAGCATTTTTTATAGGCCGTGAGTGAATTATGTGCCAGTATTTTATAAATTCTAAATTGAATACTCCTATTGTACAAGTTCTCTAAAAAGTAATACATATAATTAATTTTAGAAATACAGAAATATATTTTTCCTAAAATTTTACAGATAGTCATAATTTAAAAAATCTTATGGGGACAACACATGACTTTCGCTGTATACCCATATTTACGTCCCCTTTATTTCTTCATAAATTCATTAAATTGAGTTTAAATGCACAAAATAATATCTATAATTATTTTAAATAAGACTAAATTAGCACTTTTAATTCAATGTTAATTTTCATTTGGTAATTTCATTTAGTAAGGTGACGTAGCAAGAATGCAAAAGATACAAAATATATCGAGAACAGATAGTCTTAGAGTAACGGGGGTTGGTCTAATTCCTTTTATCGTCAAAAGTAAGTATAAAACAAACATTTAATGGATATATTTGAGTGGTGAGCATACTTAATCTTATATTTTAGATTTTGACGATTTTTGCGGACCATTTCGCAACAACAGGCAGGGTTTTTTTTTTACGAATCTTGCCAAAATCCAATCAGGACCAGAGTAACCCATGCGTGATTTACCTACCAAATTTTGTGAACTTTGATTTGCTCCTTTTTTTTAACTAGAGTGGATACAGGCAATTTTTGCTGGCAATTTCGCTAAAAAAAACAGGTTATTTTATCCCGCAGCGTATCAACATCTAATCAGCACCAGGAATCACCCACAAAAGGCTTACCTACAAAATTTTATGAAATTTGGTCCATTAGTTTTAGAGTTAGATTAGATACATACATTGAATAGACAAACTGACAGACATACAGGCAGGCAGACACATATACACATACATACGTTACGCTAAAAGTAGTTTTTTCGTGTTCTAGAGGCCTCAAAACGTGTAGACCCGTCGAAAACTCGAGTTGCGATTTTTAGCCCGATTCAAATACTTTCCCTATATATTATCAAGTATTGCAGGAAAAGGAAGAAGTGTTTTATAGAAAATATAATATTTCACAAAACTTCATTGGTGGGCCGCTCGAAACCAGGCAGCCGGCCGCGGAGTTAATAGCATTAGTTTAGATGATGCTTGATTTGAATTCAACATCATACTCTGGAGGAAATAATGTGGCAGTTTTTCTTCGGGGCATACCTCCGGGAGGAGAAACTCCCAAGAGATATTTTATATTAACTTAATTTCTAATTATGTGACAACAGTTAAATATATTTATATTGGGCAAATAAAAAATTTGGCCCTTCTCTCCAAAAGTTCCATTCGCATCCCCGTCCAAAAATTCCTTAAAGACTGCCTGAGGGTGGTTCACTAAGAATTTTATTTATCCCTATTGGTTCAATAAAATTTTCATTGAAATATCAATGTCACAAGATTGGCTATAGATAGAGCTTAGATGATAGCTGGTATAGATTCAACATCGAATTCCAAAGTTAATAGTGATTACTAATGATAACTATTTCCGATTTTGAAGATGTCGGATTCAGTGTTTCAGAAATTCGTAAGAATATATGTAATAAATAAGCAAAAGTGCATAAAAATGCTTAGCAGTTCTATAGAAAAGAAAGTGTACATACCATGTGTCACATTACATGAAAAATTCTACGTAATTTTTTTTATTTTAATTAGTTTCAAACGTGATATTATGAAATCAAACCTATGTGCATATATTTAATTTTATTTCCAGTTACACCCGAAAAGTTTTATTCTTGGAACAAAAACATTTTTACTAACGATTCCTAACTTCTTAATTACTCAGCAAAGTTCTTACAATTAGCGTCTTTATTCGAACTCAGAAAAGTTCAGAAAAGAAATTATTTGAATAGAGGCTGCAATTAAAATAATAATAGGGAAAAATTCTTTTTGAGTTTCAAATGAAAACATAAATTTGGAAGAAGCTCATTTTTTCCTACATCATGCCTAATTGCATTCTTTGAGCTAGAAATAGGATTTTGGGTTGAAATTCCTTACGATGATCAAAGTTTCTTTTGCATTTATTAGTGTTACATTCAAAGACTAAACGTTTCTTTCAAAATATTTCAATATTTGAAAGGGTGTATTTTTGTAGGGTAATATTTTCTGGTTTCTATTACAGTATACAATATTGCATCATTTAAAACTAATCTATATATAATTGACGAAAATAAATAGAATCTGCATACATAAAATTATAAATCCATCTCTCTGTATGTATGTGTGTTTGTTTATCTAATCATCAAGGTAGAAAAACTGCAATGAATCTCATAACATTTTGAGAATAGACTTGAGCAGCTAAACCTAAAATTAAGTACTACATGTTGGAGTTTCTTGCACCAGGAGTTGCCGAGATGCTATTAAAACATATGATGTGGACAGAACATGCCCTAATCTATGGAAGTATTTTACATTTTTTAATGCCAAATAATATGGACAAAATCTACGCCGCAATGTATTTAACGCTAAAAAGTACACTGACATTTGGTTCTTAATATCAATATATTCTAAATAACAACATACACCAAATTGACTTATAGTATTTCAGACAAATCTATTTTGACAAATGGGAATGTTGATAATATTTGCGAATCAATGTACTTTTGAATATGATGCGCTTTTGAATACAATTTTTATATTTGCGAATGAATATTATATTAAAATATGTTTATAATATCATCAATTTGGAGTCATTTTCTTAACTTTAAAGTCATTTTTATCAATTCGACGACGTTTTCATCAGTTTGGTCACGCATTAAAAAGTGATGATGTTTGAGATATTTCAGCACGTTAGTCGCCAGTGTTGGTAGAATTTTTTCAAGTGTTACATAATTGATGGAAATTTTTTATTGTTATGTATTTTTACATATATTTATTTAAAAAAACATGCAATATCTCGAGAATGGTTGAAGATCAGGTCATTCGTTTTAGAATAAAAAATACGCACAGAATGATTTTTTTTAACATTATTGAATGATTTACTTTGTTATAATTTATCAAAAGTTCATTTTGAAATCTGGGGGTCATCCGCACGTTAAATCGCGTTTAAGATCAAAATGATTCCTATATTCAGAGATTGTAATAATCGTTCCAAATTATGTTCAAAACATTATATTCGTTCGTGAGATATCGTATATACAATCTCACGAACACTTTGACATACACACACACAACACACACACACGCACTCACACACGCAGGCTCACACAGACACGCAGACATCCCCTCAAAAGCATTCAATTCGAGTTGAGAGCTGCTTGAAATGTGCTCTTTTCTCGAAAATTCAAATTCGAATTTTTGACACCGTGACAATGCTTTCTATATACATTATACTCTATGTAGGTTAAAGTAAAAACGAGCTTTCCGAAGAAATAGCATTATGCAGACATCTTTTCTGATATTTTGACCTAATATACGAGTATACTATATTTTGTTTATTGTGGAATGGATGTATACAGTTGGATGTAATACAGTGGATGTAATACAAATTGGATGTAATACAGTGAATAATGGGTGAATATTGAGGCTAATTTTTGTTAAATGGATAGCACTAAATTTAAGCAAAACCTTGTTAATATTAAGGGGGCATAAGACCATTAAACAGTCGAAAGTCATTGAAAATAGAGTTATCTTTACAATTTTTTAATTTTAACCAGGTCTATCCCAGATGTTCAAATTTTTTTCTCTAAACATATAGAAAACCTTTCTTACTACACAAATTTTACTGAAGTCATATAATTATATGTACATTTTATATTGTTTTTTAAAATTTATACAATTTTGACAGACATAACGGTGTATGTAGCAGCCGCGCGCAAAATATTTCAAATAATATTATACTTATGGACTTCAATTTGATAATAATATACTTATAACTATTACATCTTTAATTTGTACACACTTTTTAAAATTTTGAAATAAATTTAATATTTTTAAAATTTAAACAAAATGAAATTTTCATTTTCCGTGTTAAAAAACATGAAATAAACCACTGCACAATTCTTTTTCTTTTACTTATGGTGAATTTTTGAAGTACAAATTATATATATGGATGAAACAAGTAAGTCCAAAACATTTGAAAGTGATTGGTTAAATGTATTTTAAGATATGCTGCGCGCAAGGGCTAAAATCACATATCTGAGAAAAACAGCTTTAAAGTTTAAAAATACATTCAGTGTTATTTATTATCTTATTTTACACCTTAAATTGCCTTTGGTTCATAAATAGCACCTTCCTATGTCTGTTATGTAGGAAAAATCAAAAATCTTCTGCCTTTTAGGGGTTACTTGAGCTCTATATGTTGCTTCGGAAACTCGAACAGACGTTTCGCTCAGTAGATTCTTGTTAGTCAGATGAAGCACGTTTACTAAATTTTTACTTATTTATGAGGAATTTTTATCTATAAATTATGTATATAGATGAAACAAGTAAGAGCAAAAAATTTGAAAGTGATTGGTTACATATATTTTAAAATATATTGCGCGCAAGTGTTAAAATCACATATCTGAGAAAAACAGCTTTAAAATTTAAAAATGCTTCAATGTTACTCATTATCTTATTTTTACCTTAAAATACATTTAGTTCATAATTAGCTCCTTCCTATGTCTGTTATGTAAGAAAAATAAAAAATTTTCGGCCTTTTAGGGGCTACTTGAGCTCTATATGTTGCTTCGGAAACTCGAACAGATTTTTCGTGCAGTCGTTCCTTGTTAGTCAGATGAAGAACGTTTACTAACTTTTTACTTATTTATGAGGAATTTTTATCTATAAATTATGTATACAGATGAAACAAGTAAGAGCAAAAAATTTGAAAGTGATTGGCTACATATATTTTAAAATATATTGCGCACAAGGGCTAAAATCACATATCTGAGAAACCCGCTTTAAAGTTTAAAAATATATTCAGTGTTACTTATTATAGTATTTTGACCTTAGAATGCCTCCAATGCATAAATAGCACCTTCCTATTTCTGTTATGTTTGAAAAATCAAAATTTTTCTGCCTTTTAAGGGGTATTTGATCTCTATATGTTGCTTCGGAAGCTCGAACATCAGCTTCGTGTAAAAGTTTCTTGTCAGTCAGATGAAGAACATTTATTAAATTTTTACTTATTTAGGAGGAATTTCTTTTGTATAAATTGTATATATAGATGAAACAAGTAAGAGCAAAAACTTGAAAGTGATTGGTACAATATATTTTAAAATATGCTGTGCGCAAGTTGTAAAATCACATACCTGAGAAACACAGCTGCAGTGGTACTTTGATAAACTGAAACTCTAGTGACAAGAAAATAATGAGTTACAGAAAATTTGACGTATTGAAATTGCTTAAAATTACAAAAATATATAACAAATATGACTTTCGCACATGGAAAATTTGGAGGTATCGCAGTTCGGCTAATTTATGTTTGGCTGTATTTTATTATACATCCTGTGTTATTTTATATCTAATTTAGCATCAAAATGCACCTGATGCATAAGTAATTCCTTCCTCTTCCTCTTGTCTTTGAAAATAAAATGCTTTCTGCCTTTTACGAGCTTTTCGAACTTCATATGTAGTGCTAGAGGCTCGAAATTCCATCACATTCCATTTTTCCGGCACTACCCGAATGGTTTTTTGAACACACTATTTTATGATTATTTTTCCACTTTTCATACCGAGGGCCACTTTTCTTACTTCTGTAGCTGTCGCAGCCTTTACAAAAAGAATACATTACTTCGGTTTCAAAATCCTTCCCGCTTTCTGCTCCGATTAGTGTACACACACCTACAAGTGGCGAATGTCCCCTGGTTTTCCAACTACCATCTCCACTTACAGTAATATGTTTCGATCCATATGATAATTCTCTTTCGTCCTGGACAGCAGTTTTCATTGAAGATTATGCTACAACAGATGTGGCATTTAAAATCCTGCGATTAATTTTATTATATGATTTCTGAGAAACAGGCGCTGGAAGACCCATCGTAGAACAAAAAGTAGATAAAGCCGGTATATACATCGCATAGAAAATACAGCTCTTCTGTTTATTTCTGGAATATTTTCCTTAACACCAAGCATTTTTGTATTTTTCACAGACTTTAGTTCATCACAGCTATCACAATATACAAGAAATGTTGATACTAAACTCATTGAAGATTTTTCACGTATATTTATTGTTCCATGACATATTTTGCGGCACAAAACATTTGCAAGCTTCTTGAAAAATACTGATATATCAACCATTCTATATTAATGTTCTTCTAATGAAATATGTGACTTATCAAGTGAAAGTTCATCTTTTGAGCTGAACAGTTTTTTTACTTGAAGCACTTAGCATAGGCGTAGAATCAACATTTTGTCATTCGAACACTTTCGGATTGTTTTTGTTTTTAATTACATACATATTTCATTGAAAACGTATTCTTTTCGTTCTTTTACCAGAACGAGATTTAGTTGCCGGTGTATCCATTATTAAAAAGCAAAAAGCAAAACGTTTATATTAAAAATTGCACCAAACAATCTTGTACGTTGAAGTTTACACAATTAAATACGCAAACGTGAAAAAGTTTGTAATGTATAATTATAAAATATATTAACCGTATTTTAGTTCAAAGTAATGCTTAAACAACATAAATGCAGCAAATCAATCGTAAAAAGTAAGAAAATATAATGAAAAGAAATTGAGTAACTCAGAAGAAATTCTTCACGTTATAAACAAGTTAACGGCTCTAGAATATAAACAAACTGGGCTGAGCAGTTCAGTGGAGGTGAGTAGTTGCCTTCCTACTGCTGCAGAAATAATTACATAAATAATTAAGACATGGTGGTGAAAAAAGTATTAGATTTACATGACAAAACAGCAAACTGCAAACGTAAACAAATAGTGACGTCCCTTTAAAAATGGCGGCGCTGGTTGACATGAGAAAATTTTCAAAAGTGTATGTTGCATAAAAGCTCATAACTTTCGAAATAATACGAATTTTGGAATGCAGTTTTTTGCACAGTGTTCAGAAATGTTCAAACATCCAGAATAAAATAAAATTGAAAAATTGATTTTTTGAAGGTTTAAAGGTCCTATGCCCCCTTAAGCAAAAAATAGTCATTCTTTGTCTAACATATGTTGTGAAACAAATGACTTATATTTGGAAAACTTAAACAGACTGTTCAAATTTTTCGAGTCTAGTGATAAGAATATATTGCATGACTGATTTATAACCGGGTATTTGTTTGAAAAATACTTATTCAAATGTGTGTTAAACAATATGTCTGTATTATATATGAAGTCGTATTAGATAAGCCAATAATTGCATAATCTCTTGCGTTCACACATAAAAAAAACAAAGTGATTAAAAAAGAAATAAGCATGTAATTAAATCGTTAGTGAAAGAAGAGTTAATTATTTCACATGGTTAATCTTTTTCCTGCAAGATAAGAACTCATAATTCTTTTAAGAATCAGGAAGCTATTAAAGTATTCAGTACTTAATGGAATTATCATTTTTGTCTTAATTTTCATTTCTCTTTAATCATCACTTCTTTGTGATTGCTCATAATGATTCAACTTAATTAAATCGAAACTTCGTCTTTGAAATTCAATCTGTCACAAAAAGTTCACAAAGAAATAGATAAAAATGTTGTGAAAGAAAATATAATTAAATTCTTCATTATTTTAGCGAATCGGAAACGTAGACAATGCTTTTTTGTGCTTTGTTAAGGTACGAAGGCTTAATTTGGTTAAAAATTTATTTATTTATTAAATCCAGAAATATAACGAAATAATTATAATTAAATAACGATATCTTTTAATTTTGTATGCTTAGGTTGTGTGTTTTTTCAGTAATTTCTTTTTAAAACTTGCAGAAGTATAATATGACTTAAGTTAATTTAAGATTAAAAAAAGTGTTTGAATCCTAAGACAAAATACATTTACGCATGAGTGGATAATTTATGGAACGGAAACCATTGTAATCGATATTGTAGGGGATAAGGTTATCTGCTGGAATGGTTGAAAATAAGTCACTTTTACTTTCCTTATATACATAATGTATAAGGAAAGTATTGTGACGGGGACAAAAATTCGAATTCGAGTATTCGACGGGAGCGCACGTTTCAAGCATCCCTGATCACGAATCACGCATTATTGAAGTGATGTCTGTGTGTGTGTGTGTGAAAATATGTGTGTGTGTGTGTGTGTCAGTGAGCCTGTGGAGACGATAACTGACGAACGAATAGACCGATTCAAACGAAATTTGGTACAAAAATCACAATCCGTAAACACTGGAAGCCCATTGTTTTTACATGCAATCGAATGTTCAGAACCCCCTTAAATTTTCGAGTGAAATTTTGAAAAAATCGTAAAAAAATCAAAATTGCTAATAACGTTACGTAAATAGACATTACTTATGTAATTTTTCATTAGAAAACGATTGACATAAATTTTAGAACGCTAACATAAACCGTTCTCGAGAAATTGCTCATTTTACAAAAAAATATCAAATAGTTATATAAAATAAAAGCATATATATTTCCTATTGAGAAACATGTTCACTTTCCATATGTAATACCATGTGATAAATTTGGTGATATCATTCTCGTGGATCTAGCTCGTTCCATTCACGAAAAGAGATACTTTAATTAATACTTTTGTATTTGAACGCCAATAGTCATTTATCTGCTGTAAGAAGAACTTATTTCTCCGTCCTTAACACTTGACGAGATTTCGGCGTCGAATTTGGCGGAATGTCGCCAACTTGGCGACATTTTTAATTGTTGCCAAATTAACAAAAATCTCGCCAAATAGATAAAAATGACGCTAAATCAATGAAAATGATGACTAATTGAAGAAAATTCAATATCTTGGAAAGAATATAAATATCTACTCTAAGAATAACATTTTTTTAACTGTAAAAGTAATAAATTCATTGCATTATATAAGTAAAGTCATGTGTTGCCCACATCAGATTTTTTAAATTTAAATACAAAAAATTACCATATTTGCTGATTACACAGTACTATTTTAAACATAAATTGCGCTACATTCTATTTTTGCTGATGTATACAAAATTGTACTATGCACTACACTAGTTGTGCATAACTGTATGAAAATGCCATTATGTACAACATCACATTTTCTCCGCAAATAAGCAGAATTAAATATTGTGAAAAAATAACAAAAATAAGAGTATTTCGAAATCTGATCTCGTTAAAAAAAAATCATTTAAAATTTTCTTTAAATTATGTTTCTTTGACTACTTGAAATAAACATACCAAAATTCGAAACATTCATGCATTCAATATAAACTTGATATCTCGCTTTCTCTTTGGAAAAGTAAAATTTCTAATTTCTTTACAGCGTCTTCTGAACGCACATATGCAATTGTGTGGCTGCAGGTTAAAAGCACAGAAACACATTTTAATCAATTTATAAGATAATGAGCATACTTATTATTGCATTACTTGAGAATGCAGGATTGTTTGTACTAGTAGAGCATAATATTTTATTATTTTACTTCAGTAGATCTTGATCAAATTTACCATCAAACACTGTTACTCGTCATAGATTGATATGAGACATTAATCCTTTTACATATTTCAAGAGGGAAAATGTTGATCTGTGTTGTGTGTGACGATGTTACAAGTCATCTAAGGAACAATTTCGATATTTACTATTTATTTTTTATTTTTTTATTTTTTGCATTTTAAATTTTATTTTCTGTATTTTAATTTTCTATTAAATATACAGTTTTGATTGATTAACAGAATGCAGTTTATTTCTTCCGCATCGCCGCACAAGCAACAAAGTTAGAGACCATAAAAGTCCAGATGTAACGTTTGAAATCCCTTCAATGGGTAAACGTGCGCTCGGCTGAATAAATAAGATCATATTAACATATCGCAGATGTTGACGCACATATATCTCAAATCTATAATCTGCACTTCTGACACGTTTATGCCAGTATTGTTTTATAATACAGCTTAAATGATATATGTTATCTGAAGGAAAATTTAACATTGAATTCGGCAGATACTCTTACACGTATCACTTTAATAACCCTACTGAACAATGGCGAGCTCGTATACTATACTCTCTGTAGGAAATTCTGGAAAAATCCTTTAATTAGTGAAGTTTTCAGCCAATCATCAAAAATCGATAATTTTCTAAAACTTGCTGGACTTTTTAATTATTTTCTTTCTTCTAAGTACGAAGGTTGAGAGTAGCATTACCACTGGTATGGGAGCGTAATTTCTGTATAATTCCGTTTAATGTTTAATGTACATGATAGTTTTTTTATTCAGGCAAGAGCGCATGCAGTTAGCAAATACATATGTTCTTTAACCTTTTACCTTTATGTCTGTGAATAATGAACGCTAAGAGTGCTGATTAATTTTCTTTCAGCAGTGCGTAATTTAGAGTCAAGTTACATTACGTTTAAAGATATTTCCATTTAGATGGATTTCTACAAATTCAATATCATGGTTTTTTTTTATTTTAGTTAAAGCCTTGAGGTATCTCAAGAAATGCAGATGTTGCCGATCTGTGAATGATGTCATTTGCTTGTAAATGAAAAATACAAGTAAAAAGATAAATAATTGGAAGATATCTATAAAATCCAGGATCTTGTATATTTGCAATTTAATAAATATTTCGGTAAATTACGTTTTACAACATTCGATAGTTTTTGTGCACAGCAATATCTACTTGAAGTAAAATCTGCTTATCCGAGTTTGGATTACCATTTAGATGAATGTGACAGTTTATTTATTTGGAAGTAACAACAAAAAGTCAAAATACGTTCGTAGTGTAATGATAATGGATTTAGAAATGGGAGACAGGATTCTTCGTAATTACTCTTTCCAGGTTAACAAGACTCAGGGAAGAATAAAATCTTATGCAGGTAATTTATCCTAAGAACCGGTAATGAATCAGTCACACTGCTTTCGCTTTCGAATAAAACACAGGAATAATACTTTGAAATCTAGAAAATAGGTGATTACACAGTCGAAGAATCTTAATGAAATATTGGATAATAGAATGTTCCACTTAACAGGATACTAATCGAAAATACTTATTAAATGCCATTCATGTTATTAGAATAATTATCTGGTTAGTGGAGTGCATCTTAAAGAAATTATATACAATGTCCAACACAGAAAATTCGACACCATGAATGTGCGAATAAAGCGTGATGAACAAAGGATACACAGACAGAGATAACATATATAAATAAGTGATGCTAATTCCTGAAAGATAATATAATACAGTTATGACATAAACAAGATGATCAGTACGCAGTAGAAGCGCCTCTTGCTGTGATACAAGCAATAACCATTCGAGGAACTGATGCAATGAGCGCGAGGATAGTTTCCTGAGGGATGGATGACCATACGCCTTTAAGCATCCTCAACATATCATTTTTGTTTGAGGCGGGGGCAGTTTAGAAGACAGTCAAACGATGGTCGATCACGTCCCACGCATAATCGATGGATGAGAGATACGGAGGTTGCGGAGGCCCAGGAAGCACCTGGATACCTTACAAGGCCTGTCTGTAGTAGGTTGCCAAGTGCGGTCGCTCATTGTCCTGTTGGAAGACAGCATTTTGTAACCGCTGAATGCATGCCAGTGCACATGGGGGCAGCACTTCATCCACATATCTGTGTGCCATCATTGTGCCTCTGATATGAATTAGAGATGATCGACGATCGAAGCCGATGGCATCCCAAAAAAGGCACCGCGTTGTAGAGTAGTATGGAGTTTAACAGTCGTAGCAGGACTGTATATGTTTCCACGTTGCATCTAGATTCTCACACGGCGACTGTCATTCGACAAACAGAACCGAGACTCATCGCTGAACACTCTCCTGTGCCATTCAGTCATCCAAGAGGCTCGGGCTCGACACCACTACAATCTCTCACGTCGGTGTCTTGTTGTCAATGTCATTCTTCGTAAAGCCGCTTTCAACCAATCGTCTAAAAACTGTCCTCACTAATATTAGAACATACAATGCACCCTGCAAATTCTGCAGAAAGGCGACAGTCGTAGTTCGTGGGGCCGCCACCGCATGCCTTTTAATGCGTCAATCAGCGCGTGCTGGCGTACCTCTGGATGAGCCTGTTCTACTGTGACGATTCACATACCCTCCTTCAATCCATTTTCTGTAAATCATTTGTACAGTGGCCGCATATGTTTTAATGACAAGGCGCCAATACAACCATCCAGCCGTATATAGGTCTAAAATGAGTTCCCTCGCAGGATTCTTCAAATGCTGAAACGGACTTTGGAGTCATCGTCTAGGCATCTCTTAACCAACACTTGTCTTCTGAAATGAAAAATAGCTGGAAAAACAGGTTTCCGTAAGCTACAGATAGTAACAACTGTTGGCTCATCTGCCATTTTCATCCATTTTATCCCTCGCTCTAATCACGTAGCATACTTAATTAAGATCACTTGATTTCAGTTCATTAGCATATGGTCATCTGCGTTTGTCTAGCAATTTGCATAATCATACGGCCAAAACTTCATTATGTTGCATTTTCTATGTTGGGTAGAGTATGTTATTTCAATAAGTATTATAAAATTCACATAATAAATTTCCCAATTTAGTAATCCAAAATCTACCATTTGATTGGCTAGCACGAAAACATGTCCCTGGATGTATTGTGCTAAATAATTAGACAAAAGCATTCGTTGAATTTTTAAGGTATTGATACTCATTATAGTGTACCAGAAGCTTATCATAAATTTTATAATGTATTAGTTTCAATATTAATTTACTGCCTTACAGACAAAATTCCAATTCCAATTTATTTTGATAATTAAACAATCCTTATAATCGGTATCAAAGCAAGTCATGGGCCAAACAAATACATTAGGGTTATCATTACGGTTTTATTAGGTTTATCATATATTTTTATAAATGTGTTTAGGAAGCCACTACTGAGTTACACGATGAGATAACGTTGGGGGGAGGGAGTGACCCTCACTTTAGGGGATACGGGTTATTTTACCCCTTTGTTAGCGAATGGAGGAAATGCCAATTACAATGTTTTATAGTATCGCAAAATTAATATTAAGCATTTCGTATTAATTTTGGAAAAGCAGCAAAATATCTCTCCATATAACTTTTTTAAAGATAATATTTTATTCATTATGTAACAATGTAAATTTTGTATACAACAAAAAATGCATTTTGCCGCATTCTATAAATGTTCACATTTATTTGTGGGAGGGGAGGATTAGATTAAATGCACAATTTTCTTCAGGATTTCTTTCCATTTCTGCAAAGGGGCATATATATTTGTACAGGATACGAGAAGAGAACACGAGAATCTGAAAGCAGACGAGACAGTCCCTTGTACCCCTAAAACGTGAGGCAGCCCTCCTAAACTTGTCTAGACCATTTTAGGACACTTTCCTTAAAGTTGTGTCGACAACTTTATGAGGGAAGTTTCCTCCCCTAAATTGGGGCGACAATTATAGCGAAATGGATGTTGGGTCCAAACATGCCCTATGTAGACACACCGATGCATTTTAATCTATGTTCGACAGTTGCTATATCATTTGAGCAATTAAATCAATGCGTAAAGGTTTTATTGCCATTTTCAAACTGTAAATATATGATATGGCCAGAACAAAGACTGAGATAAACATGAATCATCATATCTTGTCAGCATTTAAGTTATAGCCTCCCCGACCTGGTGCACTCGTATCAAGTGATTGGAGGTAAATTCTCTCTGGACTTCATATATTTTTTCTATGGAATTGCCAATTAGTTCTCAATACAAAGTGCCGGAGACTCAGCGAAAAAGCGATGAGCTACGTTTCGGTGCGCTGGCTTTTCTACATATTCATATTGATCACGTGTGCTTTATTGTGCATATGTGGAAATTAAATAAATCATATTTCCAGGTACATCAAATTCATTACTTAAAGGAATGCAATCTTTTCTCTTGACAGAAGTATTCTTCAGTAATTCGTGTTTAAATGCATTATTTTGAAACCAGAAAAATAGAATTCCAAATATATATTTAAAATTTTTCTTTGAAGTGCAGTTTTAATCTGTAGCGCGCAATTCGAAAATAGTAATTTCTCTTAAAGTATGGTAAAAGTATTTGTCATAACAGAAAAATCATTATCAAATCAAACTTAATTATAACATCATCATAACATCATTTGAGGTCTTCAACCCTGTTAAGTAATTAAGGGCCAGAAATAAAACAAGTATAAAATGAAAATATAAGTAGAAATAAAAATAATTGAGCGGAATACAAGAGCGTGTTTCTTAATTGAAATATACATGGCAAATCAACACAGATAATACAATTGTATGCCGTTTATCTTCATATGATGTATTGAATTCAGAATGGTGAATACTTTGTGCTGTATGACTAAAATAACTTTTTAAACATAAAATAATTCTATGGAAGATTTGCCTATTTAATTTTTGGTTTATTACGGAAGAACAGTGTATTACATAAACAACCACGTTTCATTTGAAATAAAATCAGATTAAATATATTTGTTAAAAGCTCGACAAAAATACAATGAAGCAAAACTCTTTAATGTATATATTAAAATGCATAATAAATAAATAACTTTATTTCTTATATGGTATGTAAGAATTCAAATTCGACGAAGCCAATAGCATCCGATAATTCTAAATATCTTAACCACACATGTTTCTAATGGGAATTAAAAATATTTCCAGTGCATCAGACATATGGAGGGAAGTCCTTAGCCAAAATATACAGAAACACAGCAAAATACAGAACAAAAAAAGATAAAATTGATGATGGAGCAAATGACTGTAGAATAAAATCTCGAGAACTACAAATAGAACTCTAGTCTACCAATACCGGATATAGATATTATTTTTAAATAAGGGTAGACAAATGGGAATATTATCGGCATTCATAATTTCACCAATAGTCAGAGATGATGCTTGGGGCTGTTAATAATTCCAATTTTGTTAAGTGACAATACAACCATACTTTCTTGTAAAAGCCGCAAAAACATTTTTTCTTGGGGATACAGACCAGTTCTCTCTGAAAGGTTTTAAAAAAAATGTTTTCACAAGTTTGATATTTTAGTCATCATTAATTTTTTGATGGATAACAGAGATAATACAGGAAGTCTAGGAAACTCTGTATAAGAGGAAATTTCTTGAGAGCGAATACAGTCATCCTAGTTTTTTTAATGAAGCTGCACATGAAACTCTTATGGTGCTACACTGCAAGACAAATTTGGGGGTTGACCCCCCTTCTTATGGGTGGCGGGGATATATCGCTCCAATACAACCATACTTTCTTGTAAAAGCCGCAAAAACATTTTTTCTTGGGGATACAGACCAGTTCTCTCTGAAAGGTTTTAAAAAAAATGTTTTCACAAGTTTGATATTTTAGTCATCATTAATTTTTTGATGGATAACAGAGATAATACAGGAAGTCTAGGAAACTCTGTATAAGAGGAAATTTCTTGAGAGCGAATCTGTATAAGAGGAAATTTCTTGAGAGCGAATACAGTCATCCTAGTTTTTTTAATAAAGCTGCACATGAAACTCTTATGGTGCTACACTGCAAGACAAATTTGGGGGTTGACCCCCCTTCTTATGGGTGGCGGGGATATATCGCTCGCAATACAACCATACTTTCTTGTAAAAGCCGCAAAAACATTTTTTCTTGGGGATACAGACCAGTTCTCTCTGAAAGGTTTTAAAAAAAATGTTTTCACAAGTTTGATATTTTAGTCATCATTAATTTTTTGATGGATAACAGAGATAATACAGGAAGTCTAGGAAACTCTGTATAAGAGGAAATTTCTTGAGAGCGAATACAGTCATCCTAGTTTTTTTAATGAAGCTGCACATGAAACTCTTATGGTGCTACACTGCAAGACAAATTTGGGGGTTGACCCCCCTTCTTATGGGTGGCGGGGATATATCGCTCCCTTTTAAAGATAGATAAAAGTAAATTACAAAGTCGGATACCGTTACCAAATTAGTATAAAGATGTGTTTGTATGACATAAAAAGCTGCAAATAGTTGTCTAACAATATTTTTAAAAGCATGCGATTCTTTAAACTGCAACTTCTTCTGCCGACAGTTGTATCATAAGCGGTTTAATACATTTAATTGGAATGTTTGTTTTATTTGACAGACGATTTGTGGGTGCACATCATCGTAATCGAAGCCAGGAATGTAAGCAAACTAATTTGAGGTTGGAAGAACATTCCAACTGCAGTATTGTGTCCTTATGCTATGTGTTTGTCATTTCGTCATATTTTCCTTTCATTTTTTCCTTTATATGGGGAATTTTGAGTCTATTCCCAAGTAATCAGAATTCTTTATAATCTTTTCTGCTAGACAAACACATTTTTATAGTAATTTGGTAACGCTGTACAACATTGTAATTAATCATTGCTATGTCTGAAATGCAAGCGAGATACTTCCCCCCCATAAAAAGGGGGTCAACTCGACCAATGTTGCCTTATCGTGTAGCACCATACAGTTTCCTATGCAACTGCATTAGAAAAATAAAGACAAATCTCTTCGTTCTATAGACATTTTCCTTTAAACGGATTTTTCTGGACAACCTGCGTATTACAGTGCGCGAAAAAAGCATAAGGACAACGTATAATTGAATGAAAATATACTTTATTTTCACTTTATCAAAATGAATGTTTGATGTTTCTGACCTCTAATATTAAATTATACAACAACATTTATAACACATAAAACAACAAATGTGAACCTTACAAAAGTTGACCTTTTAAAGATTATCACTAAATAAAATATAAAAAAATAATATAAGAGACACGTTCTAAACTACTTAATATTTCTCTTACTAATCAAGAAAACAACCTTTTTTCCAATTACTTGAATAAGCCGAGAGGTCATTGATGCTGAAAATTATTTTAAAGTGTCTATGAAATGTTATTCCAAGCTTGTTTGATGGCTAACACAAAATCCTGTTTACACTGATATTGTGTGCCATTTTTATAAAATTCTTGGGCTAGGAGGTCCCATAAATATTCTATTGGATTGAGATCCGGATTCCTCGCCAGCCAAACCAGGAAATTTACTACATTAGCTTCAAACCAGAGTTTTGCACTCTTAGAAACGTGTATGGAAGCGTTATCCTGTTGGAAAATATAGTCTGTTGAAGTAATTAGTGGGGCCTCAGGTAACAAATATTCGCCTAACATATCAAAATGCTTATCAGAGTTTATTTTGTAGTTGATAAAGACGATAGATATGGTTCCATTTACTTCAAAGCGCCCCAAATAATTACTGTGCCCCCACAGTATTGACGTTTGGAAAACACTTCTTTGGTTTTTCGCAGATTACACCAATAATAGCGAAAACCAACTGTCCCATTAAGATTGAATTTCTTTTCGTCGGGAAAGATTACATTAATTCATTTTAGACCGAGAGAAATGCATTTTTTTGAAAATTTCTCTCTTCGTTCCTTATGTTCCTTTTTAAGAAGCGGACGTGACATTAACTCTCCATACCAAATATTCGGATGTTTATTCAAGATATTTTGAACTGTTCGTGGGGAACATGATAAATCCAAATTTCTTCTATCTTCATTTGCAGTTTCTTTTTTTCGCAAGCTCTTCTGACAACCATTATTTTCTGTCAATGAGTTAGAATTTCTGGTCTTCCAGTTCGTTTTTCCATCCCATACATTCCAGGTTCTTTTAGAAATTATAAAGTATAGTTTTAGATCTTTTAATTTTTCTCGAAATTTCACGCCCACTCAATTCACTTACTTTAAAAGTAAGAATTTCCCCTTTTTCAAAGTCAGACAAATGAGTTCTGGCATCGTACAAAAATCGTGAAGAAATGAGGCAAGTGTGAATTTTGTTTAGAAACCCAGTCTTTATATTTGAAATGGTCATTTTCAGCTTTCAAATATGCAAATTTTACTATAATTTTAGATGGAAAAACAGTTGTCCTTATACTGTTTTCAAGATCACATGGGTTTAAAAGTAAATTTATACATATTTATTTTTGAAATATTTAACTAATTTACATGAAAAATAACTTAATTTTATCAATATTTTTACTTAAGAAATTTGCATACATTTCCATCTAAAAGATTTCTAGATTTGGCGAGTTTTCGTTTGTCCTTATACTTTATTCACCCACTGCATTGATGCAGAAGGATTGGATGACATTAATGCCTATTTTGCTAAAGCGTCTACTACCACGTTTTCTGTAATTCCACAATGAGGTGGAATCCATTGTAGAACTATTTTCTTTTGACATTCGAATAACTATTTTAATAAAGATTTATATTGTTTGTAATGGTAATTGAAAAAAATAATATTTATTGATTAACTAATATATATTGTAACATTTACTTTATGGTATATTTTTTAAAGTGTAAGTATAAAAATTAACGTTTAATAATAGAAAAGTAAACTAAATTAGGGAATTGCTGCACTTTTCATTCGAAAATAATGGAATCTATAAGAGTATGGTTTATCGCCACAATAAAATAAAAAAACACAATAAAATGATGTAACCTGAAAAAATAAAGCCATTTGAAATGAAATATAGATTAAAAAGGAAAACTTTCGGCAAAATTAGTTAAGTTAAATACGATTTAGAAGTTTAAACTTAATTAAGCTGCAAGAAATTTAAATAAGCTTTAAAAAAATTTAATGACACAATCCTATTTTTAATTCTGAATTTTTTTTAACATTACTCGAAGAAAGTTTTTTATATAATTTAATCTTATATAACTAGGGAATATCTCGTGTATTAGGAATTTAAAACACACAAATTATAAAATTCTACTGTAAGAACATTTCTAATTTACGTAAAATCGCAAAAAATAGCTCAGGGGGGAATCAAGAGTGGAGATAAAATAGCTAAATTGGATAATAATAATTGTAATTTGAGAACATCATGCCTATTTATTGCAGTCAATGGGTCAAACTGCTGCAATGTCCAAATTTTGAGATTTAGTGAATAGGATTAACAATATAAAAAGTTGTAAAAGAGGAAGATACAAAAAACTCGACTTTAACCTATAATATATGCATAAAAACTGAATTAAATCTAATCAGTTCGCTAGTTTAAAGTTATTATTATATTATTACAGCATATCGAATTATCTGAATATGTCTCCAATAATTACTACACCGAAATGAATGCTAAATATTATATAACTGTGGACGACAGCCAATTTGAACTTTATTGTGTTAATTTTGAAATAAAGGAAGTACTTGATAGAGTCAAACAATTGTAAAGAACGTTGCTGACCCAGCCGGGAATCGAACTACGGATCTTCATATGGGCTAGCCGATGCTCTACCGTTGAACTACTAGGAAGGAATTGTAAGCTCTTATCGTCAAACTGCACTCTGGATTATTCACTCTATAATGTTTTATTGGCAGGCAACCGCAAATCTGACTGACCACCTCTTGTTATTTTTTCCTGAGGTTATCTTCCTGCTGATATATTTATCCTCCAGTTTAGCCTCCTGTGTGGTCGTTGACCACTGATTTGAGATCGGGGCGCAGTGTACCACAGTCAACTGAATCCGTGGTTGTCGTTTTAGGGTCACTGTCAAACCTCCAACATCTTTGCTCTAATCTACTGTGTTGATTAGTCAGGGCGCCTCTGTAAAGAAACTTGGTGTCTCAACCCGGAATCGAAAAACAAATCTTCGTATTGAGCAGCCGATGCTCTACCGTCGGTTCGCTGTTATCGTCGAAGTGGACAGTGCACAATATGTAATATATTGCTCAGTTGTAAAAAATGTAATTATTTTATATTAGTTCATATATTGATGTCTAATAAATTCCTATAGTATTAAATAAATATTAAAATAAAGGCATAAAATTATATTAAAATAAAAACATAAAATAATATTAAAATGAAAGCATAAAATACCATTAAAATAAACGCAAATTGGAGTAACTGGACAATAATATGTCAATAAGTCCACAAAATTTCAAGCTATATTCAAAACGAAAAATAAACTCCGAAATTCATTAACGACTAGAAGCATACCCGTTCTTCGTACGGAGTATGTGATATAAAGAAACTTAAAATTCACAATCATGTGCAAATTCTTATAGTATACTAAATGACATTGGTAATCAAGGTATTCTGTTAAAATATTTAATTTAATGCTCCTAAGAAGTAGTTTAAGAAACTTTGTTCTAGCTATACAACATTATCTTCGCGAGCAGATCTGAAGAATAAAACATCCTGGCCCCTTTTATTAGCAAATTTACAGAAAATATGGGATTAAATCAATATATTTAAAATAAAAACGTTAAAATTGTATGGGACCTGTGCTACACACGAATATTAGAAGATATAACCTGCATTAGTAGATTACATGCATAAATTGAAAATTTCAATAAACCCGTAATCTTTACAGCTGAAGGCGGTAATTGATTCCAATATATGCCAAAATGAAAGTGCTAAAATTATATGGGAAGATATATATACCTGTACTACTTATAATGTCGTAGATTAGAAGATATGTCCGAACGTTAGTGGAATATTAACCATATTGCAATATGAGTCTAGAAAATATTTGCCAAAATAAAAGATATGACGTTATAAACTGAATCCGCTTAATCTTTGGACTAGAAGGCCGAAGTAATTTATTACAATATATGTCAATATAAATAAAATATATGTCAATATACCTGTACTACTTATATTCTGGTAGATTAGAAGATTTACCCGTGCATTTGTAGAATATTGCTCGTACAACGTACAATATATATGAAGTTTCAACCATTTTTACCATAAAACAATAGCATAATAACTTGAAAATATCAATAATCTCTGAATCAATAATTCCTCAAAATATCAAAAATAATAATGTTTAATTCGTAACTGATATTATCCAGTCAAAAATGCAATGGCAAGGAAATTTATTTTATAAACATATCTTCATTATTCAAATGGGAAAAATTTAATAAAAACCGTCTGCCGCATAACCACATTGGATTAAAATCCGTTGCTAAGCGACATGACATCATTTGCTCCAGATAAATTGGTGTTAAAAATACCGTCTGAATAATACTACCTCTATGGAAGGTTTGAAGATATTTTGAAAAATCGCCAAATTTATTGCCAAGTGGAACTGTAAAACTGACAGTCCAACTTGGCGATAAATTGACGAACCATCATCACGATACTGTCCCCTAACAAAACACAATTGCTTTCATGCATTCAACGCAATGTTATCAATTTCAAGATATTTTTATGGATTTATAAACATTTTTATCAATTCGGTGACATATTAAAAATTCGCTAAACTAAGTAGGACAGTTGGACTAAGTAGGACGGTTGGTGTTACTAAGTAGGACGTTTGGACTGACAGACAAATGCTAACGAAACATCATTTCATTACTCTCTTCTAACAAAACTAAATAAATTTCATTGATTTGCTTCATTTCGATCAATTTGGCGACATTTCAGTCAATTTGACAGCGTTTAAGAAAAGTTTCCAAGTTAGCGATATCCCGCCAATTCGTAGCTCTGAATTTGCAGATCTGAATAAAACATCCTGATCCCGTTTGTTTATTCAAAATGAAAACATTAAAATTGTATTAGAATATATACCCGTTCTACTCTTTTTCAGTTTAAACAATCGGCTAAATTAATTTATTGGCTAAACGCAATATATGAGTTTATTAGCTAAACACAATATATAAGCTTGAAAACTCTTTGCCAAGATAAATTAAAGTGATGTACGCAATCCGCAATTAATATAATTAAAAGAAAAATCAAATCGTTCATTTATAAGATAGTATATTTTTATATCCATTTTTTTATTATTCAAATAAAAAAATAATAATAAACATTAACAAACACAGTTAATTTAATTACGTTGCCGATCAACATGATATATCCTCATACGAATCTAAAAATTAATTAACCATTTTGATTTCTTAATACTTTTCATCGTTGAGTAAAAGCATGTGAACAATGAACCATGGTGATAATTTTCCATTTAAATTCATGTTTGCAAACAATTCATGATTTCAGAAAGTGACTATTTAGTGCCAAAATCTGCCACCAAACTCAGAGATAAAGTATTAATTTACTTTCACGTTTTAAACAAACGATTTCCAACATTTTCGCTGGGAAGAACCAGGGAGTTTAAGAGACGAACTCCGAAGAAAAAGTTTCGTTTTTCATTAATATCGCGATAACCCCTGGCTTTAGAAACTCGAGACGGACTGAATTTAATGAGGGGGGGGGCTAATTCAAAGCTACACACAAAATTTCATTAAATTCGGTTCAGTAGTTCTCCCGTGATGATGGGGCAAACAGACAGACATATTTTCAATTTTATTTATACAGATAGTAAGACTAAGATAAATTCCTGAATGAATAGTAAACTACGTAAACAATATCGAACAACTAAACGTACAATAATACTTGGATAAAAATGCTTTTAGAGTACATTCGGGCAAATAAATTGCCATGTAATTAAAGTCAGCACATTTATATATAGATTGTCTGGTTAATACATTTATAAAAGGCTAAATACTACACTAGAAATACTAGTTGTTTATGCAATATACTATTAAGAACATTATTTAACTACCACATACAAATCAATTCAAATATATTAATGTATGTTCAAATGTATTCAAATGTATTCAAATATTTAAATTTTGTACATAATAGCTTCATTTTCTTGAATATTTGTCAAGAATACTTTGGCTTATCATTGAACTTCGAAGATATTTTACTGCAGTCATAAAATGTTGTTTTAGAATAAGTGAGAACTTATATAGCTTGCCTAGTTAAATAAATTCGAATCTGCATATTTTCAACATTTAAATTTTAGTAAAAGAAGTCTATACGGGCCATTTTCTCAGAACGGGCTTTTTCATCTTTTTTGCTAAAATATATTTTTCCTATATTTCAACATGTTTTCTGCATTATATTTTAACATAAGTGGTTTAAACTAAAAAAAAACAAAATCAGTAGCAGTAATCATTTTCAGGAAATTAAATTGAAAATTCAAATTCTTATTTTCAAGACAAGTAAATACAGCATGAGAGGGGAATGACACTTAATATGGGCAACTGCTTTGTTCGTATGTAAATATATATATATATCATTAAAAAATAAAAAAATTGTTTTGCTTTAATTTCAATCTTATATTTAGAACACGGTTATTATTTGTTTTATCTTATAAGAAGAAAATATAGTTTACATGCAATGCACTTGTTCTAATGCCTTTCCCTTGTCTACCAAGACGGCAGGTGAATGACGATAGGGGAACGGCGAATCATGTGATTTTATTTTTTGAGTATATAGGTTTTATTTGCATTTAAGCTTACACACACTAACATACACACTAACATGCATGCATACATACATTCACATACACACACATATACACACATATATCACCTATGAAGCGTTCGATTCGTGCTCAAGGAAGCAAGAAACGTGCTTTTCCATCGAAAACTCGAATTTGAATTTTTGACTCTGTCACAATATATTACTAATGCATTATTATACTATATATGAAGGGAAGGAACAAAGTAATATTGTACGGTATATTGTATTGTTATCGCAAACGTATGTGTGAAAGCCCCAGGCCGTCCGGCTCGTCCAGAGGACTTGGAGCAACAAAATGGACGACCGGGAAGGGCAAACGTATGTGTGTAGAATTTCAAGAAAATCTGCTCGGCAGAAGTGGACCAAAAATGTATTTCAAGTTTTGACTCAAACAAACAAAGAAACAAACATAATTGCATATAAGAGTTTAATAATAAAATATATGCAATAAGACCTACTATGCAAGTAACCTCATCTATTGAGCAGAAATATTTTATTCATTTGAGAGAGTAAAATATTTAACCAGTTGGTTTCAACATATCCATCTCTATGACTGAAATGAAAGTATTCGGAGTGTGAGACTCCACTGGATGATCTCATATATTTAAATTCTTCAGTGTCTGGGCCTACTTTTGTCAAAATCGGCATCAGAATATTTAAACAAATTATTGGCCTTCTTCATAAAATATTTATTTAATTCTTAGAAATGTATTTTTAATTTGGCGGTAAAAATGTTAGGTTGACGAATTGTAATCATGTGGTTTATCTGTGTTACAATATATTATAGCGATACTGTTTACACCCATATCGTTCTTTGAAGTATCATAATACTGAATTATCTACATGGAATTTCTCCATGGGCAATAATGTGAGGAAAATTCAGAATTTTGAATAATTCGAGTTTTGAAAATTACTTAAATGTTGTAGTATATTTCATATAATGTAATGTACCTACATATTCTACATAAAATATTTACATAACATAGTGTTATGGACAGTTTGTCCCCGTTTGCCGCCATTCATCGTGTCCATATCTCGTAGTCATATATACATACTCAGATACACCAGCAGACACCTTTCCAAGCACGTTCGAAATGTGTTAATGTCTTTAAACGGGGTTATTTGATAAAATTTTGAATTCGAAAATTTTCTTGAAAACAATACGTTCTCTATTCCATAGTATGGGAAAAAACATTTACTAGTTGTTGAAATGTTTTATGTAAAACATCTTAGGCCAGCGATTCTCAACCTGTGGGCGCGCCCCCCTAGGGGGGCGCGAGCACACTAGAGGGGAGGCGCGAGAACATCCAAGAGAAAATATTATTTAAAAAAATTGATTAATTGACTGAAAGGAAAGCACACACATAGAAAACAAAATACATTTCGACATATTTAACAAATAAAGTAAAACAACTTACTAAATCAAAACTTACTTAATTAAAACATACTAAATTAAAAACAGATGTAATAATTATTAGTGACTTCCTTGGGCCTGTCTTACAGAGCAAAATTTTTCGAAAGAAGGCGTAATATTAGAAATAGCCACTGTCAGTTCTGTTTCTATATTTAGCTGAGATCTATATTTTGTCTTCAAAGAAGCCACAGCAGAAAATCCTGTTTCACAAAGGTAGGGTGTTGAAAATGGTAATAGAATGCGAAATGCCCTTGTTTTTAGTGCAGAAAAATCATCCTCTACTCCTGCCCAAAATTCAAATAGTGATTTATTACTATATTGTCTTTTGATTTCGCCACCTGACGTGAAGTCTATGAATTTTTCTTCCTCATCAATTGAGAGTCCTTCGGGAGTCTTATGAAATGGATCCCTAACCCACTCGCAACTTGCTATAAGTTTGTCGTCAGCAAGAAAATACTTTTTAAAATTCTTTGCCAGTATGGCTAAATGATTTTCAAAGGTTACAAAAGCAACTTTTACATGTTCTTCTTCAGCCTTGTAAGTTTTAGTACAATCATCCACATTTGCAAACATTGTTAGGTTTTTTTGCTTTAAATTTCTGCTCCACAATTCCAATTTTCTACAAAAAGCATTAACTATATCACTCGTATCCAACATATGTGTATTTGTTCCTTGGAGTTGAAGATTCAAGTTATTTAATTTCTCGAATATGTCGACCAAGTAGCTCAATTTCGTCACAAATAAACCATGGTTTAAATTCTCGGCTTCCGGTCTGCTTTCTTCTTCTAGGAAAATGGCGATTTCTTCTTTTAATTCATAAACAAGTTGCAAAAATTTCCCACGTGATAACCATCTTGCCTCGCAATAAATTAGTAACGCTGAATGTACTGAATCCATGTCTTTACAAAGTGCGGAAAAGATTCTCGATTTCAGGGGTCTCATTTTTATATAATTTACTACGGGTAAAACCGTAGTTAACACAATATTCAGACCAGGACTCATTACTTTCGAAACCAAAGCTTCTCTGTGGATCATGCAATGTGTCCAGACGCACTGAGGTGATTTTTGTTTTACAAGTGCTTGTATATTTTGGAATCTTCCAGACATTGAACGAGCACCATCGGTGCATATACCGACGCAATTTTTCCATCCTATGTTGTCCTCGTTCATAAAATCATTTAAAATAGCAAATAATGCGAGCGCTGTTGTTCTGAGTTCTATTGGTTTGCAGACAAGTAGTTCTACTACTGACATATTATCACAAAATCGAACATAGGCAATTAAATGGGCATCTTTATTACTATCTGTTGCTTCATCAGGCTGTATTGAAAACAATTTATCACGCAACTTTGAGAAAAGCTGACACGGTACATCTTCAGCTATATCACCAATTCGACGAGCAACAGTATCATTTGAAGGAGGTATGGACTGCAATTGTTTTGAAAAATTATCTCCAAACATAGTTTCTACAATTTCAATTGCTGCTGGCAAAATAAGCTCTTCACCAATGGTGTGAGGTTTTTTACATCTGGCTATTTTATATGAAACTTTGTAAGCTGCAATTAAAGCTTTTTTATTCACAAAGTTTCTTTAAAAAATGATTTTTGCTTTTTATATGATTTTAATTTTAATTCGAAGAATTCTCTGGGTTTGTTAACGTGCTCACTATGAAGCGCTTCCAAATGTCGTTTAAGTTTATTAGGTTTCATGCTGTTTGTGGCCACTATTTTTAAGCAAATGATACACAGGGGCCTTTCTTCTTCATTTACTTCAGTACTGGTAAACCCAAAATTTAAGTATTCTTGAGAATATTTTCTTGATTTTATTTTCGGAACCACGCTCGTCTGTGTACTTGTTGATGCTTGACTATCGCTAATGCTCGCTTACTTCCGCTTAAAAATTTATCCATGAGTCTGCATAAATCTGCTGCCGTGAATATTTAGTATGGTGAATTGCAATTAACACGAAAACCTATATAACGTAAACATTCACGATAGATTCGATAGCGATAGAAGGATCGACTCGAATGAGACTGGCTGGAATTGAAACTTGTGTTATCGAACATTTTCCTTCTTCCTATGAGAAAACATTTGCTCTGCGCATGCTCGAGACGGCATCGGTCGTGTGGATTCCCTTCCACAAACATTACATATTTTTTTTCTCTTTTGTTTAGTCATGCTTCTGTTTTATTTCTTTTATTATTCGAAAAAATGTATTCACAGTTTCTAAATTTAGCTCACCCCGTCTAGGTTAACTTTCATTAACGAATTTTTCTACTTTCATATTCTTTTAACGTTATCTCCCTGTTTGGCTTTCATTTCAAATATAATATTTAAATTTTCCCCGCTTTCATTGGCTTCATCTGTTTGTTCACCGCCCGCTTGGAAAAATGCCAGATGTGGTTTCTCGCCAACGTTGGCTCGCTTTTACTCTTGGTTTGGCAGTTAGTTAAAAATAATTTAAAAACAGAATCCAAAATACTCAATATACATTATTGTTGTATACGTTTTATTGTAAGCAGGGGCGCGATGAAAATTATGATTGAAAACTGGGCCGCGAATACTGAAAGGTTGAGAAACGCTGTCTTACTCTGAGGAGTACGGAGTCGGTTAAGCAATGTGACGGGGTTAAACGGGTTAACGTAAGTGACATGATATTACTATGAAAGCCGAACAGGAAACCTTTGCAATAATTTGAAGGTCTGGTTCACTTGATATTGTTGGCAACTTTGGCTAAGTTGTTATATTTCATTTGTATTGCCAACTTTGCTACTTTGCAAGTTCAAAAAACTTCTCGAATGCCGTTCATTGGATAAAACCTTCAGTTTTGTTAAAATTGTTTCAGTTTAAAGTTTTGTGTTTTCCCAGAACATTCCAAAGAGGATATATGAAACCGTCAGAAGTGAAATATAAATAATAAAACGAGCAGTATGTCATTTAAGCTGTAGTATAAAATAATTCTGGTAAAAAATTGTGAAAAACTGTTTATATCTGAGAATCCAGAACATCGCGATATCTGCGTATATACGCCAATATGCGCTTATCGCTTGCGTCGACCGCACCTTCTGCCCGGTGGAGTGACTGCAAAGTACATTTAATATATTATACGTTACGTTACATTCCAATTGTTTATTGTCTATAATTTTGTCATCTGTGGTTGGATTCGGACGGAATTGTCTGCTTTCTATTAATGGATCAATTCTATGTAATTTTCCCGAAAAATAAAAATATAAAAAGTTGAAGAAACTTTGAATATATAGAAACTTTCCCGAGGTACCTAGTACCACCTTCACAACACATATCACCATTTTCCTATTCAAAATATGCAAAAGAAGTGGTGCTTTATACCAATCTATAACGAGGAACTTACTATTTATATTTTAAAGGAACGTTTTAAGTATTTTTAGAGCGAGTGAGAAAGAACATAAATCATTTTAATACAAATAGAAAAAAAAGTGGCTGCTAGTTTATTGGAAAAGTCATGTGTTTGTGACAGAAAACAGTTTTCCTTATTTTTCGTTACTTTGAAACCATATTTATGAGAACTATATACATTATCGTAATTTATAAATGGACAATTGATAAGAATACGGTAATAAACGACACTATTTTTGTTTTCTTCCTTGTCGAAAAGTCATAAAGCACTCAGTATTGCTAAATGCGTATTTTTTGTGAAATTGTACTACAGAATTGTACCTCTATACTTGCTTCGAACTAGGAGTTATTATTTGTGAGAGCTCTGATAATATTATTATTGATACATATGCAGTTCATTACATCTTCGTAACCATACGTATTTTTATAAACATCTTTGACTTTAAAAGTTAGCTCCCATAGCATCGAACAGACGTTGTTTTTCATTGAATTTGGTTATAAACTTCTTAATTCCAGTCTCATTTACTGATATTGATATTGAAATATCGATATATTGGAATGTTGATATCGATTGATATTTTCATTTATATAGTTGATGAAAATAAATCATATAGCTTCTGAAATCGTTGTCTTTCTTATTGTGTTATTTTATTTCTTTTCACTTCATATCAGCCATTGTTAATTACATAGTAGTTTAATTGATGGCATTTACTTTCGAAAGCGGATTCTTGCTTTTGCTACTGTTTTCATAATTGCTGCCTTATTCCCCTGTAATTTATTATGTTTTCTTCTTTTACAAAGGTTTGATTATTTTTACTCCCTCTAAACTCTTTCACCTTTTTACCACTAACTTGATGTATCATATATTTAACAGTTTACAACATAGTTAAAAAGTGTTTATGACATTGTTCATTCTGTCTGCCTGTCCGTTCGCCAGATAACAGCTATAAAAACAAATTTATCAAAAGGAAAATTTAGTATGTTATGGAGACAGTCTGTGGGACATGTGGGAATGTAAATTAATAATATCACCCAATCAGTTTTGGATTGAGCCCAGATTGAAGAAATGAAATACATGGAACCCTATGAGACCTAAATTTTAAAACATTTTTAAGCAAAGTTAAAATTCACTAAATTAAGCAATAAATTTATGCTTCGAAAATTTTAGAAAATATTCAAATTATCCTATAAAATATATAAGAATAATTTAGCAGAATAAGTTCGGTAGTTTTTTAAAAAAATTTAGAACAATAATTGCACACATATAATATGAACCTATCACGTGACCTACTCCAAATAAAATATGGCATCCATCTTTTTTTCAAAGAGAAAAAATCGTGATATTTTAAGTTCTCTTAAATTTATATTTAGTGTTGCCTCAGTCCTAAAACAGCTTTATTTTTTTAGTATTATCTGTGCATCTATATTCTGCGTCAAATTATGATAATTTTTACAACGAAGCCTAATTTCGATGAATGCAGACTGTAAACAAGTGATGAGTTTTATAAGAATTGCTGATTTTTTTTTCACCCAATTTTATTTAACTCTGGAGTTTGGATTAAAAGTGTATGGATGAAATATTAGATATGATAGTATGGATAGATATATGGTGTATGGATGAAATATTACATAGAGAGCCAGACGATTTATATTTCGATGACGTCATTTGAATAAAGTTCATATTTTTCGATGAAGTTTTAAGTTTTCAAGTAAAATAAATTAATTCTGTGATACATAAAAAAAATATTATCGCTGAATGTATCGCAGTTTAAAGATGTTTAAATAAAATTGCATTTCACTTGGAAAGGGTTTCATAATCAATACTTAATGAATGATTGATCTTTTTTTGTTGTTATTTTGTTTTAACTTTAAATTTCAAATCAATGCTTAAGATTTAATTTTTAGAACTAGCAGTCCTTGTGGATGAGTGAGGGTACCTTTATACGACTATGTTAGTATACTTATGGTTATGTTTTTCAATGGCTGATATCATCCACCAATGCATTTTCCCTGTGGGTGATCTAGCTGTATTTGAATTGCACTTTACTTGCCTCATCGCATTTTATTCTTAGAGATTATTAAGGGCGAATACTGTTCTTTTTTTAGCCGGAAAAATATGACTTATAACACCCTCGAAAGATTTGTTGTTATCTAACTGACATATGTCTATTTTCTTTTAGAAGATTTCGTAAGTTATTGCCTTACAACCAGCAGTTTCTTTTATTGTGAACTATGATAGTGAATTTAAGAGTAAATGATGATTGTTAGTGCTGTGAAATCATATTTATCGTTATGGCAGTTCTGTTTAAATAGCGAATAGTAAATAATCGTGATTGCGTACATTCCCGTTGTGAAAACAAATACTTTAATACGTTATGTGAATGATTTCTCACTGTGTCTAAAACTCATCTTTTCCGCAGTCCGTCTTCATCTAAGAAGAGCTATATCTCCTAAAAGAAAAACAGAAACATGCTGAATTCTTAAATGATAACACGTTGTAATGTTCACTTATTTATTATTTAAACTCTTATCTTTTATTTTAAGCATCTATATAACAATACAAAACTATATTTTTGGTTTTAACCGTATTCGTAGTGCGATGACATGAACGGTTTTTATAACACTTTTTATTTTCTATTGATTAAAATAGGTCTCATGTGGAACAAATGTGACACACCCGTTAATATCTCGGTTGCACATCACACTGCTGTAGTCAGCATACTTGGACGGGCACTAGGTGCAATGGGCGCACACATTCAGCTTGTTCTGCAACAATATCATTTTGCATTGTCTGCCATCTTTTTACGACCGTTCAACACTAGCACCTTTCTAGGAGTCTCTTGTCGTGCAAAGTATTTTCGGCTCTTTATGATATTTTTTCGAAGTCTTCTCCTGGAGGATTTTAATCCGTTGGTTGCGTTTACGTCCACAAAACTGCCTCCATGGGTTGAAGAGACACAATGGCAAAATTGTCTGCGGTTAGCATTTTCAACTGGGATTTGGTTCGTCATGTGTGACAACTTTTATGATGGCCAAATAAATAAAGCTGAGTTTCAACGTCAACTCTGGCATCATGCTGACTCATTACATTGTTCGACGCATCGTAAAACGTATTGTTTGTTCTTCTGGCTTATTTCCATTTTCTTGTGCTATATATACTGTTCTATAATTTCTTAAAATTCAAAATTGTTCATATTTGGCATTATAATTTGTGTGCTAAGGATTATACCAAAATGCTCAAATAAACACCATAGCTGCTTTAAACCCGCGTTTGATACGGGCGGCTTTGTTAAAAACACAACGAAGCAAACGTCTTGTCTAAGCCTAGTCAGCTGCACACGTCCAGCGTCCATGCCAAATAGAAGATATAGTGATGGAATTTTATAAATAGGAGGAGGAAAAGTCTGTTTAATATATGTAGTGATAAGTTGATTATGGGATTTAGATTAACCTCATCATATCGTTTGTTCCAAAACTTTACTGTTAATAGGTATTGTAATTGATAATTTTGAAAATGTATCATTTTAATAATCGATACTAATTTTGAAGATGTTTTTTGAAATAAATAATATTTTTCAAATAATACTTATTTTTGTCTACAACTATTGTAAAATGTTTGTTTATCAGTAATTTTTTAGATTAAGCAACGCAATTTAAGAAATTGAAACGCGGGTGAGACGGACGACTTTGTAAAAAACAAAACAAAGCAAACGTCATGTCTGAGCGTAGCCAGCAGCACACGTCCAGCGTCTATGCCAAATAGAAGATATAGTGATTGAATTTTATAAATAGGAGGAGGAAAAGTCTGTTTAATATATGTAGTGATAAGTTGATTATGGGATTTAGATTAACCTCATCATATCGTTTGTTCCAAAACTTTACTGTTAATAGGTATTGTAATTGATAATTTTGAAAATGTATCATTTTAATAATCGATACTAATTTTGAAGATGTTTTTTGAAATAAATAATATTTTTCAAATAATACTTATTTTTGTCTACAACTATTATAAAATGTTTGGTTATCAGTAATTTTTTAGATTAAGCAACGCAATTTAAGAAATTGAAACGCGGGTGAGACGGACGACTTTGTAAAAAACAAAACGAAGCAAACGTCATGTCTGAGCGTAGCCAGCAGCACACGTCCAGCGTCTATGCCAAATAGAAGATATAGTGATTGAATTTTATAAATAGGAGGAGGAAAAGTCTGTTTAATATATGTAGTGATAAGTTGATAATGGGTTTTTGATTAACCTCATCATATGGTTTGTTCCAAAACCTTACTGTTAATAGGTATTGTAATAGATAATTTTGAAAATTTATCATTTTAATAATCGATAATAATTTTGAAGATGTTTTTTGAAATAAATAATACTTTTCGAATAATACTTATTTTTGTCTACAACTATTATAGAATGTTTGCTTATCAGTAATTTTTTAGATGAAGCAACGCAATTCAAAGAATTGAAACATTAGTTATATGTTTGTTCTTAAATACACAACACCTCTAAAAATTATAAAATTAATAATAAAACATAGGAAAATAAATACAGGAAAATAAATATGAGAAATAAATACGGGAAAAATATATATAGCAAAAATTATTATATTTTTACGTCCATTTTAATAATTATAATTTTTTGTACATTTAGAATATTTAAATGTTATATGGAATATACGTGACTATCAACCATTAAATATTTCTATAGAAGCCTTTCAATTGGAATGTTTACTCTGCGACAACCTATTTTTAAATAAATAAATAATTGCTTTAAATTAAAACTGTGCAATCATCATATTTTTTATTACTTTTACGTGCATCAGCCCTTTATGCAATGAAAATATAATTGAGATATTTCGTTAAAACTTTTATCTCAACTGCGTTGCGTGATGGTTCGCCATTAATCAGATTAGCTATATTGCTACTGACTGAAGGAAGGACAAATGGTGGATGCCAAAAAAGAGGTTATTAATTCAGCAGAGTTTTAGTAAATGCTCCACTTACTTTTGTTCACGTTAATTTTTATCATCTCCGCCACTGTAGCAAGTGACATGATGTATCTTAATAATGGAAGTTACATATGCACTGCTGTATTTTGACTGGATATAAATGTTAATCTTCCACTGTAAGTTTTGTCTACTCTGCATTAAGTTCAATATTTCTATATATACGATATATTTAAGCATATATGTAATAAATTAGGTTGTATATAATCAGAAAAATTATTAAGCTAAGATATTTGAAAATCGAATATTACCATGTATCATTCAATTTATATTACCACAACATCCAACGTTATTTTATCTCTATAGTTAGGAAAAATGAACTTTATCTCTTATCTAGGAGGTACCGTCTCCTGCTCACTTTCACTCGCCAATCCCTGCCGAACTCAAAGCTTCGCTCAGCCACGGTAGCATGGGCTAAGCTTATACTAAAACAAGCGTTTAATTGATACATTTAAATATATGTAGTCTTTTATATTTTGACATATTTTGCCGGCGATTCCTCAAAAAAGGCACGGTCCTTTTTTTAATCGTACCAAAAGCTATTCAGTACACGGCTACAAGTACACGGTAAAACATTTTACAATCTTTGCTAATTTTTTTTTGCTACTTTGTTGAGAATTTCGGCAAACTGTCAGAAAAGTAGCAAATACAGGAGTTTAAAAAAACCCCAACTTCATTTCTGAAACATTTATCTAATTATCGTCTGCCAAAGCGTTATTTTTGTATTTTCGTATATATTTTTTATAACTATCAGGAACCTTGCTCCCCATAACGGACTGCTAATTCCCCTGAAACTTTTAGTAACGTGCTTGCAAATGTTTTACAGTGTAACTTACTCACCAAATATTTTGAAATATCGTTGAATAGGTTTTAAGCCAGAGTAGATACACACATTGCACAGACAGATTGACACAACCACAGACTATCTGAAATTAAAAATAGTATTTTTATGTTCTAGAGTACTCGAAACATGTAGACTTGTTGAAAACTCAAGTTTTGATTTTCGACACGATTCCAATATTTTAATTAGAGTAAGTAAAACTGTTTCAAAAACAGTAAAGTAAAACTGTTTAAAAATTAACGTAATTCATTATGAAGAAGTAAATTCTTTATTCGTTAACACCATGCAACATTGATTAAAGTGTTTAACCAGTTTCAGAGTCAAAGGCCTGTAGCCTCCTTAGTAATGATAAAATGATGGACCAACAAAGACGAAAACTCATCTATCATTATTGCTCTTATTAAACCTTTAATTTTATCTCATTTAAAATATGAATAAGTTGTGTCTATAATTTTTAACATTTCTACAACATGCCTTCGAAGTTTTCTATAAATAATTTGGATATATATTGATGAATTTAAATTATGATAAAAATCATACTTTCTAATTTTATATAACTAGCTCTAAAACATGTTTCCTTACCAGCTGACATCTATGGATAAGATTTTTTATGGACAGAATACATAGCATTGGAATATATAAAATTAGTGTTACCCTACTATCACTCGGTGTTTGCAGATAGTGCAGAAGAGAAACATAAATCATGGTCATAAAAAAAAGTAAAATTACTTCAAATATAGCCCAATTTTTATGTCAAGACGTCTTCCAATGAGAACATCACCATGAAAACGCCATTAAAAGATGCCACTCTCAACAATATTTCTATTTTGAATACGAATCTTATTATTATTTTTACATTACATCATTTAGTTTATCGAATTTACCACATTTTTATCGTATCTTATAAATTCAATCAATTTGCCGATATAGTTTCTTACATATTAGTTAAATACACTCTATAACAAAAAAATTGGCGCACCAAGAGGGAGTTGTCCGATTGTGATAAAAATTACTGGATGTGAAGAACATAGAAAAAGAAACGATTAAAATTTCAGAACAATTTAATGATTTAGAGTTTGACCGTATACAAAGGGAGGAAGTCAATAAGGCGTTGGTCCACCTCTGGTCTGGATGCAAGATGTCACCCGCCGTGGTACAGACTGATAAAGTTCACGGATGATGTCCTGCGGAAGGTCTTGCCAAATTGTATCCAACTGTCGGGCTAAATCGTCAACATTCCGGGATAGTTGCAATCGCCTTCCCATATCGTCCCAAATGTGCTCTATTGGAGAGAGACCAGGAGACCTAACTGACCAAGGAAGTGTTGGGCAAGCTTGAAGATAATCCATACCAACAATTGCCGTGTGCAGCCGGATATTAACTTGTTGAAAGTAAGTCCGGGTGTCGCAAAATGATCAGTAACACAACCGGTCGTAGAATGTTATCTACGTACCGCTGTGCTATCAGTCTGCTAGAAATGACTATCAAAGAATCCGGCTATCAAAGGAGATGGCACCCCCAGATCATACCCACCTGCAGATACACACCTGCCCAGATATACACCTGCTGAATGCGCAGTTCCGATGCGCCGGAGATCCCACTATTTAGTCATTGGACACCAAATTTTATTCATTTGCATGTTCGCTCAAAATGTCTTTGCATACGAAATTTCATTATAATCGGACAACTCCTTGGTGTGTCGATTTTTTTTTGTTATAGACTATATTTGATCGATTAAGCAGATTTCTAAAAGACGTGTGCCACCGATATGTTAAAGATGTGTACAGTTATTTGACTTTACCATGTGTGAATACAGATCCAGAAAAGCCATGTACAGATTGAGCAAAACGAAAGATTTGTACCACCAATATGTTAGATTAGCACAGTTGTTTGACTTTGCATTGTGTGAATACAGATCCAGAAAATGCATATAACTATACAACATACATATTAGTTAAATACACTCAATATATTAGTTACACATACATATTAGTTAAATACATACAACACACATACATATTAGTTAAATACATACAACTATATAACATAATCTGTTTTAGCGAGGTTTTTCTGCTATAAGAACAGAATCGGTACAATTATAACGTCTATCACATATCAAGTCCTCTTATAATTTATATGTGCCTCAGATGCTACTAATTACAAGATTTTTTAATAAACTGAATTTTTTTCACAATTTATAATTAATGAACTTCCCCATTAATGGATTTTGCCTTTTAAAGTTGAGAGCATTAATAAAGGTGGCGAATTAGATTTATAGGAGCAGACTGTACGATAACAGAAAAGGGTTATTGAAACCCATAACTTGAGATATATGATCTCATTTTGATAGTTAAAACCATCTTTCAGGCAATTCGGATAAACAAGTTCTTATACCGCACATACTATTGTTTTTGTGAAAAATATTTCCTTGCAACTTTCATTTCTCAAGATGTTATAGTTAGTGCTATGATGATGGCTAAATTTGATTCAGCATCAAATTCCCGAGGAGAATGAAAGTAGGGGTGGGGGTATTAGGGTTTTCATTTTAGGCTCTTTTTCCTTTTTCGGTTCAATTAAAATATTCATTTCTCAAGATTGACTATAGATCTAGCTGAAATGATAAATGATATGGCTTCAGTGTCAAATTCTGGAGGAGGCCGAGAGGTTCACTAAAATTTACACGTTCAGTTCAAAAATATTCCTTGAAACATCTATCTCTTAGGAACCGCTATAGATAGAACTTAGATAAAGTTTGTTTTTAGATTTAGCATCAATTATTTACGATCAAATCATTTACTATCATCAAATCTTTAACGAATTTCTCTTACGGTTTAATTGATGTCACGTCTGGTTCAAAATTTTTATTTTCCTTGGAATATCTATTTGTTCTAAGTATAACTTAGACAGTGATTGATGTGGCTTTAGCACTAAATTTATGAAAAAAATAGAACGTTCACTAAAGATTTTTACATCCGGTTCAAAAATATTTCTTGAAACATTTATTTCCCGAGATTGGCTATAGATATAGTTTGATGATGACTAATATTAAATCAGAATGGAATTTGGGGGAATGTAGGATATTTATCAAAGTGTTCGCCTTCCGGTTCGAAATATTTCCTCGAAAATTATATTTCTCAGGTTTGGGGATAAAGACATAGCTTAGATGTTGACTGATATATATATATACAGGGTGGTCATAAAAAAACTTCTTCGACATATGAACCCCAAGCGTCCTATCCGCTCAACCAATCGAAAGGAAGTTTCAGATATTGTTATTTGAAGATATGCGTTCCAGATTGTAATGATTTCAAACAATAAAGCTCTCACGGTTACGGTTACAATGAAAAAATTTCAAAATTTTCGAATGGCAACACCCACTTTTTTCCTACGCAAATTGATCAGCTCATTGAAAAACCATAAATAGCGTTGGAAATATACACGTATGACGAAAATTGGCGGCGTAAAACATTTGTAAAGAAGAGCATTGTAAAGGACCAATGACAATACAAGTGATGAGAGGGGGAAAACACTTTTATTGGAATTACAAGTTTCCAACGTTCCCACATTCGCAGACGATAACGCATTGCATGCGGGAGATTGTTGATAAAAATGACGAACGTAACATCGTCGGGGGAATCTGTATAACTTCACGTTTTATGGCACCTTTCAATTCTGACAAATCTCGTGGATTTGATGTGTACACCTTTGATTTCAGATAACCCCAGAACCAGAAACCCATCGGAGTGAGGTCGGGGGATCGCCATGGCCACGAAACTGCACAGTTACGGGAGATGACTCTATCACCAAAGTTCTGTTGCAGCACTTGTCGAACACATGTAGCGACGTGTGGAGGAGCACCATCTTGCATCCATACAATGTCATTAACGACATTTCGTCGCACCACACAGTCACTTTAGATTCGTGTAAAGGCATTGGTGCCACATTGTGAGGATTTTCGCCAGTGAACGCAGATCTTGGATTTTACGTACCCAGTTAAGAAGAAATGTGCCTCATCCGTCCATAATATCCGCAGCGGCCACCTGCTATCTTCATCATAAATGATGAGAAAAAAAAATCGCAAAGTCGGCACGCTGTTGCTCGTACCGTCCAAACTGTTACCTTACACCTTTCTGGCAGGTCGGACGGTCTTGGTCTCAACAACAACAACAACGCAGTTGCTCGTCTCCAGGTTGCAACATTTGGACGCGCTGGAATCGATAAGGAAACATCCGCAGAACAGAGCGCAGAAGCTTGAGAACTGTGGTTGTCAGTACATCCAACTTTCGGACAACACTTCTTGTAGTACGCAATGGACCTGCAGTAATCGTATTATGCACTTCCGCAACTACTTCAACAGGAAACAGATGGTCTTCCGGATCGCGGTATCTCACATGTGCATGCAGTTTTAAAATTTTTTTTTACCAAATCACGTACAGTTCCTACGAAACATGGTCTCGTCTTAGCCTATGACTTCGCCGATAAACTCGCACTGCTTCGACAGCATTGAACCTGTTCAGATAAAACAGCTTTATCAATTCACCTCGTGGTTTCCCTGTAAGTGTCATCTTGCTGGCACTTTGTTCGAACACCTGACTGAAAAAACTATCATCCCACTCTGCTTATTAAAGATTTTCCACGAGCAATGCTTTGCACATGGTATTCTGTGATTGGTGCTTCTACTGTCTATTCCTGTGAATTATGCAAAATGTGTCAAAGCACCTCCTCTCTGTGTTGTCATTGGTACTTTAGATTGATCTTCTTTGCAAATGTTTTACGCCACCAATTTTCGTCATATGTGTATTGTTCCAACGCCATTTATGGTTTTTCAATGCGCTGATTAATTTGCGCAGGAAAAAAGTGGGTGTTTCAATTCGAAAATTTCGAATTTTTTTCACTGCAACCGTAACCGTAAGAGCTCAATAGTTTGAAATCATCATAATCTAGAGCGCATACCTTCAAATAACAATATCTGAAATTTCCTTTCGATTGATTGAGCGGATAGGCCGTTTGGGTTTCATATATCGGGGAAGATTTTTTATGACCACCATATATATATATATATATATATATATATATATATATATATATATGCATATATATATTTAATTTTCCATATATGTTATTGATATATACATTATTGAATTTCCATATATATGTTTTGTACACCAGTAGTACAATCAATTTCAAATATATTTCTGTGTAGTATGAAATATGAATTAAATTCAATAATTTTACTACATCCAACAAAATAATTTAACACATGATTATTAAAAAATTAATGTATATGTATTACAAAAAAAAATGCATGGTATAATAATAAACATCATGGAATCTTACTGAGAAATATGAAGACTAATTTCTTTGAACTAGTAATCCTTATGTCACACAGCAATAATACAAAGAAAAGAATGAAAACAGAAAATGTTGTTTTGTAAAGGTTATTAAGGCCACAACCATTAGGATCAGAACATTACAGCTATGATTTTTCCGAGAGAACTGATAAAATATCATCACAAATGCGCTATCAGATCATTTATTTTATGACCACTGATGAGATCAGGCTTAAGTTTTTAAGAAAAAAATGTCTGTTACGCTTCCAGGACAAGGTTCTTTAGAGAACGGAGAAAAATATCAGTGACCATCTGTAAACACTTTTTTCTTTAGATTTTTTGTAGTTTTATAATTTATTACGCCCAAAATTTATGCATTAGTTCTATAAAATTATTTTAAATCAACAAATATAAAAAAAATCTGATGTGGTCAACACATGACTTTCCTTATATAATGCAAAGAGTTTACTACTTTTACAATAAAAAAAACTGATGTGGGCAACACATGACTTTACTTATATAATGTAATGAATTTACTACTTTTACAGTAAAAAAATAGGTTTTTCTTATAGTAGATACTTATATGCTTTCCAAGATATTGAATTTTCGACAATTAGCTGTTATTTTCATTGATTTAGCGGCATTTTTTACATTTGGCGAGATTTTCGTTAATTTGGCAACATTTCAAAAAGTCGCCAAATTGGCGACATTCCGCCAAATTCGTCCCCAAAATCTCGCCAAGCGTTATAGAAGAAGAAATAATTTATTCTTATAGAATATAAATGACTATTGGCGTTCAAATACAAAATTATTACTCAAAGTATCTTTTTCCATGAATAGAACGAGCTAGATCCACAAGAATGATGTCACCCAATTTATCGCATGGTATTGCATATGAAAAGTGAACATGTTTCTCAATAGGAAATATTTTTTTTTTATTTCATATGACTTTTTGATAATTTTTTTGAAAAATGTGCAATATCTTGAGAACGGTTCGTGTCAGCGTTCTAAAATGTATGGTTATCGTTTTCTAGTGCAAAATTACATAAGAAATGTCTATTTGCGCAAATTTGTTTTGATTTTATAAGGGTTTTTTCAAAATTTCACTCGAAAATTTAGGGGGGGGTTCTGAACATTCGATTGCGTATAAAAACTATAGGCTTCCAGTGTTTACGGATTGTGATTTTTGTACCAAATTTCGTTCAAATCGGTTCATTCTTTCGTCAGTTATCGTCTCCACAGACTCACTGATTCACACACACACAGACATCACTTCAAAAATGTTTGATTAGTGATTACGGATGCTTGAAACGTGCTCTCCCGTCGAAAACTCGAATTTGAATTTTCGAGTCCGTCACAATACTTTCCTTATATATTATGTATATAAGGAAAATAACAAATATAAAAACTATTTATATGCAGGGTGCCAGAAGCACAGGATCACGGATCTCTCTTCACGGAATAATCGAAGATGCCAGAAATGGGGTGCTAGGTTTAGGTGAAAAGGTTGCTAGGGGTCCGCAGGTTATGGAAAAACATAAATATGGAATTTTAAAATAACACCAGTAACAATTAACTGTAGTTAGGCTGCAATCGACTTTCGAATGCCATAATCAGTTTTCTGGTAGCGTTTTCTTATACAATATGTACAAGAATTATTTTACAAAATCTGTATCATGGGTACAATTTATTGCGACTAATGCGTATTTCCCTTCTCTTTAAAGGGCATAAAAAATGTTTAGATTGATACCATACTGTACAATTTTTTCAGGGTGGTAACTTGAATCCCAGGGGAGGGGGGGTAAGGATATCACGAACAGAAGCAAATGTATCGCATCTATTTTTTATAACACTGATTAAGACTATTAAGTTTCGTGGTATTTCAGTCATAAATAAAGTCTTTTATTCAAGCTTATGTCAACTTTTGAATTATGCTGCCAAGTTAAAACAAATATAAAATTTCGACTAAGTTTTCTCTCGAATTTAAAAACATTCTATTCAGTTCTAGATTTCTTGACAACAAAGTCAGATCTAAAATTTCGTGAAAATACATTAGTATTTGTGACCGTAATAGTGCATACATAATAAATCAACAGTATACATATAGACATACGTGCATCACTAATCGAAACGTGCAAAAAATATCAAAAATTATGAAAACTTGCAAAAGCATCAAAAATTGTCAGAACGTGCTCAGGAGGTTTTTAAATATACAGTGGCATTAAAATCTCGAATTCGGAAATTTTCGTAAACAAATTACTTTCTCTATAGTACGAGTATACATAGTATGAGAAAGTAAAAATACACTAGGGTGTTTCAAAAGCACTGTTTAGTATTTGGGAAGTCTACCGACCACCATTGGAACACTCAAAAGCATTCCCCCATTTTGAAGCAATATTTTTCTTCCAATTGAAAACTGTGTTGTCAAAAAAGTCACAAAACGTACAGTAGATCATAAGGAAACACAAAAAGGTGGCAATAGAAGAAAACGAAATAATTAAAAGTAATCTTTGGTAAAAGTGTTTATGACTTTGTTCATTCTGTCTGTCTGTCTGTCTGTTCGTTAGCACGAAAACTACCGTAAAAATGAATTAATCAAAATGAAATTTTAGTATGCTGTTCAGAGGGTCTGTGGGACCTATGGGAATATAAATGAATAATATCACCCAATTAGTTTTGGATTGAACCCGGGTTGAAAAAATGAAATACATTGAACCCTATGGGACCTAATTTTTCAAACATTTTTTAAGCGGATTAAAAATTCCCAAATTGCTTCGAAAATTTTAGGTAATATTCAAAGTATCCCATAAAATATATAAAAAAATTCAGCAAAATACAGTCAGTAGTTTTTTAAATAAAAATTAAAATAATAATTACACCCTTATATGAAGCGATCACGTGAGCATTATATGGAGTGATCACATGAAAATGGCATATGGCATGAATTTTTCAGCATGAAATATGTCATCCATCTTGTCTCAAAATCATGATTTTTAAAGTTCTTTTTAATTCATATTGAGTGTTATATCCGTCCTAAAACCACTTTATTTTTGCTTAAATTATGTGCATCTACATACTGAAACAACGCAATTACAATATATTTGAGTTTAAATGATTATCCAAATTTGATTATTTCTACAACAAAGCCTATTTATCGCTTATGTAAAATTTAAACAGTAAAATACGTAGAAAGAGTTGTATAAGAATTGCTGTGTTTCTTTAAAGCAAAATTATTTAGCTCATGGAGTCTGTATAGCTCATATGTATGAAATATTCATTGATTTTACAGAGAGAAGGACGACTTTTTTCGATGAAGTTTTAAGCATAGAGTTTAATTACTTGTAACTCCATGGTCTTAAGTTTATAAATAAAATAAATTATTATAGTATTGTGATGAATGAAATGAATGGGAAAATGTTTATGAATAAAATGCTGCTTTTATAGAGAGAGCCAGACGTGTTATATTTCGATGGCGTCATTTGAATAAATTTCAGTTGTTTTTGAAGAAGTTTTCAAATATAATAAATTATTGTAGTATTATGATAATGTTAAAAATATTATCGAGAAGCCAGGCGATTTATATTTAATTGACGTTATTTGAATGAAGTTCATTTTTTTCGATGAACTTTTAAGTTTTCATATATAATAAATTAATGTAGTATTATGATAATTTTTAAAATATTACCGAGGAATGTATCGCATTTTAGAGCTGTTTAAATTAAATTGTATTAATGTTGGAAAGTGTTTCATAATCAATGCTTTATACATTATTGATCTTTCTTGTAACTTATATGTAGTGTTGTATATGTCCTAAAACCGCTTTATTTCTGCTTAATTTATGTGCATTTACATTCTGAAACACCGCAATTACAATATATTTGAGTTTAAATGATCATCAAACTTTGATTATTTCTATAATGAAACCTAATTTTCCCGTATGGAGAATCTAAACACATAAAAATGTAGGATGAGTTGCATAAGAATTGCTGAATTTCTTTAACACAAAATTATTTAGCTCTTTGGTCTGCAATATAGAGCTGGCATTAGTGAAACATTCATTAATTTTACATAGAGATTAGACGATTTCATAGCAGACTTTTTCGATGAAGTTTTAAGCATAACGTTAATTATTTTTACCTCCATGGTTTTAAATTTTTAAATAAAATAAACTATTGTATTATTGTGATGACTGAAAGGAATGGAAGCTAAAGTGTATGAATAAAATATTTACAGTTTTTACATAGACAGCCAGGTAATTTATATTTCAATGATATCATTTGAATAATGTTCATTTTTTCAATGAAATTTTTAAATTTTCAAATGTAATAAATTATTGTAGTATTGTGATAATTTAAAAATTATTACCTCTGAATATATCGCATTTTAGAGACGTTTAAACCAGGCAACTTATATTTCCATGACGTCATTTGAATATACTTCATTTTTTTTTCGATGATTTTATTCGATGTTCTCAAATATAATTAATTAATGTAATATTGTGATAATTTTAAAAATATTACTGCTGAATGTATCACATTTCAAAGATATTTAAATAAAATTGCATTGCTGTTGGAAAGTGTTTCATAATCAATGCTTTATGCATGATTGATCTTTCTTGTTTTTCGAAAATTTAAATTTTACATAATTCGGCTTGCTTTTCAATGGTCTAATATAAAAAACAAATATGTTGTTTATTTTTAAGGGATTCGACTGATCTACCCGTTTTGGTAAATCTAGAACACGAAAAAAATTTTAGCTCTGTGTCAGTATGTGTGTCTGTCTGTGAAATATATGTATCCATTCTAACTCAAAAATTAATGGACCAAATTTTATACATTACTATAGGTAAGTCATTTGTATGTGACCCTGGCGTTGATTAGAATTTGGTTCGATTCAAAATAAAAGAATCCGCCTTTTTTTGCGAAACAGTCATCAAAAATCAATTGTATCAATCAATTTGCACTTTAGATATAAAAAGAAATAAATGACCAAATTTCACAAAATTTGGTAGATAAGTCACTTTTGCGACACCCTGGTGAAAATTATATGTCGATGCTATTCGCAGTAAAATAACCTACGTTTATTGTGAAATGGCCCGCAAAAATCGTTAAATCTGAAAACAGAAGACTACGGATGATTTGAGTTTTTTTCGCAGGTTCGTTACGCAACCTTTGAAAGTAAGCCCAGTTACCAAATGAAAAGGGAAATTGAATTAAAAGTGCAAATTCAGTGTAATTTAAAATTATTATGGCTCTTATTTTGTGAAATTAAACTTAATTTAATGAATTATTGAAAAGAGAAGGTAAATATCAGTCCACAGGGAATATCACATGCTGTCCAGAGCAATTTTTTTTTTGTAATAATTTAAGTCAATCCACATTTAAATTATCTCAACGATAAATAATTTTCTCCTCTCTAAAAAATAGAAGAGACTATATCGAACATAACAAATTAAAGTGACACAATCCGACAAGTATAACATTTGAGTTTTTCTAGATAACTTGGGTCAACATTAGTCTTTCAAGCAGCAGAAGGATACTGATTTAGCTCTTTTATTAACCCACCAATATTAATTAAAGGGTTGACGGAATTTAATTACACTAATTATAAAAAAATGTAATTATAAAAAAATGAAATTTTGATACGTGATAGAAGAGGTAGTAAGTCAGTTTTATTAAGAGGTACTAGGACTGCCTCCCCCTCTCACTTTCATATATGTCTGTACTTAAGAGCTTTTTTCCCCACGGCTATCAATTAATATTCTATTATTAAAGAGGTGAATACTTTCGGCACTTGAAAGTTACAGTAACTGTTTGAAAATATTTTTCTTATTTTCTGGTACATTGACTTTTTTATATGTTATTCTACGTTTAATATGAAGTTATACGAGTAAAATCCAATTAATACTTTTAAAATCAAAACACTTGCAGTATAAATTATATTTTATATCAAGAATACTATTGCTCAATACATGTATTTTGCATTATATTTTGTATTTATTTTGCACTCTATTAACATTTTATTTCTATATATATATTTTAGAAGGTCACATATAATTCAACTTCAAATGCAAAATAATAAGAAAATATAATTCAAAAGAAATCTGATGTGGGCAACACATGACTTTCCTTATATAATGTAATGAATATACTACTTTTACAGTAAAAAAATAGGTTTTTCTTATAGTACATACTAATATTCTTTCCAAGATATTGAATTTTCGACAATTAGTCGTCATTTTCATTGATTTAGCTTCATTTTTATCCATTTGGCAAGATTTTCGTTAAATTGGTAACATTTCAAAAAGTCGCCAAGTTGGCGACATTCCGCCAAATTTGTCGCCAAAATTTCGCCAAACGATATGGACGAAGAAATAAGTTGTTCTTACAAGAGAAAAATGACTATTGGCGTTCAGATACAAAAGTATTACTCAAAATATCTTTTTTCAGGATTGGAACGAGCTAGATCTACGAGAATGATGTCACCCAATTTATCGCATGGTATTACATATGAAAAGTGAACATGTTTCTCAATAGGAAATATTTTTTTTTTCATTTTATATGACTTTTTAATCAATTTTTTTAAAAAAGTGCAATATCTCGAGAACGGTTCATGTTAGCGTTCTAAAATTTATGTCAATCGTTTTCTAATGAAAAATTACATAAGAAATGTCTATTTTCGTAACTTTATTCGTGGTTTTGATTTTTGACGATTTTTTCAAAATTTTATTTGAAAATTTAGGACAGTTCTGCACATTCGATTACGTATAAAAACAATAGGTTTCCAGTGTTTACGAATAGTGATTTTTGTACCAAATTTGGTTCAAATCGGTCCATTCGTTCGTCAGTCATCGTCTCCACAGACTCACTGACACACACACATACTTTCACACACACACACACACACACAGACATCACTTCAAAAATGCTTGATTCGTGGTCAGGGATGCTTGAAACGTGCTCTCCCGCTCGAAAACTCTATTTCGAATTTTCGACCCCGTCACAATACTTTCCTTATACATTATGTATATAAGGAAAGTAATGAAGAAAGGAATTTAACATTTTAAATTACTTTTTACTTCCCTTATACGTAATATATAAGGAAAGTATTGTGACGGGGTTGAAAATTCGAATTCGAGTTTTCGACGGGAGCGCACGTTTCAAGCATCCCTGATCACGAATCAAACATTTTTAAGGTGATGTCTATGTGTGTGTGTGTGTGTGTGTGTGTGTCAGTGAGACTTTGGAGACGATATCTCACGAACGAATGGAGCGATTCGAATGAAATTTGGTACAAAAATCACAATCCGTGAATACTGGAAGCTTATTGTTTTTAAACACAATCGAATGTTCAGAACTCCCCTAAATTTTCGAGTTAAATTTTGAAAAAATCATCAAAAAATTAAAACCTTTAATAAAATTAAGGAAATAGATATTTTTTATGTAGTGTTTCCTTAGAAAACGATTGACATAAGCTTTAGACCACTAACATAAACTGTTCTCGAGTTATTGCACATTTCTCAAATAAATGTATCCAAAAATCCCACAAAATAAAAAAAGAATATTAACTGTTGAGAAACATGTTCACTTTTCATATGTAATATCATCCGATAAATTGGGCGACATCATTTTCGTGGATCTAACTCGTTCCATTCATGAAAATGATACTTTGAGTAATACTTTGTATTTGAACGCCAATAGTCGTTTATCTGCTATAAGAATAAATTATTTCTCCGTCCATAACTCTTGGCGAGATTTTGGCGACGAATTTGAAGAAATGTCGCCAGCTTGGCGGCATTTTAAATGTTATGAAATTAATGAAAATCTCGCCAAATGGATAATAACACTAAATCAATATAATGACACTAAATCAATGAAAATAACGACTAACTGATGAAAATTCGATATCTTGGAAAAATATAAGTGTCTATTGTAAGAATAACCTTTTTGGTTTTTACTGTATAAGTAGTAAATACATTGCATTATATAAGGAAAGTCATGTGCTGCCCACATCAGATTTTTACTTTTACAATATGTATGAAAATTACAATATTCAAACTGAATATTTCCAATTAAAATGCATTTGTATAATAAATAAAGGAGATGAAACATATACTTATTATAATAAATGGTCTGCCCACACAGAGTTCAGTTAATTTGTAGTTTCAGTATTATCACCTGATTAACTCAGTTATATTTGATCTACTAAAAATATATTTATTACATGTTTCAAAACCAAAAATAATTGAAAAATTGACTGAAATACCAAAAAAATAGTAACAAATTTAAAATGTATATTGTTTTCATTGTATAAATTTCCGTATATTCCTAAGAAAACATTTAATTATTGAACTCAGTGTATCTCATAATATTTTTAAATGAGTATGAATATTGAATATTAAATTAATTATTAATTTTAATGAATAAGAAGACATGCGTTAAAAAAATCTAATCTAAGCAGCACATGGCTTCCCGTATAGACTCAAATTCATTATTTCTTTATTTCGTTAAGTTTAATTGCACTAAATAATATGCGAAATTATTTGAATTGACACAGAATTTTTGTAAGCTATTTCGCGAAAAGGAAGGTTCCTTTTCCGAATAGTACCAAATTCCAGTCATAACCAGGTCATTTCACAGGTGATTTATCCCCCAAATTTGGGAAATTTGGTCTGTCAGATATTCAGGGATAGTGGATACAGCAATTTTGGGTGGCCATTTCGCAAAACAATGGCCGGTTTTTTTTTTATCCCGAAACATACTAAAATCTAATCAGCACCAGGATCACTCACAAGAGACTTATCTATCAAATTTTATGAAATTCTGTCTTGAGTTAGAATGAAAAAAATCTGCACAGACAGACACAGACACATACAGATACACACACAGACGTCACGCTGAAATAGTGTTTTCGTGTTCTAGAAATCTCAAAACGCGTCGATCCATCGAAAACTGGAGTTGCGAATTTCTGCATGATTCCAATACTTTCCCTATACATTACCATGTATTGCAGGGACAGTAATATGGGTATGCGTACAGAATATATTGCTCTTTTTCCAAGAAATTTAAATAAAAAACGTGCTGTGTAGGACCAGATTGATGTTCGCTTCCTAAGTACGGCATAAATACAATTGGTACTATTATAAAGCTACTATTGCAGCAACTTTTAAATGTTTATAGATTTACGTTATTTAGATCTATGTAATTATTATTTAAGCATCTAGGACTTGTTCTTTGACTTCTGAAAGAATACCGAGATCAACAAGTGTTATGACACTTAAAACGTTAAAAATGTCAGCACGGTATTTGTGGCACAGCTCGTGGCACAGCTGGTACCGCTGAATACAGATAGTGGTACCGCTGAATACAGATAGTGGTATGAAGTCAGTTTTTGTCAATATTGAACATTTTGCACTAGCTTGCAACTACTTCTAAATATGTCCATACAATAACATTCTAAATATGCCTATATGCCCTCTGATAATCGGTGTATCGCTATAGTAGCCATGCGGAATCAACGAACGACCTCCACAACTGTTACATCCATGGTTGCAGCGGCACTTGGTAAGACAATATCTGCCAGTACTGTATGCCGAAGGCTTCACGTAAAGGGACTGTAAGCCCGATTACCATGTTTTTGTGTTCCATTAACCGTCCACGCCAGAGGGGCAAGATTAAAGTGGTCAACATGTCAATTGGACTGGCTCAGATTGGTGCAACGTCCTGTTCACGGACGATTCCAGATTGGCCCTGAAATCAAATGACACGCGTGTATTGGTCTGGAGACAACGAGGCATACGCAATCAGGCCAAGCGCATCATCGGGCATCACGCATTCAGAGGTGGCAGCGTCATGAGCTGGAATTTCAATGAATTATTGCACAGAGCTGCACTTCTTTATAGGCTGTTCTGTGACGGCTGCTAAATAACGGAATGACGTCTTAGACCCCATTGCGAGACCCTACTCTGCAGCAGTTGGTCCTGATTTCTTCCTAATAGACGTTAATGCCCGTCCCCATCGAGCTAACATCATTGACGAATATCTCGAAAGTGAGGGCATTTTTCGTATGGGGTTTCCGACATATTCTCCCGACCATAATCTCATTGAAAATCTTTGGGATGCCCTCGGGTGCGCTTGTCTCTGCACGTTCATTTCCTCCAGCCAGTCTCAGAGAACTGGAAACTGCCCTATTGGAGGAATGACAATTTCTTGCATCTGCGATGGTTGATCATTGAAACCATGGAAAATCGTTGTAAAGTTTGAGTGAAGATCGGGGGTGGTCACATACTAAATTAATGTAAGCTTTGTTTGGTTTGTTTGCCTTTAAACATCTTTTTGTTAATGACCCAAATGTAACGTCATCATATAACTTGCGAAAAGTAAATATGTTTTCATCTTTGTACATAATTCTTGTTTTCTTTAATGCATAAACACATTTTCTATCTTTCATGTAGAATTTTGAGTTAATCTAAGGTTTACTTTTCCATTTTCGTTGATTTTACTGCCTGTGCTTTACTTTTGGAAGCCAGTGTATCTACTCTAGAATAAAACCGAATACTTACTTTATGCCTTAGCTGACGCGTGGTATGTGGCCTGAACACGTGTATATAACAATTTATTATGGTCTCCGTTCCTTGGGCTTCATCATCATTATCACCGAACATTTCATTCTAAGTCTGACAGCCAGAGACAGGACATTCCTGTGGTTAGAGCATGGGGGTTGCACTCAGAGGATCCGAGTTCGAATCCTGGAACTGCTCAAATTGTCCCCGTGTTCACACAGAGTGCGTCCACGTTAAATATGTTGGTCTAAAAGTTCTTCCGAGAGACTGGCAGTATGAGGAGGAGGGTACGGTCCCTGTGAATATCTTTCCCACTGGTTTCCGGTCTAAATTGTGTGGCACTGTACCGGCTTTCAAACAGATACCTACACCTTGTCATGAAGCATTTCCATATTTTTTATACGGAACCCTGGAAGAAAAAATCTGATGTGGGCCTTATATAACGTAACGAACTTTCCTTATATAACGTATGAACTTTCCTTATATAACGTAATGAATTTACCACTTTTACAGTAAAATAAATAGGTTTTTCTTATAGTAGATACTAATATTCTTTCCAAGATATTGAATTTTCGACAATTAGTCGTCATTTCATTGATTTAGCGTCATTTTTATCCATTTGGCGAGATTTTCGTTAATTTGTCAACAATTCAAAAAGTCGCCAAGTTGGCGACATTCCGTCAAAATTCGTCGCCAAAATCTCGCCAAGCATAATGGACAAAGAAATAAGTTATTCTTACAGCAGATAAATAAATATTGGCGTTCAAATACAAAAGTATTACTCAAAGTATCTTTTTTCATGAATGGAACGAGCTAGATCCACGAGAATGATGTCATCCAATATATCGCATGGTATTACTGAAAAGTGAACATGTCTCTCAAGAGGAAATAATTTTATTTTTATTTTATATGACTTTCTGAAATTTTTTTTGAAAAATGTGCAATATCTCGAGAACGGTTCATGTTAGCGTTCTAAAATTTATGTCAATCATTTTCTAATGAAAAATTACATAAGAAATGTCTATATGCGTAACTTTATTAGTGGTTTTGATTTTTTGAATATTTTTTCCAAATTTCATTTGGAAATTTAGGGGTGTTCTTAACATTCGATTGTGTATAAAAACAATAGGCTTCCAGTGTTTACGGATTGTGATTTTTGTACCAAATTTGGATCGAATCGGTCCATTCGTTTGTCAGTTATCGTCTTCACAGACTCTCACATACACACACACATACTTTCACACACACACACACACACACACACACAGACATCACTTCAAAAATGTTTGATTCGTGATCAGGGATGCTTGAAACGTGCTCTCCCGTCGAAAACTCGATTTCGAATTTTCGACCCCGTCACAATACTTTCCTTATACATTATGTATATAAGGAAAGTAATAGGATTTTCTTATAGTAGATACTAATATTCTTTCCAAGATATTGAATTTTCGACAATTAGTCGTCATTTTCATTGATTTAGCATCATTTTTGTCCATTTGGCGAGATTTTCATTAATTTGGCAACATTTCAAAAAAGTCGCCAAGTTGGCGACATTCCGCCAAATTCGTCGCCAAAATCTCGCCAAGAATTATGCACTAAGAAAAAAGTTATTCTTACAGCAGATAAATGACTATTGGCGTTCTAATACAAAAGTATTATTCAAAGTATATTTTTTCATGAATGGAACGAGCTAGATCCACGAGAATGATGTCGCTCAATTTATCGCATGATATTACATATGAAAAGTGCACATGTTTCTCAATAGGAATTTTTTTTTTAATGTGACTTTTTCATAATTTTTTTGAAAAATGTACAATATCTCGAGAACGGTTCATGTTAGCGTTCTAAAATTTATGCCAATCGCTTTCTAATGAAACATTACATAAGAAATGTCTATTTGCGTAACTTTATTATCGGTTTTGATTTTTTAACGATTTTTTCAAAATTTCATTCGAAAATTTAGGGGGGTTCTGAACATTCGATCACGTATAAAAATAATAGGCTTCCAGTGTTTACGGATTGTGATTTTTGTACCAAATTTGGTTTGAATCGGTCCATTCGTTCGTCTGTTATCGTCTCCACAGTCTCACTGACACACACACACACACACACATACTTTCACACACACACACACACACACACACACACACACACACACACACACACACACATACACACACACAGACATCACTTCAAAAATGTTTGATTTGTGATCAGGGATGCTTGAAACATGCTCTCCCGTCGAAAACTCGAATTCGAATTTTCGACCCCATCACAATACTTTCCTTATACATTATGTATATAAGGAAAGTCAAAAGGGCAGCTGTAATGTTATTTGAAACGTATATAGTGGTTTTGTAATATGTATATAGCTATGCCTCTGTACAAAGCGAGATGGGACTTGCTGGCGCCTTGGTTTGTATGCGCTTTTGACATGGGTTGTAAATATTTGGAGATTTGTGTGTTACAAAATGTCAAAGTTGAGCTACAAATCTCTGAAAATTTATAGCCCCTTAAGGTGTGGCTCTTTTCGTGGCCGGTCCTTGGACCACCCGGTTTGTAAAAAGCCCTCCGGTCCTTGAATTTTAGTGGAGCGCATGAAAAATGAGCGTCTCTTCGCAAACCAATGGTGTGAGGCAAAATTGGACCGCCTTTTTCTTATTGCGCTTGGGAAACAGCGAATGGGAATTGGGAGACTTTGTCCCTATGTTTTCGTTCCACTCCTTTTTAAAATTCTGGAAGTCTTTTTAGTAAAATGTAAAAAATTCATATGCCTTTCTGATCTCGAGAGAATAGCATTCCAAGTGTGTGGCACTTGTGTTTTTTTTTGCGAAGCGCGATCCGGCATGCACTTTGATGCATTTCAGGCATGGTATCCGTGGCCCCTATCAACGGCGGCCAATGCTTTCTGTTAGGATTCGACGTCGTGTGTCCGGTGACGTATGGCGACTCGTAGCCAAACGAGCCAGAGCCTAATTCAGCGCGAGGGCGCAATTCTTCGGCCGGTGGCGACCAGTGAAGTAAAGAAAGTCGTCATTTTTTTGGGTTTCGCAGTGCAACACAGCTCTGCCTCTAAACGGCGTGGTGTGGGACTCTTTGCTCCCTTAGCTACATTCAAGCCATCGCAACTATGGTACTGCATGGACGGATTGTTTGCGGGGCGTCAATCCTGGGCCCCTATGCAGTAGACGCGCGCCAACTGGGTGACACCGACTGGAATTAGTGATGTCCGTAGGAGTTGATTTCTACTTAGCCGGGAATTTGTTCTTGACCTACCGGTAACGCTGTACGCAAGTTCTGACCAGCCGCTGGGCCTAAGCCAACGTTAGGAGGTGGAGAAAATCCTGTCTCAGCCTCAACATGTCTGATCCTAATGATGATGATCGTTTCGCAAAATTGCTCTTGACCTACGTGTAGCGGCCTGTACACAAGTTCTGACCAACCGCTGGGCCTAAGCCAACGTTAAGAAGAAGAGAATTGAAGTGGACAGTGTGCCCATCTCCGGAATAATCCTTGTCTGAACTATCGTCATCTGTTTAACCTCAACCGAGCTGATCCGACTGACAGTGATATTTATGAAATGTCCAATACTGAACTATCCATCCCAATAATATTGCTACTCATTTTCCAATGTGCAGAGGGATTGCTACCAGCACCCATTCGAGTGTAGAAGACGCAGACCGTCCGACTCGTCCAGAGGACATGAGCAACTATTTGGACGGCCGGGCACCCATTCGAGTGTCATTTCTTCTGTAAAGAAGATATGGTGAATTAATTATATTTGATTTTAAATGTTTTTCTTAGTAATGTGTTAACAGTGTTTGATGCGATCTCCAGTGTTTAAGGGTAACTTTAAGCTTCAAGGGATATTTGGCCAATAAACTTTTTTAAAAAAAAGTAATTAAATGCAAGTTTTGGAAAATTTTGAAAAATACAAATTAATGTAAAATTAACCGTACACCCAGAGGTCAAGCTATATAATTGGGAAGTAACTGTAATTGGTATGCTTGTTATTAGTATCAATTTAAATATTTCATGTGTTTTTTTTAATAAATTGTTAATTTGGCCACGATTTTGGGACACTTTAATTAGCTTTAGCAATGTACTTTGATCCGTAAGGATCCTACTATACGATTTTGGATGAGCGGACTGGCACTAGTGGTGAGTAATATTTATGTGTTCTATTTTGTATTTATGTGTCAAATTCACCTCACCACACACCTTCTGTTAGGTCAGACGGTTTGGATAGAACAACAACATCTCTGGCTGCCAACTGCTCAGTCCTATTCTGACTTCCGACCTCTCAGTTATTCTGACGGCAATATTACTCATCCCAACTCCATCTGCTAACTTCTAACTTCAACAATTGACTTTCAACTGCCAGTGTGTCCACTGATTCTGTGTTTCTAAATAAGACTACTCAATCTGTCTCCATGAGTCTGACGGCTGTGTTTCTATTTTCACCACATGGAATTATACCACACGTCAAATTAGTATTTGTTAAAAAAATCTGATGTGGGCAACACATGACTTTCCTTATATAATGAATTTACTACTTTTACAGTAAAAAAAATAGGTTTTCCTTATGGTTGATACTTATATTCTTCCCAAGATATTGAATTTTCGACAATTAGTCGTCATTTTCATTGATTTAGCTTCATTTTAATCCATTTGGCGAGATTTTCTTTAATTTGACAACATTTCAAAAAGTCGCCAAGTTGGCCACATTCCGCTAAATTCGTCGCCAAAATCTCGCCAAGCTATACTGATGGAGAAATAAGTTATTCTCATAGCAGATAAATGACTATTAGCGTTCAAGTACCTAAGTATTATTCGAAGTATATTTTCTCATGAATGGGCCGAGCTAGATCCACGAGAATTATGTCCCCAAATTTATCGCATGGTATTACATATGAAAAGTGAACATGTTTCTCAATAGGATTCTTTTTTCTATTTTATATGACTTTTTGATAATTTTTTTGAAAAATGTGCAATATCTCGAGAACGGTTCATGTTAGCGTTCTAAAATTTATGGTAATCGTTTTCTAATGAAAAATTCCATAAGATATGTCTATTTGCGTAACTTTATTAGCAGTTTTAATTTTTTGACGATCTTTTAAAATTTCAATCGAAAATTTAGGTGGGTTCTGAACATTTGATTGCGTTTAAAAACAATAGGCTTCCAGTGTTTACGGATTGTGATTTTTGTACCAAATTTCGTTCGAATCGGTCCATTCGTTCGTCAGTTATCGTCTCCACAGTCTCACTGACACACACACACACACACATACTTTCACACACACACACATACTTTCACACACACACACATACTTTCACACACACACTCACACACATCACTTCAAAAATGTTTGATTCGTGATCAGGGATGCTTGAAACGTGCTCTCCCGTCGAAAACTCGAATTCGAATTTTTGACCCCGTCACAATACTTTCCTTATACATTAAGTATATAAGGAAAGTAATAATTTACTATCATTATAGCGAATCTTTAGCTAGCTCATTATAGCGAGTCTTTGAAGGATCCTCATCAAACCTTAGGAAACTTATCAATCTTTGGTGGAAAGCTTTTGCATTAGTCCATAGCTGTTTTGTTGTACTTAGTAAAGAACCTTTGTGCTCCAACCAGGAATAGAACCTTCGATCTCTGAATTCGTCTGCTGACGCACCACCAGTAAGCTACTGGGAAGAAATTGCAAGCCATTGTCGTTGAAGTGGACTCAGGATTCTCCACACTCTAATATCAGATTAGCCGGCAACTGATAATCTGACTAACCATATCGTACTACTTTTACCTCAAGTTAGCCTCCTGCTGCTCCCCTTTTTACCCAGGTTATTATCCTGCGTGGTCGTTATTCTCTCAATTTGAAATCGGCGTTCAATCTTCCAGAGTTAATCGAATGCAAGTCGTACTACAGCCACATTCAGACCTCCGGCATATTTGCATTAACTTACAGGGTTGATTTGTTTGGATGCCATTATAAAGAGCCTTGCTGCCAATACCGGGAATCGAACTTTGGATATACGAACTGGCATGTCGACGCTCTACCGCTGAGCTACTGGGACGAAATTGCAAGCTCTTATCGAAGTGGACTCTGCAACTATAACTACATAAGTTATACGTAAAAATAAATATATGTTATTATTTGTTTAAAATTATAAATATGATCTATGGAATACATTACTTATTTCGAACCACTCGCTTAATTTAAAATGAATTTATATTAATGTAAATAAATTTATATTAATTTAAAATAATTTAAAATGAATTTGAAAACGGGGAGTTTTATTCCACTTGTAATTTTCCAAAAAAATTACCTAGACGCATTAATTATTTAACTGCTGATAAGCCGTTTAAAAGTCACTGGAAATAAACTTTTATGAAGAATTTCCTGCAGCTGACGCAAAAGAATGAAACTAATCTTTCATCACTCATTTCATATCTGAAAATGAGAGATATATATTTAGCATTATTAAATTAAGGAATGTCTTCTTATCTATTCTAGATTATAAAGTAGAATACCATATTATTTGGAAGATTCATGGATGAAAAATATTTCACTGAGATTCATATTTCTCTCCAGTGTAGGGTACTTTTTGATTTTAGAAAATTTATTTTTCCACGATAGGGAATGTCATAATGTCTGCCCACATAACACTTTTTAGATTATCTTGTAGTAGGTCAAACACCTATTTTCAATGTTTAGAATGTGTAAAATTTTAATTATCGATATATTTTATATTAAGAGTCAAAACATGGACATTTTAACGTTAATAAATAGCTGAGAAAAATAAAATCAAACGTATAAATGACATTATAAAAATTTTGGAAGTCTTTACCAATAAACTTTTGATCTTGAGGAAGTGGTCTTAGGAATAACTAATGTTAATCAGGAAATACGATATCTAAATTAATTATATTCAAATAGTTTTTTATCTTCGCATACAAAAATATTGTACTTTAAAGGGTATGGTACTGTAGAGAGGATATGAAAATTATTTTAAGGGTATGATAATGATTAATTTGATAAATTGTAATCTGTTTTAGAATGATTTAAATTATCCAGTTCATTACGGCATTTTTGAAGTAGAAAGGTTTAAAGTTCTTCTTGAATTTTGGATTTTTCGTGGTTTGAGTGCGTTTGGTTAGATTAAATATTTTGCTTAAACTTTCATTTAAACAACAAAACTTGATTTAAATAAAAATAATCTGATTAAAACTAAAGAATCCTAGTATTTTGGTTACAATCAGTTTTTCGTGCTAATTTAGATTTTTTAACTTAAGACACGTTTGCTTCTTTTAAATCAAGTTTCTATTTACAATGAACACCAGTACATGTCTATCGCATATTGTAAATTGTAGGATAAAATTTGGTAAATAAATATGATGCATTAAACTTGATGTTAAATGCATTGCAATACTATTGTTACGAGTATGTAAAATACTGCACTGTGTTTTGCCTATCTCTAACGGTAAAAATCCCTCACATGCAGCCATTCTTATTATGTGAAAGTAGGGTTCCATACTTTTCGGGACACGAATGCCAGATTGAGCAATTTATCGCCATTTTGATATTTGGCGAGTTATGGTATATACTAGAACATTCTCGGAATATCGAATATTCTTGGAGATAGCCCTATTAGCATTTAATATAGGTTCAATATTGGATCGATATTAAATATCTTGGCATTAAATTGGAAATATTTCCAAATTAATCTCAATATTAGTCAAATATTGGGGTTACACTGGCCTCCAATATTGGCTAGTATTATCATTACAATATTACTCCAATGTTGGTGTTACATTGGAAATAATGGGGTAATATTGACCTAATATTTTAAGCTAATATTGGACCAATTCTATCAAAAGTCCACTTTTTCATATTTTTTCATTATTGGAGCCAATAAAAAGTCAATATTTGGCCAATATTGGATTGCTTTTGGGATAAGCACTTTGTAGACATTTCTACAGAGCGTATATAAAATAGTTACAATTCATTAAGAGTAAAAATCGTAATTATTAACTGTGGCCAGTCGAATACTGGCCAGCCGATTATTTTACTCATCGTCAGCTAGCCAGTAGGACTATTTTACTTATCAACTATTTTACTCATCATAAAGAGTAAAAATTTTAATTATTAACTGTAACAAAACGTAATAACATAATTTGACGTATATAAAATTAGGGACCCAAATTAGCAGATGTATTTTTTTAAATTTGTTTGCAGATGTATTTTTTGCATTTTAACATACATTTTGTGGGGATCTTAAAACCTTTTTACTTTCCTTATATACATAATGCATAAGGAAAGTATTGTGACGGGGTCGAAAATTCGAATTCGAGTTTTCGACGGGAGAGCACGTTTCAAGCATGCCTGATCACGAATCAAACATTTTTTAAGTGATGTGTGTGTGTGTGTGAAAGTATATGTGTGTGTGTGTGTGTGTGTGTGCGTCAGTGAAACCTTGGAGACGATAACTGACGAACGAATGGACCGATTCGAACGAAATTTGGTAAAAAAATCACAATCCATAAACACTGGAAGCCTATTGTTTTTATACGCAATCGAATGTTCAGAACCCCCCCTAAATTTTCGAGTGAAATTTTGAAAAAATCGTAAAAAAATCAAAACCGCTAATAAAGTTACGCAAATAGACATTTCTTATGTAATTTTTCATTAGAAAACGATTGACATAAATTTTAGAACGCTAACATGAACCGTTCTCGAGATATTGCACATTTAAAAAAAAATTATCAAAAAGTCATAAAAAATAAAAAAAAAAATTTCCTATTGAGAAACATGTTCACTTTTCATATGTAATACCATACAATAAATTTGGTGACATCATTCTCGTGGATCTAGCTCGTCCCATTCATGAAAAAGTATACTTTGAGTAGTACTTTTGTATTTGAGCGCCAATAGTCATTTATCTGCTATAAGAATAACTTATTTTTCCGTCCATAACGCTTGGCGAGATTTTGTCGACGAATGAGGCGGAATGTCGCCAACTTGGCGACTTTTTGAAATGTTACCAAATTAACGAAATTCTCGCTAAATGCATAAAAATGACTCTACATCAATGGAAAAACGACTAATTGAAGAAAATTCAATATCTTGGAAAGAATATAAGTATCTACTATAAGAATAACATTTTTTTAAACTGTAAATGTAGTAAATTCATTGCATTATATAAGGAAAATCATGTGTTGGCCACATCAGATTTTTTTTTATTCACATGGATTTCCTCAAAATACTTACACTGGACAGGATATATCAAATAAACCGTTGAAATAGAATATAACATGAACTGCAAGGATACACTTAATTTGAGATTTCTAGCTTCTTCGATTCTCAAATCATTCTAAAAATATCATGTATCCTCTATTGCTTACCCATTAAAAATCCAAAAAATTAAAATGTACCATAAAAAATAACGATATGCCAAATTTCAAGTCACAGTGAATACGCAACAAATCTGCTAACATCTGATAGACGCGTTTATTCCACAACTGATGCAGACCGTCTGGATGCATCCCGTGTATAGTGTTTCAGCTCTCAATGGAGCATTTGAAAAGCGACGAATGTGATGACAGCAGCTGATAGACACGTCTATCCTACAACTGATGTAGTCCGTGTAGATGCAGCGCACGGAAGCTTTTTCAACTCTCAATGGCATATTTACAGGGATAGACGCCAATCTCTCTCTCTCACACTCTACCTCATTCTCTCTCACACAATCTCTCTCTCACACTCTACCTCATTCTCTCTCTCTCACACTCTACCTCATTCTCTCTCTCTCACACACAATCTCTCTCTCACACTCTACCTCATTCTCTCTCTCATTCTCTCTCTCTCATTCTCTCCCTCTCTCATTTTCTCTCTCTCTCTTTTTCTCTCTCTCTCTCTCTCTCTAACTCTCACTCTCGCTCTCTTTCACACTCGCGCCTAGTGTCGCTAAACGGAGCAATAACAGTCGCTAAACGAAGCAATAATTTTTCAACATCTTCCTTAGCTTATTTACACAGACAATATTTTAAACATTTAGTGCGAAATATATAATTAAAATACCAGTTACTTGATTCTAAATTATTTGGATAAACACTGTCTATATTGTATCGCTAAACACTTTGTCACTGATAATTGAGTTTTATTTTTATATCTGTAAATAAGAATCAAATATTAGAATATGTGTGCTGTGAATATGTGTTCGGTTAAAATTATCACAAATGGCATTTCTACAGAAATATCACTGTTCATATATTACTGTTCAAAAATTAAATGATTCTAATATTGGAGAATTAAAATTTGCATTAATCATTTTAAATATTTGGATTTTAAAACAGATATTGCATCAAAGTACATTATATTTTGTCAGTTATCCAATATAAAGAGATCAATCATGCACAAAATATTTTTAAGAGCGATTAATATATATTCAGTGGTAGATGTTAAACATTCAATATTTATCAGCGACAGCTTTTTTGGGTTAAAACGGACTCAATAAAGTACGACTGCAGTTTCCAAAAAAAAAAATTTCATCCTCTTTATCGTCCATTTGACCCAATTCCGAAACAAATTTCCCTACGCATGCGTCTTCCAATTGCATCGGAAATGACTTTTCGGGTTTCTGGAAATAACTTTCAAATGGTTTGTTCGCAATCTATATTTTTTCACGTCTCTCCGCGGAGAAAATGTATTTGAAAAATGCTCGTTTAACGTGGAATAACATATTCCAGAATGAGAAAATGACGTTTTAAATTTGTATTACGGTGATAGAAAGAAATATTTTTTTATGATGATCTCGATTATTTACGTATTAAAAGAGTTTTGTTTTGCATACCCTGTGTAAAGTGGAAAAAATATCTTTTTCCAAGTTCACATCTTTTAAAATTATTATAATAGTTTTTTTTTTAATTCTATGGCAGCAACACATGACTTTCCCAACAAATTCATTTTCTCTTTATTTCATTACTAATTCATTAAATTGAGTTTAATTGCACTATATGACACGCATAATTAATATGAAATTACACTTTCAATCCAGCTTTAATTTTCATTTTGTAATTGGACTTATTCCCCAAACCGGGGTAGCAAAAAAGCTAGCCTTAAAGTGGTGGGGTTCATCTTATTTTTTCGTCGTCAATAATTAAGTATAAAACAAGCATTTAATTGAAACATTTGAGCATACGTTGCTTTTTATTTTAGATTTTGACGTTTTTTGCAGACCATTTCTTAAAGAAACATAGGTTCTTCGTTTCACAATCATGCCACAATCTAATCAGTTCCAAGGCATTTTATAAGTAACTTATGTAACTTATCCATGAAATTTTGCCAAATTTGGTCAATTAGTTTTTCAGTTAGAGTGGATACAGACAATTTTAAGAGTCATTTCTATAAAAAGGCAGGTTTTCTTTTTCAGAATTGTACCAAAAACGAATCAACACCAGAGTGACATACAAGTGACTTACCTACCAAATTTTATGAAATTTAGTCCATTAGTTTTTGAGTTAGAGTGGATACATACATTACACAGATAGACAGACACACAGACACACACATGGACGTCACGCTAAAAATAGTTTCCTCACATTCTAGAGGTCCCGAAACGTGTAGATCCGTCGAAAACTCGAGTTACGATTTTCGGCACGATTACAATAATTTCCCATTACATTACCATCTATTGCCGGAAAAGTAAAAATAGTTTTAATTTATTGCTTTATTAGGACTTAAATGCGTTAGTGCAGCGTTTTTCAAAGTGTGTTCCTCGAAAACCTTGGGGTTCAAAGTCGTGATAGTTTTGTCTGCGTTTTCTTTAAAATTAAAAGAATGAATTTAAATGTGAATACATAAATTGGACTACAAAGGACTTTTCTTCTTTTGGGTTTCCGTCATCAAATTACATTTCAGTTCCTCATCCAAAAGCGTTTGAAAAGCAGTGCATTAGTGAAAGCAAAATCAAATACAATAATGGAAATGCAAGAATGTAGAGGTAGGTACGAATCTTAGGTGTAAGTTTCTGAATATGGTGGATTTTTCAAGCGCACATTTCCAATTTACAATATCTCAGTGTATGTCATATTAGAAATACCGTAACAAGTATCAAGTGTGGCAAAGCAATGTTTTTCTCAAATTTATTTTTTGTGAAATATTTTAATTAATGATAACTATATCAAATTGTATCGTAAGACAGCCAATATTTCTTTCGTTCAACTAAATACGGTATTGGTAACATTTTTGTAATTGGACTCTTTTTTCGATAGCTGGGTTGTATAAAAAGTTCAATTTCATAAATTACTACAAAAATATAGTACAGCATTTAAATAACTATTTCATAAGTTCTTACCTTACTTAAACCATTTTTAAAATTGGAACTATGGGCCTACAGCTATCGGTTCAAACAAATCTTCAGCTATTCACTTTTTGTACGACACCCTGTATAGGAAAAGTAAAAAGTTTGGGGCCACCTGATTTGGTAAAAGCACAGACGATAAATTTTAATTCCACCAATTATATAAAAACATTTTTCGCAGTACCTAAAAGTATATTGCATAGTTAATCCAGCTTATTCGAATAAAAAAGTAAGGATTTGAATTAAAATTTGTAATAAGTACAATACATTTAATTGCATTTACATTAATATATTATTTGCTATTAAATTTTAAAGGAAATGCAATTAAAAAGATGCAAAGCAGCTTGCCTTAGGTTACAATAAGTTGTCATACTTAAAATTCTAGTTTCCAGTAAGATGTTAAGTGTTATCTTGATAAAGAGTATTGATACCAAAATATTCCATCAAAGTGCAAAATACATTAAGTAGAATGAAAATAAAAACATTAATGATAGTACCAAGCAAAAGAAATTAGATTAATGGATTTCATTAAATAATCAAGTTTAACAGTTTTTGGTGATGGATTCAATTTCGAAGAGTTTGAATAAAATATATTTTACTTATTCTTCGTTAAAATGTATCGATTTTCGTTATTACTACATTGTAAGGAGGGTAAATATTTCAAACTTTAAAGCAGCATTTTATAAATCATTTTGTATTATGACTATAGTCAGTTTTTGCTTCATTATCATACAGTGCATCATATTATACTAGACATTTCATCCACGCTTCGTGTATTTCAAATGGTTAATGATCACTGAATGTGGCACATACACGCTTAGTAAAAGTTTTCAAAAAGTTCTCTGAATACCAGAAACCTTTTCAAATGTAAGCATAAAATTGGTACACGTTTTATAATTAGGTTAACACGTTAAATTGGAACATATATTGAATCTTATTTCCAAGAGCGACAAATGATTTAATTGTTTGATTTTTCCATTGCAGCTAAAGGATATACAATTATGGCTTTATCTTTCTGAATCGTGAATATCAATGTTTCCACCCGACAAAATTATGTTGTAATGAGAAGTGATTTTTAAAAGTTAGGAAAACTATCAGGTTATATTTATTCATTTTATGTTTTTGTTGCTAGCAGCGGAACGAGAGCAAATTATCTGTTTATAACTTTTGAGAGGCAAAGTGTTGTAAGATTTTTGAACATAATTCCGTATCATCCTTTCTAATTCGAAATTTTTTTAATTTTGACTGGATTTTGGAAGCTAAAACAGACAAAATGAGACCAAAATCAATATTCTAAATCTAAAACTATGGAAGTGTTCGATAATTATGCACAGCTATTTTGAGTTTTTTTTATTATTCATTTTGCACTGTCATGCAAAATTCGAAATTTTTGAAATGTTAGAATTTATTCTTAGTCTGGAGGCGCTAAAAATGCACCAAATGATTTCAAAACCAATAATATACATTAGTTTTTTTTTTTTTTTTCCCCCAAATATCCAGGCACTTTGATCTTCGTCATTCGCTCTTATTACAGCGGCCAGAATGTAAACCATTTAGCTGTCCATTGACGTTGCCCCAGGCGCACCAGAGGGGGAGGATCACATTGCGCCCACAACACAAACATCCATGCGGCTCGAACCCACAACGTGGAGGTCGAGCGATTTCTACGGAAACGCTTGCCTTGACCACTCGACAACCACGTCAGCTATTATACAATAGTGCAAGTGCTCAATAAATTTTACACTCTAAGTTTTTGAGTATCTCTTCAAGAAACACCCTTAATTCGAAATTTTAACATTTTGAGCTTTTCTTTCGGTCTCGAAGCTGAGACGAATCAAATGACATGAAAACTAAGACTCTAGTTACAGCGTATGAACTCGATAATTTATTTACACCCTCTCAGTTAATCAGTCAGTACAATGCATAATACATAGATTCTTTTCTTTTAACACGTTATTTCTATGCAAAAATATATATTTAAATGGAATAAATTTTAATAAGAATGCTGGCGAAAATAGAAATATCAATTTTGGGAAGCAATCGTACTATTCACATCAAAATTTAAATACACGTTGCAAGTACTTCTATAATAATAAAATAATATGTCGGATTGTATTTCAGTGTCATCTGTAGCGGACAATCTAAGCGTTGTACGGACAATGAACTAGGTACATGGGTACTTCAGGAGTCATGATGATACGTCTGCGCGTTATTTTATAATAATTGGAATTAGTTTTTTAATTATTTAATGTTTTCAATGATTTTCATACAAATGCTTTCCTCTGTGACCTAAAATTTTATTTCACATTTTCCATCACAACACAATCAAAAAGATCGAAAAATTATCTTCCAAATAAATTTTAAAAATAATCTATATGATAAAGGGTCGAACATTCATAAATTTTGAAATAATATATACTTTTCGTATATTGGACACATCTGGCTCCCGGGCCGGTATATGTTGGTACAGTTTCTAGCTTCTAATCCTCGGCGCAGCTTTTTTTTTTCAAATTACGAGTGCAGATATTTTATCTGAATTTATATTTGCCTCAATTTGGATTTCAATCGGTTACTCAGTTTTACAGATAAAGAGATTAAATGGTATCAGACTAACAGATGCAGTTAATCTTATCTGGAAACAACTCCTTACTGAAAACAACTCTTGGGAGCTGGTACTGTAGTAAGTACATGTATCTAAGTAGACCGTTTGTAAGATAGATCCCAAGTATACTGGCCAATCTAGACACAAAGGGGTATTGTGAATTTTTTAAAGCAAGTAAAAAAAGGTTTAGTACATCTAGTGATCAATTGCCTTCCATAAATAAATCTGTTGTCTTGATCATTGATACATAGCTTTTAAAATTTCCTAATGCCCTTGCCAAAATATATTTTACACGAATACTCGATAAAGTGATGAATTAGATATTTGTCAAATGTGTCAAGATATTTCAAAACTCACTTTGTCAAATTTCAGAGGCGAGATAAATGCCCTGTCAGTTGCCGGGTGCAATTTTGAATTACTTTCATACCATATATAGTATGTCACTATATCCGTTAATATTTCGTTAGATATATATGTAACATATTTAATGTAAACCCTTCTGACCTTATTGATCTTCCAAAATAATTTGCCGGTTTTGGTCTTTATAAGCATTTTTGCTGTAAAGAAGTGTTTTTGGTAGGACCCATTGTCATCTTTGAACTCCATTGACGTTACATCACTAATGTGTATAAAGTGATAGTATGCTTATATTGTTGCTTATATTCTGACCTAATGACTTTTACCCGGTCATTTCTAACTGTCTATATGTATTTTTAGCAACGTGTTGCTTACTTTGTGAGCAATCACTTCTGTTTTCATTTATCATAAACCTAAAGGAAGTGTCCGTTACTAATTCCCCCGTGGTGAAGGGGCGCCTACGCATCCCGTCCACAAGACCCCAACGGAAGTGTGATAACGGAAGTTCATTTTGATTTTACATTTTGAGTGAATGCAGCCTATAAGGTATTTATGACTTCAAACAACGAGTACCAAAAGGTGGCAATAAACTTTGATGTAAGGGTCAAACAATGAAAGCAGTCAGACGGTTGCCAGTATCATAAGTTCAAATAAATTTATGTGGACACAATAAAAAATTCCCTCACACATCGAAAGGTCCAGTGGTCCCTAGGCAGTTGTCTCCGGTCAGTGATAACTCCCTCGCACCAGTTCACCAGTGTAGCGACAATTACATTTGTATCTTTATAAGTGTTTGTCTATTTCTTCCCACTTCTAATTTAATATTATTTTCTTTCGTTTGGCAGTAATTTTTCTTAATAATATTGTTTTTAAATATTTTGTATATTTTATCAGTTTGAATGTAGCTTTTCCACATCTATCGGAATATGTGATCGTGTTGTGTGGACAATTTTTTTTTGTTTTGTGTATTTTTACTTTCCTTATATACATAATGTATAAGGAAAGTATTGTGACGGGGTCAAAAACTCGAATTCGAGTTTTCGACGGGAGAGCACGTTTCAAGCATCCCTGCTCACGAATCAAACATTTTTAAAGTGGTGTCTGTGTGTGTGTGTGTGTGAAAATATGCGTGTGTGTGTGTGTGTGTCAGTGAGTCTGTGGAGACGATAACTGACGAACGAATGGGCCTATTCGAACAAAATATGGTACAAAAATCACAATCCGTAAACACTGGAAGCCTATTGTTTTTATACGCAATCAAATGTTCAGAATCCCCCAAAATTTTCGAATGAAATTTTGAAAAAATCGTCAAAAAATCAAAACCGCTAATAAAGTTACGAAAATACACATTTCTTATGTAATTTTTCATTAGAAAACGATTAACATAAATTTTAGAACGCTAACATGAACCGTTCTCGAGATATTGTGCATTTTTCAAAAAAATAATCCAAAAGTCATATAAAATAAAAAAAAAATATTTCCTATTGAGAAATATGTTCACCTTTCATATGTAATACCATGCGATAAATTGGGTGACATCATTCTCGTGGATCTAGCTCGTTCCATTCATGAAAAAAGATATTTTATGTAATACTTTTGTATTTGAATACCAATAGTCATTTATCTGCTGTAAGAGTAACTTATTTCTTCATCCATAACGCTTGGCGAGATTTTGGCGACGAATTTGGCGAAATGTCGCGAACTTGGCGGCTTTTGAAATGTTGCCAAATTAACGAAAATCTCGCCAAATGGATAAAAATGACGCTAAATCGATGAAAATGACGACTGATTGTCGAAAATTCAGTATCTTGGAGAATATTAGTATCTACTATAAGAAAAACCTATTTTTTTACTGTAAAAGTAGTAAATGCATTACATTATATAAAGAAAGTCATGTGCTGCCCACATCAGATTTTTAACTATAGCTGTGGTCTCAATTTTAATTACCTATACGCCTCTTTGGCTGTCCTCACTTGCTTTTTTTGTCATCTGTTTAATAGTAGTTATATTAGATCCTTTGATGTGAACTCACTTTTAGCATGATCATGAAGGCCTGCAGCACATTCGTAACAATTGCATGTAGCCCAATTTTCAAATACCTGCTTTCTATTAAAGAAGTAATAAGAATTTGTACCCATATATTGATTTTAAGGCTTACGTCTTGTTAGACCACCATAAATATGGAACAGAAGCTGTGTTCGATGACACTATGAAATGGAAATAAATCCCTTTAATGGAAATACCCCTTTAAAGCTGTTCCCTAAGATAATGGATGTTGATACAAGATTTTATTAAGCCGTAGCAATCAAGTTTGTTTTCAAAAGTGGTGTTAATAGAGAATTATATTTTTTTGATTAATGTTGTCAATTAACGAAGTATTTTATTGCATGTTACTAATTTTCACAACATAAAATATTTGACTTATATTGATTTATTACTATTCTTTCTTAGAACAGAATAATACACATTACTTCAGATTTTATTTTCCATCGGATGTTATACAACTACACAATAAAAGTAATGTGAAAAATATAAGCTTTATGAACTTAAATTATTTTACCGACATAATATTCTATAATGTATTAACTAATGAGATAATGTTCTAAGGACTGGTTTAGGGATTAAGTTTAAAATAAATACTATTCTAATGGCCTGCAAAAAAAAAATTCCCCCATAATTTATTGTTATTTTCTCTACCTAAACTTTCGACATTGCAATATTCACAAAAGTGGAATAAAGTTCAAATAACTCGATTTAAACTTCGTGTAACTCGTTATTGAATTACTGACGAGTGTTTCAAATTTCCATTCATGAGATTGAAAAATATAGACATGTATGAGGTAGTATTGAATTACTAAAGTAGATCAAATGGCAAGTAATTTATGACTGAGTAGACGCATGGTAGTAAACGACTGGGTAGATAAATGGTAGTAAACGACTGGGTGGCATTTAAGAATAAAACATAAGGCTGAAATAACGTAAAAGAAGGCGTCATTTGGCCATTTTGACGTTGAGCTTACTATTTAAACTGTTAAGGAGATATCCAAAGTATCTTCGAAATAGGTGTTTCTTACTTCTTATTTTTATATTCTTCTGCAATATTATGCATACTTTTTGTTCCCCGTTGACTTTTTTATGCAGGGTATTTAGGAATAGTTGACCTCGCTTTTCAAATTCATCAATTGTTTTTATACCCACACCACTAATTTGAAAATGTCTTTGAACTAAATATGACGTTTAATTCATGAAAGTTTTATTCTTATGGGTAGTGTTTTAATAAAATAATTAGGCAAGCTACTAAAAAAAAATATGTAAACTCATCCGTTGATTAATTATAAACATTTTTTCGGAGCATGTCTTTGATTTTCTTGATCGAACTTCACAGGTTCTTGTAAGCTATCAGACCCGGAAGTCGAAATGCACAGGGTAAGGGGCCACTCATTTTGTTTCAGAGGAGGAGGTATTTTGAGATCGTCAGAAAGGAGGGGGGGGGGTGCATGTAAAAATGCCATTCACGTTCTTCCCAACGGAAAAATTCAGAGTTATTGTCTTATCGAGTGTACAGATATGGCCAGCCTCTCGCATTTACAAGAGCTATATGTGTTGAATATACGGTCAATTATGATTTAACTATTTTTGTTTTTTCAGAGACTGTGTGCGATTTGAATCGTGCATTTTTATAATCGAAGCCATTTTAATTCCGATCAAAGGTATAGTTAAGCAGCAGGTGCTTATTTTGTTAATTTATACGTAGTGAATACTTATTTAGAATACGGGAAACGGTGGGTAATCCGTTCTAGTTTTAAATATATTTCAGTTTTTAACAGATACACGTGCAATTATATGTGATATATTTTAAGGCTCATAATAAATTAGAATTTAATCCCCCCTTTATGTAATTAATTATTCTATTTTCGCATTATATATTTATTATTTTCTTTATTAAAAGGAAACACTAACTATTATTTTATCCTTTTCTGATCTGCAGAACGCATGAAAAAATGTAGCTCAAAAAAGTACCGACAAGGGCTATATAGGTCATAAGTTTCGGTTTTTATTATTTGTTTTCAAATTTAGAAAATCAATAATCTATTGTTTCGCAAAGCAAATGAATGTTTTGCAATTTAAAATTAATTTCTTATTACTTTATATAATTTATTACTACAATTTTGCTACAGTTCCTAAAACACAATTTTAAGTCGATTGTAAGTGGATGTTTATTTAAAATCATACATTCGATTTGATTTAGAATGATTTCCTGGGGATAACTCTCGCTTTATCATATATGCTTTGCAACAACAATTAAAAATAATGTATTCTTTATTGTCATAGCGTTTTAACTGTGTTGACAAATGATAGTTTTTTACTCGTTTTTAATTCATTTTGTTCTTGTTTCTAAATTTTTTATTTTCTCATGCGTGGTATTACGAACGTAGTATTGTTTTTGCCAAAATTTTCAATTTCGATATTTAGATGTCAGCATATGTTTTAATACCTCCTGCACACGTTTCAACTATTTTTGGAGTATTGTCCGCCTGTCTGCCTGATGTGTGTGGTCGCCTTCTTATGTACACAATAGCAGCCACATATATTAATGGATTTTTACGAAACTTTATATCCTACTTTGAATCAAAATATCTAGAACTATACAGCATTTTATTGAATTCGAACAAAAAATTTGAACTTCATTAGAAATTTTATATTTTTTTTACATGGCAGCATAGGACCAAATATGATATAATCATGCATAAAAGGGTTTATTTTTCGCTCGATAATCAGAAGACTTAATAGTTTCAATTATTGTTGCGAAAAATAGCCGCGATTTATTCTTTTTGTTCGTAGCGTCGTTTGCCTCCTTAAGGGAGGGTGGCAAGTCACACCCAGCAAGTCACACCCAGTGAAGTAAGACGCTACAGTAATACGCTGTAGTTGTAATCTCTTTTACCCTCTTCCGATTTTTCAAATTTTTTCTTGAAAAATTTGAAAAAGAAACTACTAAAAATGGATTTTTGTATGAGAAAGTTATGTAAAGGCACACTCAAGTTAATTTTATATCGGGCTACGTCCTGCAGTATACTTTGTTTTATTTATATTTAATTGCAAATTGTTATATTTTACTAGTTTTTTCATACATAGCTTATACTTGCTATATATTTATTTTATTTCTTTATTAAATTGTTTCCATATTTTACTTCATTGTCCGACTGATTTGAGTCGGATGGTGTGAACTATGTACCATCGCGAATAGAAGTGTTTCGTTACCTTCTCGTTCTATTGATTTATTTATATATTTAAATTTTTTCAAGCCGTTATAAAACTACTTAAATCATACCATGACTTCTGATTCGTTCACCACCTAATCAACTCTGAATCGTTCTTTGATATTGAGATTGATTTAGAGATGAAAGCTGTTTTATCATTATATTCATCAATCTTAGGAGCATTCTTTTCGTTTATGAATATTTTTAATTTGCTTTTTTTCACAATATGCTGACTAAATTTGAATGTACTTTGATGACTGATCTGCATTTCCAGCTTTATTACTTTCCTTATATACAGTAATGTATAAGGAAAGTATTGTGACGGGGTCGAAATTTCGAATTCGAGTTTTCGACGGGAGAGCACATTTCAAGCATCCCTGATCAAGAATTGAACATTTTTGAAGTGATGTCTGTGTGTTTGTGTGTGTGTGTGTGTCAGTGAGTCTGCAGAGACGATAACTGATGAACGAAGGGACCGATTCGAATGAAATTTGGTACAAAAATTACAATCCATAAGCACTGGAAGCCTATTGTTTTTATACGCAATCGATGGTTCAGAACCCCCCCTAAAATTTCGAGTGAACTTTTGAAAAAAGCATCAAAAAATCAAAACCTTTAATAAAGTTACGAAAATAGATATTTCTTATATAATTTTTCATCATAAAACGATCGACATAAATTTTTGAGCGCTAACATGAACCGTTCTCGAGATATTACACATTTTTCAAAAACATTATCAAAAAGTCATGTAAAATAAAAAAAATAAAAATTATATTTTCTTTTGAGAAACATGTTTACTTTTCATATGTAATACCATGCGATAAATTTGGTGACATCATTTTCGTGGATCTAGCTCGTTTTATTCATGAAAAAAGATTCTTTGAGTAATAGTTTTGTATTTGAACGCCAATAGTCATTTATCTGCGGTAAGAATAACTTATTTCTTCGTCCATAACGCTTGGCGAGATTTTGGCGATGAATTTGTTAGAATGTCGCCAACTTGGTGACGTTTTTAAATGTTGCTAAATTAACGATAAACTCGTCAAATGGATAAAAATGACGCTAAATCAAGGAAAGTCATGTGCTGCCCACATCAGATTTTTTACAATATTTTATTATGGTGCATTTTTATATGTTTATATTTTTGTACTTACGCATCAGTAGTATTCATAAGTACTCTAACTGCCGTTTTTACATCATTTAACACATTTCATTACACATATTGTAATATTTTGAAATAATAAAAGTTATTTTTTGCAGATGAAATGGTTTTATTTGTTTTTCCTTGTATGCACAAACGCAGATCCATAGCGATATACCACTTGATCCTTTTGCCGAGTTCTTTGTCTCGGGGTTAACGGGGAGCACGAAATGTTTTAGAAGTTGAACTGAAAACCAAATATAATATCATTAAATGTTAATATTATATGCAATTTCTTTTATGAACGCAGGAAAGTTTTAGTAAAACACAGTATTCGCTTCATAATTGCATCATGTTAACTAAATTCTATACAGCAAACCACTACTGAGCCATCGAACTAGCTCTTCAAAATAGTCAAACTCAATTATTTTCTATGGGGGAAGATATCTGAACAGATTCAATTATAATCTGATTTATCTCATAACATCGTGAAAGTATTGTTCAGTTTCAGTGTGGTAATACATGATTAATACAAGGGAGTAAAATCCCATTAGCTTAAATTTAATTTCTTGGAAATCATCCAATGTTATCGTTAGATTCTATCATAATTATGTTATCTATCAGTAATCCTTTGGATACGTTTTGTAGTCTGCTTTAAAATGATAATGGAAATATTGCTTTTGAAGTGAGTTTGAAAACTCGATAATATTTTAAGGAAAGCAAAAGTGACTATCTATCATGCTTTACTTAAAGTATGCCTACATTTATTATTTTTCTTTATACATAGTGTAATTTATTATTAAAGATATAGTATAATATTATATGAATAGAACCTTGCTCTTCTGGCCGGGGCTATAACCGTCAAGCTTCGTACTAGCCAGCTGGCGTTTGCCCAAGTGAGCTGCGAAATTGCAAGATCTTATCGAAGTGCAGGCCTAATATGACTCCACATTAGACTTCTTGTAATGTCAGATTGATGTGCTAGATGGCACTATAACTAACCACATTCTGCTATTTTTACCACAGGTTAGCCTCTTGATGGCATTTTTATTCTCCAGGATGACGTTATCCTCCCGATTTGAAATCGGAAAAAGTTAAACTCCCTGTTAAATAAGTCGGCAAGAATACCCAGTTCCTTGCATAGAGCAGTTGCCGTGGCTTGCTTTAGACTTGCCCCGAGTCATGATTACTTACAGAATCACCTGCATCGAATAGGACTGACAGATAATGTTGTCTGTCCTCTTTGCGACAATGGCGTTCCCATGACTGGAGAGCACCTCAACATATGCCCTGCTGTTCTTGACTGTTTTTCTTTATGTGCTACTGACAGGGCTTTTAGTGACTATTTTTATCGTTCTTCCTTGTATTGGGCTGCTCGTCGACTTATGACCGAGAGGTCGGAGACGGGCATAGGATAAAAAACAAGTTTTGAAATCATCTCTCAACATTTCAGAGCCTACTGAATCCCTGCTAGTTGTACTAGGGTGTCTTTCAGACCCCGGCATCATTGCACAAATCTGACCTAATATGTTCGGGAACTATTTTAAATAAACTTACTGTCCCAATACGGCCTCGATATTCCCACTGGCCATCCGATATTCTCCTAAATGAGCTACTAGAGCGGAATCGCAAGCTCTTGTCGTTAAAGTGGGTTTTTCATGTACAGGAAAAGTACTGTAGAGTCAAAAATTCGAAATTAGATTTTCGAAAGATTTACACATTTTAACATCCTTGAACTCGAATTGAAAGTTATAGAAGTTATTTGCATGCTATGTGCGAGCATGTATGTCTGTGTATGCAAACCCTGCTCTGGGATATTTTTTTCTTTTGCCATAAATTAGCTGCTTTTATTTTTTTTATAATTACTGTTCAAGATTTTTATGCACACATTTAATTTTTATTATTTTCGCTATAGAGTATTTTTTTTTTATAAAATGCTTATAGTTTTCCTCAAGTAAATAGCAGCAGAACATAAAACTGAAACATAAAATGCAATTTTCTGCAATTGTTTGAATAATATATGAATTTATTTTGTGCAACTAATATCCTTAAGCAAAAGTCTTGTATGAAATGTGTAATAAAGATGGTTTACTTTGGTAATCAAGTTTCGTTTAAAAATAGCTACTCCACACAAAAGTTATTTTTTCGCAAATAGCGAAATTAACGTTCGACAGCGCATGACCTGGTATGCATGTAAATATGTGGACAATATATTTTACAAATGGCTGAAACATCTCTCATGTAACTAGGCAGATTTATTACAGTCAGTAAATACTGGATAGGTATTGGTTATAAATGCGATCGATGAAGGGTGACGAAAGGGCTTAAACAAACAAGAAAGATCAATCATACATAAAGCATTGATTATGAAACACTTTCAAACTGCAATGCAATTTTATTCCGAGTAATGCGATACATTCAGCGGTAAGATTTTTAACTTTTTCACAATACTACATTAATTTATTATATTTGAAAAGTTAAAACTTCATCGAAAAAAAATGAAATTTATTCAAATACCGTCATTGAATTATAAATTGCCTGGTTTAAACATCTCTAAAATGCGATACATTCGGAGGTAATATTTTTAAAAGTATCACAATACTACATTAATTTATTATATTTGAAAACTTATAATTTCATTGAAAAAAATGAATTTTATTCAAAGGACGTCCTAGAAATATAAATCGACTGGCTCTATATGTAAAAGCTGTAAAAATTTCATTCATACACTTTTATTCCATTCCTTTCATTCATCACAATACTACAATAATTTATTTTATTTCAAAGCTTAAAACCATGGAAGTACAAGTAATATAACTCTATGCTTAAAACTAAATTGTAAAATCAATTAATGTTTCTTTATATCAGTTATATTGCGGAGTCCAGAGCTAAATAATTTTGCATTAAAAATTTCAGCAATTCTTACCTAACTCATCTTGCATATTTATGCGTTTACATTCTCCATAAGTGAAAATTAGGCTTCGTTGTAGAAATAATCAAAGTTTGAGGATCATTTAAACTCAAATAATTTGGAATCGCGTTTATTTTTCAGAATGTAGATGTAAAGAATATAAGCAGAAATAAAGCGATATTAGGACGGATATAACACTAAATATAAATTAACAAGAAATATAAATCATGCATAAATCATCGATTATGAAACACTTTTCTAACAGCAACGCGATTTTATTTAAGCATCTCTAAAATGCGATACATTCAGAGGTGATATTTTAAAAATTATCACAATGCTGCAAATTACTATATTTGAAAACGTCATCAAAAATAAATTAGCTTTATTCAAATAACGTCATCGAAATATAAATAATCGGGGTCTCTATATAAAAGCAGTGAACATTTCACTCATAAACTTGTTTCCATTCTTTTCCTTCAGAGGTGATATTTTTAAAATTATCCCAATACTACAATAATTTAATTTACTTAAGAACTAAAAATCATGGAGGTAAAGGCACTGTATAATCCCATGCTTAAATCTTCATCAAAAAAGGAAATATAATCGACTGCTTCTCTATATAAAATCAATGAATGTTTCATTCATATCAGCCATATTGCAGACTCCAGAGTTAAATAATTTTGCTTTAACGAATTTCAGCGATTTTTATGCAACTCATCCTACAACTTGATCTGTCATTTTTCATACGTGAACATCAGTCTTCGTTGTAGAAATAATCATAATTTGATGATCATTTAAACTAAAAAACATTGTAATTGCGTTGTAGCAGTATGTAGATGCTCAGAAAAAAAAATAAAGCGGTTGTTGGACGGATGTAGCACTAAATAAAAATTAAAAAGAACTTTAAAAATCACGATTTTGATACAAGAGGATGCTTTATTTTATTTTGAAGTGGGTCACTTGATCTCTTCATATGATATGGGTGTAACTATTATTTCAATTTTTATATGAAAAAATCTACCAAATATATTCTGCTGAATTTTTTTGATATTTTTATGGGATAATTTGAATATTTCCTTAAACTTTCGAAGGAATTTGTGAATTTTAAATTCGCTTCAAAAGTGTTTGAAAAATTAGGTTCCATTGGGTTCAATGTATTTCATTTTTTTCAACACGGGGTCAATCTAAAACTAATTGGGTGATATAATTCATTTATATTCCCATAGGTCCCACAGACCGTCTGAACAACATACTAAAATTTTATTTTGATAAAGTCATTTTTGCGGTAGTTATCGCTCGAAGGGACAGACAGACAGACTGAATGAACAAAGTCATAAACACTTTTCAACTATGATATAAAGCATTAATAAAAATAATGACCTAAATAAAGTACGTTTTTCCCTGACAGATTACTTTATTTTTGATAATACATAAAAGAAATATTGACTGTTATATATTCCGCTTGCTCCAGCAAGCCTTTCATTCAATTAAAATAATCAAAGCAGTACACGCTGAAAAGCGGAAAATACCATTAAATTAGCTTAATTTATCTCTCCCGCACAAAGTACCACACAAAGCTATTTCGACTTAACTATGTACTATCCAAATGGGATGAGTACAGCATTGTAGTTAAATAGCTTTACATTAATCTGGACACATTTTAGCTGACTAGATATTTTGAACCTATATTAGCTTTTATTGTAAGTTAAAGTGTATCGTTTATGCGTAAGGTCTGGTGAATCCCTCTCCTACTTCCATGTTACGTTATGCACATATGTTTTTTGACAATACAAAAGATCCCCGTCATGAAGTTACTCGCTGTGCGCTTATTTAATATAACGTTTTACTAAATTTATAAAGTATATCTGAAAATAACACTGTTATATCTTATTTGCTTATAGAGGTTCCAAATGCTATAAATCGTGGCACGACATCCCAGTGGGTAACGAATGGGGATTGCAGTCGGGCGACCTGAGTTCAATTCCGGCCTCTACCCAAACTGTGGTACACTCGAAGTACTATATCACGTTACACATGAGGGTTCATAAGTCCTTCCGGGAGGTTTGTAGTTGAGGAAGGAGGGTACGGTCCCTGTGAATGCCTCTACCACTGGGTTCTGGTTTAAATTGGGTTAAACTTGCCGGCCGTCTATACAGATATCTTACATTTTTGGTACAGTCGGGCGGTCTGAGTCAAAGAAAGAAAATCCATAAATCGCCATTTGTTTAAATTTAAATGAATACCAGATTTTTGAAACTGGTGAACATTTATATGATAATTCTAAAATAATGATTTCTATATTAATAAAATTTAATCACCTTCACATAGCATGTACTTTAGAATGAACGTTCTTATAAAGAGATGGGTCATCATAGGCATTAATTAATAATCTTTGTAATAATTAACAAGAAAGATCAATCACGCATAAAGCATTGATTGTGAAACCCTTTCCAACTTCAATGCAATTTTTACAAAAATCTGTAAAATGCGATACATTCCTCGGTGATATTTTTAAAATTATCACAATAAAACATTAGTTTATTATATTTGAAAACTTCATCGAAGAAAATGAACTCCATTTAAATGACGGCATTGAAATATAATTTACCTGGTTTAAACATCTCTAAAATGGGATACATTCCTCGGTAATATTTTAAAAATTATCATAAAATTACAATAATTTATTATATTTGAAAACTTTATTGAAAACAAATGAACTTTATTCAAATGACGTCATCGAAATATAAATCGCCTCTATATAAAAGCAGCATTTCATTCATAAATATTTTTCCAATCGTTTCATTCATCACCATACTATTTATTTTAATAAATAGTTTAATTTATTTTATTTAAAAATTTGAAAAATTGTTATCTACCACATTTATTTTAAAATGTGAAACCTTTCTCATATATAAAATAATTAAACTCTTGGAAAGATATTTATTATATAATATATCTCTTTTCTTTCTGGAGGCTATAACGAGAGTCAGAATTTAATTTTTCTTTCTGGAGGCTATAACGAGAGTCAGAATTTAATTTTTCTTTCTGGAGGCTATAATGAGAGTCAGAATTTAATTGATTTTTTTTTTCTTCCTATATTAAATACTTTTTATTTAAAAAACTACCTAACATATTTTACTGAAATTTGCTTTATATATTTTATGGGATAATTTGAATATTTCCTAAAATTTTCGAAGCAATTTGTGAATTTTAAATTCGCTTAAAATATTTTTGAAGCATTAAGTCCCATAGGGTTCAATGTATTTCATTTTTTCAACCCGGGTTCAATAAAAAACTCATTGAGTGATATTATTAATTTATATTCCCATAGGTCATTTATATTCCCACAGACCGTCTGAAAAACATACGGACATTTAATTTTGATAAAGCCATTTTTACGGCAGTTATCGTGCTAACGGACTGACCGACAGACAGACAGACAGACAGAATGGACAAAGTCATAAACACTTTCAACTATGCTGTAAAGTGTTAATAAAAATTTCATTTTGATAAAGCCATTTTTACGGCAGTTTCCGTGCTAACGGACAGACAGACAGACAGACAGACAGAATGAACAAAATCATAAACACTTTCAACTATGTTGTAAAGTGTTAATAAAAAGCAAGCAAAACATTCAAATAAAATATATATATTCTTCTTAGTAGCACAGTAGCTGAGGCTGTTGACAATACGATATATCGGAAGAGTGTTTTACAATAGAATTAGAACAAATTAATTCTAAATGTTAAATGCCAATGGATAACTGGTGTCAAAATAATTTCGAAGTTGTACTGTAATCTGATATCTGAAGGATAATGTACGCATCATATTAAATATACAAAATATTTTTAGTAGTAGTGCGATCAAGATAATCGACTGGCTTGCCGAATACATGTGCTTTGATTCAGTGAAAAACACTTCAGCGAGAAATCAGTTATTTTCAACTACTTGAAATAAAGCCTTAGTTAGATAAGAATGTGAGGCTGAAAGTAAAATTTAACCAGCATATTTTTTTACTAAAATACGCTTATTCAAGACTGATAAGGAATAGTTTAGCTGGTTTTACTTGACAATGATTGGTATAGTTTTTTCATTTGTTCACTACAACTATTTAAAAAAAATATTTTATCTTGAAAAATGTATTTTTTTAAAGTTGAGTTTATTCCTTACCATAAAGCTTGTTTTTGATTCAGGATTTAAAAGACATTATTTCGTACTTTGAAAATAAAATAGCAATTGCAAATTTTATTATTTATTGACTTCTATGTAATCACACACTAAAACGAATGTGAGAGCAGATTGCATTTATCATTTTTTATAGGTTTTTAAAAGTATTTTGTTACTATTTGTTATTGTTATTAAAATAATTTATGTAGGTCAGCTTAATAAAACTGAACTAGAATTAGAAAACTAGTTAAAGAAAAAAATATATAAATTATAGCTTTAAATGCATACTTCATTTTCTGGTAGTAAAATATTTACAGAAATGGAATTAATTGCTAATAACTTAATTTAAGACCCGCAATATTAATGCATTGCAAGAAAACTCAACGATGTTTACTCTTTGATTTGATATTATATTTCTGAATCGATAAGGGTCACTTGTGTCACCAAAATGTTGACTTTTCGTACTGTGTCACCTTTAAAACTCAAAATTATTTGAAAAATAGTGTCCAAGATTTAAATATGGATCCACCTGTTTGCGATTTTTGAGGACAATACGTGCAAGATATCATTTATTTACCTAGTAAATTAAACTCTCTACAAATTAAGACAGTTACCCGCTAAGATAATATTGTATATATTAATCTAAAATGTACCATGCATATGATAATACTAAAATTAGAAATACACTAACGTACAACTTCATAACGATCGACCCTGCATTTAAATATTTTATTTAATAATGCTCCTCTGAGCCATTTCCTTCCCTTTAATATTATAAATGTATTTAAAATGATATGCTTTTAACTCTAATAGTCAAGGATGACATTTATAAATGTATGAGCAAAGAACATTTTAATATGTAAACAATATGCGCATACATACGTATTATGCATTCTGAAATAGGAGCTATATACAAAATAGCAATGCGAATTCCGGTTTATAAATCATTCATACTTTACCCCGAAGAAAGTACATATAACTGCCGACTAAAACAATGTATTATGCAAGCAATTATCTTGAGTTCTGAGCTTTTTGTTTGAGAAAACTCACGCACATAGTATTAGTACGATGAGGGACGTTGCATGCTTATTGTTTTATATTGCATGATTATTTACACTGTTTCTAATAATTATATTACACATTATTCAGTAATTTACTTTGTTTACTAAAGGCAATTGCGTTTTTAGATGAAAACTTATTTTGGCAAATGTTTATTTGTTAACCATTAAGTTATTAAAAATAGGAACTTGAAAAATGCCTGGGACGAACAAACACGTTTTAGAATTCACTCTAATGACATCTCTGTAGTCGATTTTTTGCAAATACTTTACGGCGTAAATAATTCACCTTATTGAAAACAAATGTATGATTCAAATTTTGCTTCTTACTGGAATGTGAGAATAACGTGACGCCTTTTTGTTTTTGTGCATGTTATGGAGAGTATATAAATAAACATTCAGTGTAATATTACAATTTCCCCCAAAAGTATTCAATCATGTGTATAGAAATTTCTAGTAAATTCTGGATTTTACATGAATATAGCTAAATTGTGTCAGATTACGCTTAAATGTGATCATTGTAACGGCTGAGAATTTTGTACTGCAGAATTTGTGTGGCTATTTTTCTAACATTATTCAATCGATTGAAACCAAATTTAGTAGTAAGAAGGGTTTTTTATTCTTCCTCTTTCTAATCAAACTTGGCCTAGTCTAAGCTAGACCAAGTCTAAAAGACTATTAGTCTTGGATTCATTTAAAACTAGCTCTATATTTTTCAAGAAAACGTCTCAGGTTACACTAATACAGAAGATGCTCAGACGATGCTGGGAGAGCCATGCACTCGGAATAAAATTCGAATATCTCTCTTCACTCCGTACAATCTGCATAAGATTTAAATGCCCGCATGTGAATCTCAAAAGGGTAGTTTGTCAAATCCTGTCCAGGGAAAACTCGAAGGCTACACAGTGTTGATATCCAAGAAACCATTCGAATGTAGAAGACTTCATACCACAATGTTACAGACCTTTGCTTTTGCATATGTCTCCTTGAAAGTTAACCTGTAATTCGATGATGACGTTCTATTCGTTCTAGTCTAAGCTAGACCAAGTCTAAAAGACTATTAACTTTGGATTCATTTAAAACCTGCTCTATATTTTTCAAGAAAACCTCTTAGGTTACACTAATACAGAAGATGTTCAGACGATGCTGGGAGGGCCATGCACTCGGAATAAAGTTCGAATATCTCTCTTCACTTCGTACAATCTTCATAAGATTTAAATGCCCGCGTGTGAATCTTGAAAGGGTAGTTTTTCAAATCCTGTTCAGGGAAAAATCGAAGGCTACACAATGTTGATATCCAAGAAACCATTCGTGTGTAGAAGACTTCATACCACAATGTTACAGACCATTGCATTGGTATATGTCTCCTTGAAAGTTATCCTGTAATTCGATGATGACGTTCTAGATGATAGTGGTCTCTTTTACTAGTCTGTTGATAATTTCATTTTTTTTGGATTAATGTTGAAAGAAAGCCACAGAAAATATATTTCACAATTTTGAGATAACAATTACTTCAGTATTTTGATGCTATGTGCATTAGTTTTATTGATAGCTGTCCACCAATTACTCAGATGTGAATTGGACTTTTGTTGCTGGCTGGGATCCAAAAGTTATTAATTTTATTTTACGATAACGAATAATTTAGCCATTCGACAATGACCCTGAGTTCCGATCGAAACACAGAACTTTACATGGATTGTAAATTGCAAACACAATTTTCCATGTCGTAAGAAATACCGGCATGTACATGTTGGACTACAATCCTCAACACAGAAACACAGAAATGCAACCCGTTGAAGAAGGGCTCTATATATGATGAACTGTATGCACATAAACAACTAGGTTGTGAATAAGTAATTCCATTTCTAAAGTGTTATGCGAATACAAATATCGAATAGACACTATGATTTGGTCTGAATTAATATGCTATATGTCCACCATGTCGGACAACATGTCCTGGTATAAAGTTTGATATCAACTGAAACAGTTTCTGAATAAAATATTTTTTGTTTTTGTGGGTGTATAGAAGAATAGTTGTCTGAAAATGGTATGGAGTGTCAGTTAATAGCTATTTACCAAAGGTATGTTTATTTAAAACTTATAAATTGTTACATATCGATGAAAAATATAATTTTGAAAAGTATAATATTAACATCCTTTTAAACGATTGGTAACATTTTCTTATAATTGTGATATCATGAAGATAAATTTGAAATTATAAATACGGAATATTTCCAAACAAAGAAAAATAAGTTAACTTAAAAATTGAAGAAGTGGACATTTATGAAAAATGCATTTTGCAAATACAATATATGGTATTGCATATAAAGTACTGAAATATAATAGTTCAAGATTACGCTTGCTCTGATGACAAATAAATATAAAATTAGAAGAGTGTAATATAGAACAAATATTGCACTTATGCAATGAATTTCCAAGAGTAGTAGGATCATCAATTAGTATTAGAATTATGGACAGAGAACATTTAATTTATTTTCATGAAGAAAGATCAGAACATAATTTATTTTATTTTGATTATATTTGTTATTTAAAGATGCGTTTATTCAGTGTTGAAAATTTGTTTCAAATATTTCCTTTTAGTGGTGGAATTTTGTTAGAAGGCAATAAAATTGTATTTGATTGCTTTTACTTGTGTTACAAATACAATTAAAAATCCTAATTTTGTTAATTTGTTGAAATAATGAGGAAAAGGAGACAATGATTAGTTAAGATCCAGGTAAAGTATTTAGATGAAGTATAAAAGTTAATATTAATTAAGGGTAATTAAGAGTAAGTGGACATTTTTTATGTTGATAATTTATTTGCCAATCTGATTCAGACTCATGTCCAAGATCATTTTTAAATTTTTAAATATGGTCTAGGATAATGATTAATATTATTCTCTCATATATTTACATTATTTCCTACACAGAATACTATCTGCAGATCAGTTGCCTATGTTGTTAATTGGGTGTTTATCAAATGTATTAATAAAACTATTTTACTTATATACTAAGCGAATTTAATCTCTTTATTAATGATTTTTGAATTATTATTTGATGGCCAGAATAAAGAATTTATAACATTATTGCTTTAATATATATTAGATCTTCATAGCTTCATATAATTTTGCTTGATGTATGTTATTAGTTTTGTTACCATGCAGAAGACAGGCGCTACAGAATCTTGGGTTTTAGATCCGTTTATATAATATTTGATATTTGGTATTAAGTTATAAGTTGAATAACACTTTCTGAAGTTAATTGATAGATTGGAGCAGCATATTATATATTTTTGGTCATATTTTAGAGGAGGGATAAAAAAATAATATTTTTTGAATTTAGATTATTTTTTGATTTTTAAATTTTGAGAACTATTTGTTGTTGTTGTTCTTATTCTGATTAAAATTCAATTGATAGGATGACAGTAATTATGCTTATTGATGCATTGAATAAACGTTCTATATTTTCTACCAGAGAAATTCTATAATATATTACATAAGAAACTGAACACTACACTTTATAATGTTTAAAATTTCAATAGATGGTCAACTTATGCTGTAGATATATTCTTTGTTCACTTTACGAATGAAATTCACATTCGATTAATATAAAGGATTGTATATCGCAGTAACCCTATAATAACTTATACTATATATCCTTTGTTTCGAATTATATAACAAAGGCATCTTTACTGCTGTAAAATACTCTAAAGGAATGAAGTTGGTATTTAAAACATTATTTTGAACACTCTATTATCCATTTGACCCAGTTTTTAAACAAATTTCCTTGCGGATTTGGCTCAAAAGCCTTGAGAATGACTTTTTGAATGACTTTAAATGACATTTTTGCAATGCATAATTTACTGCATTTCCAACGTATTTTCATGACAAAAAGTCCGCAATTGTTGATCATAAAGTATGAAATATGCTATTAGAAATGATATAGTAACTGCCTCGAGACAATTTAATATATGCACTACGAAATTATATTAATTTACCTATTGTAGAATCAAACAAATTATTGTAATAAAAGTACCTGTCTAGAAATTTTATTTAAAAAAAACCCTAAAAAATCAAATTTTGCACAAGCAAGAAAGTGCTAAAGCACTCACCTCACCACCGGCGTATTATAATTTCACGACCTCGTTATCACGGTGGCAGATGGCGTGTTGATCAACGAACACAAAATCAAGGATTTTAGAATATTTTTGTTGGATTATTTACTTTGAACCAGTAACGAGAAGGACAATATCTTACCCTCGGCCGCATTTAACAATCAGAAGGGCTCAGGATTATAGTCATAGTACTTTTGCCAGTAAAATATAGATAGAAAGGAAGTATACAAGGTATCCCATGGAAAGTGAACAGTGGACGATTTTTTAAACCGTTGGCTGTAGACCCCCAAATGTAAAAAATATTTAAATAAATTAGGAAGTTATGAAATAGTAATTTATATGATGTACCATATATTTGTACAAAGTTAACAATATTAACTTTTTATATAGCTCCTGTATAAATAAAAAGTCATATTACAAAAATGTTGCCAGTACTTCATTTAATCAAAGAAAGGAAAAATTTGGCTCTTAAAAGTTCAAATTTAGGACGAAATACATTATCATTCTTCCATGACTTACACAACTTTTCCATGTCTTCTCGTTACTCTCTTAATCATTAAAATTCATGAATCGATGGAACGTTTGCAAATTGAATAGATGAACAGAAATCCTTTAGTGTGGTTTTAAAAGAATTTTTAGTGGTTTGTTTTTGAAAGTATCAAGGACAGGCAGACTTTACTGTTTTTTTAACACTTCTAGGTAAATTATTTTAGCACTTCAAGGTAAATAAAACATATTTCTCTATCTTTACTGGCCTGTCAGATATTTTACTGGCAAAATCAATGGAAATATAAACATGCTTGTCAAGTTTGGATATCAACTAGGATCATTTAAAACCACAGTTTTCAGTAGGCTCAATAAGCATATAATATATTTTGTCACTGCACTTTTTCCACCAGAATATTATCCCTTACAGACGAATCGGAAAGAAATGTCGCATGTGGTACAGCAGATGAATGTGGTACAGCAGATGAATGTGGTACAGCAGAAAAGCATGTGGTACAGCAGATAGCGGGTTCGAGTAGACTGGTGGCGGGTTTGGGTAGACCAAGGAAGATGTTAATTACTTACGACCTAGACTCTCGAATATCAGTAGGTCTAAAAATTGGCTAAAATGCCTTTTTCACTATTTTCCATTAGTAACTATTGTCTTCCTGAGCCATATCGTTGATAAAACTAATCTGTTGATTGCAATCGACATACCAGCTGCAGAATAAAATCTCTAGAAGGATGCCGAATTTATGGAAAATGTGATAGTATTCCTTCATTGTATCTCCAGGTGATTGGTTGCATTTGTCGTAAATCAAAATCATTTCAGATTTCGGCATTACTGAACAAAGCCATTATTAAACCTAGTTAGGTAGTGGAGTTACTTAAATATTTAAATACAAAAGCATGAATCGACATAATAGTGGCATAAGAATTTTTGCATTTAGAAGTATGGGTCTACAACCAACGGTTCAAGAAATCTTCCACTGTTCACGTTCTATGAGACACCCTGTCTTCTCTAAGGCCTAAATATTATAACTAAAAAGTTCTGAGCACTTGGAACTTGGTTTTTCAGACATTTCATTGTCTAACTCCTTCTGAAAAGAGGAAATAGCCACTATATTGTGATTCAGAGCTGGTGAAGGATTGACTTGGTGACTTTTCTTGTATGCAACTCCTTCCTTTGTTGTGCTGCCACAATTGTTTCACTGTCATCTAATTATTACTCAACTTTTTCATATACAATATTATTTTAGTGAATACTGTATTTTTACTTTCCTTATATACATAATGTATAAGGAGAATATTGTGACGGGGTCGAAAATTCAAATTCGAGTTTTCGACGGGAGAGCATGTTTCAAGCATCCCTGATCACGAACCAAACATTTTTGAAGTGATGTCTGTCTGTGTGTGTGTGTGTGAAAGTATATGTGTGTGTGTGCGTGTGTGTGAAAGTATGTGTGTGTGTGTGTCAGTGAGCCTCTGGAGAGGATAACTGACGAACGAATGGACCGATTCGAACAAAATTTGGTACAAAAATCACAATCTATAAACACTGGAAGCCTATTGTTTTTATACGCAATCGAATGTTCAGAACCCCCTAAACTTTCGAGTGAAATTTTGAAAAAATCGTCAAAAAATCAAAACCGCTAATAAAGTTACGCAAATAGACATTTCTTATGTAATTTTTCATTAGAAAATGATTGATATAAATTTTAGAACGTTAAAATGAACCGTTCTCAGGATATTGCACATGTTTCAAAAAATTACCAAAATGTCATATAAAATAAAAAATATATATTTCCTATTTAAAAACATGTTCATTTTTCATATGTAATACCCTGCGATGAATTTGGTGACATCATTCTCGTGGATCTAGCTCGTTTCATTCATGAGAAAACATATTTTGAGTAACACTTTTGTATTTAAATGCCAATAGTCATTTATCTGCTGTAAGAATAACTTATTTCTCCTTCCATACCACTTGGCGAGATTTTGGCGACGAATTTGACGGAATGTCGTCAACTTTGCGACTTTTTAAAATGTTGCCAAATTAACGAAAATCTCGCCAAATGTTTAAAACTGACGCTGAATCAATGAAAATGACGACTAATTGACGAAAATTTAATACATTGAAAAGAATATAAGTATCTACTATAAGAATAAGCTATTTTTTAATGTGAAAGTAATACATGCATTGCATTATATAAGGAAAGTCATGTGCTGCCCACATGAGATGTTTTTAATTTTGCGTTGTACCGTGCGTGATAATTAAAATATTTGAGTATATTTTATCATTCATTGATGATTTGCTTCTTCTTGGCGTACTTATTTTTCATGTGTTTAAAAATTTTCTAAATATAAATAAATATTCTTTGTGAAACAGATATTTATCCAAATTCTTTATTAGATCCAATTTGCTCTATTGGGGACATGCCTATTACTGTAGAAAATTGTTATGACTATAATAAAATTCAACTTTGTTATAGGATCCAATCCTGTACTACAAATAACAACCTTTTCCTGTATAAAAAATGCATTCGAAGACTTTCATCTTTGAATATTTCCATAATATTATGAGACTTATTCCTGTTTAAAAACAACATCCTTCTTTTAGAAACGAAATATACAAAAGCAAAATCAAAGACTTTTTTTTCAAACAAATATTTAGCCAGGTCCTTTATTCGGTGCTATTTGCTCCATTGGGACATGTCTAAAAATTGGCGGAAATGGTTATAAATAAGGCTATAATAAAGTTGTATTTTGCTATATTACTAGAACATACCGCTGTCCATAAAAGTATTTATTCGAAGAGTTTCACCTTTGAATCTTTGCCTGAAATGATGAGACTTATTCCTGTTTATTGACAGTATCGTGCTTTTAGAAACGAATTATACAATTGTGAAATCAATGACATTATTTTTTCAAACAAATATTTAACCATCTCCTTTATTAGATGCTCTATTGGGGCCATGTCTAGAAATTGGTGAAATGGTTATGGCTATAATAAAGTTGCCTTTGGCTATAGTATTCGATCCTGGACTATTGCAAATAACCATTGCCCATGAAAATCTGTATTAGAAAAATTCCATCTATGGATCTTCATCTATGGATCGTTTCAAAATATGCTGAAACCCATTCATAATTAAAGATAGTATCCTACTTTAAAAAACTAATCATACAATTGAACAACAGAAGAATACTGCAGCATTTTCTAAATTTCTTAACATTTTTTCTTATGTCTAAACTTTACTAAAATTACTGAATATCAAGATATCATGGAATTTTCGTTTCTGCAATATAATTAGCAATATATATCAATATTTTGTATACAGTCATTTCTACTAAAAACAGTAGAATCAGTGAAGATATAAACTTTACAGGAATGTAAATAATATGATCAATCTGAGCCCATTTATTAATGTGTTTAATATACTATGTGATGAATTTTATATCACATATGATATTAAGCCAATCTGTCACGCTCTACCTTATTTTGTTCAGACTTGTATTATTACATTATATTCGTTCAAACAAACATTTGTCTAATGTCATCTGCAAAAAAAATATTTTTTTAATAACAATATAAAAAGTTGATTAAAACTAACAAGGGGATTGGGGGTAAAAACAGCCTATTTCGTGCGGATAAATCAAGAAATCACCACACCCAACAAATGTATGAAAACACGTTTTTACCTTTGATTTATCGAAACGTTTTGATATTTTTTTCTATCTCTCTATGAATATGAGCACTGGTTTTTTGCCCTTGAAGACTGATGTTATATTTTATCAATTTTTTAAACTATATAATTAACGGAGTATTTTTACCATAGATGCTACCTTACAGTTAACAACACTAACGACGAGAAACTATTTACAGAATAAAAATATCTTAAAATAACATATCATTTTCTTTAAAAAGTATTTTATCGTTCATTTTTTTTACCACCAATTATTACTTTTTAATTTTCTGCATTTTTGTTAGTTAAGTTTTTTGTGTCATTTTTTGCTTTTACCCTGGAGAATTCTGTGATAGATTTTCAAGACCTTTTTCAACACATTTTATTATTTTGCTTGGAGCAATAATTAATATTTCATTGTCACCTTATGCTTTACTTTAATTAAGACATCTTAACCTGTAATTTTATGTAAATAATGAATTCAAATTAAAAATCGTAATATATTTTGAATGTTTTAACTTTTATTTTTAAATTTTGTTTCTCCGGGTGTGACAAGATTTGGCACGTAGTCAAGTGTTTGAAACTATATTCAAAAATCAATTACAACTTTTAATTAAAAGTGCAATATAATAATGTGAATCACATAAAATGTGGACAACAGTTATGCAGAACAACTAAATACAAATTTTTATGCACAAACGCTATCACTAACCAACTATTATGCAAAATAAATAAATTCGGCTTCCCCATATCATAAATTCATTTTATTTTGGTAAATTCGGTATTTACCAATAGCACGTATTTTAGAGAACTATGAGTAATCTAAATTGAAGCTTGTTGCAATGCAACGCAATGTTTATGATCACAACAGCTACTTTGATCTGGAATTTAAGTATAAAAATAATTCGAACCAACTATAATCATGTATACTTAATAAGGGCTCCCCCTAGCTTACTAAGAGCTCGAACCCGGCATACATGGAGTCAAGTGCACAAACCGTTTGACCACATGTGGCTTTGAGGGTACAGAAAATCATTTGTTGCAGATAAAGTCTGCAAAATTGTGGCGCCTACTTTCATTGTCTACATTGGATTGATGTTGTTGCTGTTGTTACTTATACCCCGTGGTGAAGAGCGCCTAAGCACCACGTCCACTAGAACCCTGGCGTTATCTTACACCTTTCTGGTAGGTCGGACGGTCTGGGTCTCAACAACTAGACCCCTGGTCCAATGGCGAAGGGGCGAGAATTTGCAGCTTCACTTTTATTAAGGCACCTCAAGGGCGGAAGTCTGACTTTGCCTCGACAACACAACACCCATATCCGCTGGCGGGATTCGTACCCACAACCCAGCAATCCAGCGATCAGCGGGAGCGCATGCCCTTGACCGCTCGACCACGGGATCGGCACATTGGCTTGATGATGATTCTTAATACTGAGATTTAAGGAATTTTTCCGGTTGATGCAGTTTGTGCATGATTGCATGTTAGTGTAATTGTGCACAATGGATCAACACCATTTCACACTAAAGATCAACAATCAATATTTTTAAATGGCGAATGTTTTTGACATTTTAAATCAATGTATTTTTTTCTGTAGAATCTACTTTCTCTGAAAATTGAAACTGATCTAGACGTTAAAATATTTTATTCAATAAAATATAATACCATACTATTGTTTGTAAATGCACAATCTTGACTATGAGTTTAACCCCATTTTCAGAGAATTTTGATAAGTTTCCGAAAATACTAGAAAGATAAAGGAAATTACTTATATAGAAACTTCAGAACAAATGTCGAACATTATGAAATGCTTTCTGATTTTATTTATAATTTATTATATATATAAAGGTAATGACAAGCCAAATTATGCTTATTTCGATTTAAGAACTGATAATTTGGAGAAAATTCTTTGAGTAAGTTCATTCAACTAAAAAGCGTATGTACTGATTGCAGACCTCATACATTTTTTTTTACAAACTAAATTTTAACTTTGTTTAGGTTTACAATAATCAATAATATTTTTATAAAATATTTATTAACAGTGTTTTTTTTTATGGAAAACAATTAAAGACGTTTATCAGCATATTTACATGTTTTATCCAAATTATAGTGTTTGTAAAATATGTTTGCAAATAATATTTGTTAAAAAGTTGGTATTTAACAATTTATAGTATTTTATGGCATTTTATCCAAAAATTTACTTATGAAAATATATGTGTTTCACATCAATTCTTACGTAACAAGTGTTCATATTAAAGTGATGTAATTAAATATTAAATATTTCTCATTACCAACTGTAGTTTGTCATAATTTACTTATCCTAAAATGTAAACTAATAACTCTATGTCTAACAAATAATAACCCGTTTATCTAGAATATTTATTAAAAGCTAAATTTGCTTAATTTGCACACTTGCAGTCGTAAGATATTTAACTGGAACACGAAACATACTTGTAAGCAATAAACTCTAATCACTGAATTTTACATTTAGGTAGCAAACAGTTTGAAAATTAATATATACATATTTTTAATTAAAAAAATATTAAAACGTCTATAAAAGGATAGGAAGAAAATATATTTACTCATTAAATAAATAAAATTATATTAGGAAATTTGACACATGAAAAATTTAATTTGCTTACATCATCTTCTTACATCTGTCTGTCCCCTGTAAGGTGCCAACCTTACAAGAACATATTTTTTACGGGACCCTGACCAATTTCAGTCGTGGATCTTACCGTAAAAAACCGGTTCCAGTCAGGTTTATACCTAACAGACATTTTCGGCACTCCTGGAGCAGTGCGACGAACCTAAACTTTTATTGTATGTAAACTATACATATAGATGCGTCAACCGGGTACAAAGAGTGTATTTACATATATACAAAAGAAATGGGGCTGTGTACCAGGGACAAATATTCAGTGGATTCTTCTTGGTGTATTTCTTTTTCGTTTTCGACTCCAGCAAAGGGTGCAGGGTTCCCTTACAATTTAGCACTGCATGTGCGGGGGACTTGTTGGTTTTTCAGCTGAAGTATCTTCATTCCTTTCGGCGTCCGGGCGTCCGTCACCTCCTGCAGGTGTCTTCCCTGTCTCGAGCGATACCTCAGGAACTGGTGACCCGGAGGCAGATTCCAGGCAAGCTGGGCTAGCAGGGCGAGCAAGAGAGGTGACTTCGTCTTCATCTGTAGCCATCTTCTTTGCTTCGTTTGATTCCGCTGGATTAGTTGACCTGGAGGCAGTGTCTAGGGAAGCAAGGTTTGGAGAGAAGGCTAGTGGGATTGGGGAGATGGGAGTAGTCATTTGTTCCTAGGGATTACGAACTTACAACCGTCCGAATCGTATGGGAGATCTGGTGCAATTTCCCATGGGGTTTTTGGGCTATTTTCCAGGTCTGAGACCAGTTCTAAGTGAGCTAGCACCGTGTTGACATTAATTGAATCGCTTTCTTGGAGCGTAGTGCTCTTTTTCGTGTCTGCCTCAGTTGTAATTTTATTCATAGAGGTTGAGCCACTTTTACTCCACCCTCCTACTTGTCCACTTTCTTCGACTGGTTTTGGTTTATTCACAATTTAATTTGTAAGATCATCTTGGTGTCTGGTGGAACCTTGGTCTGTCTCTAGTGCTTTGTCTCTGCCTCATACTTCAGGAACAAGCCAGCCATGCTTAGATTTGTTGTTTGAACTGTCATTGCTCCCTGCCATACGTTATTGCTTTTTAGGTGGTCGATTAATTGTGATTCTTTGTTGCTTTTGGTTCTTTCACATCTGAATCCAATGTCGAATTCCAGTTTCTAGTTCTCAGTTTTGGTCCAACTTATGCCTATCTCTTGTTTCCTTCTTTCAGTTGATGCCTCATTGCTTGACCTAGGAGATGGAGCCCGCGCTTTCGGCCAATTACTCCCTTATGGACGTAGGTTCATGCTCTGCTGTGCAGGATCAGGATCTATTATGGTTCCAAGAAGCTGATGCTTGGCAGTTGAGGGACCAGTGTTCTCAATCTGATTTAGGTCACTGATTCTATTTAGGTTTTTGTCGCTGTTCCTACATTGAGTATTTTCTTTCTTTCTGTATTCCATCAGCAGGGTATCATTGCTATGTTAGAGTCTAATTGCTGCCTGATCAAATTCATAGTCAAGAAGGATGTCATCTCGGCCCACGAGTCACGTTATCTGGTGAGTAGTCGTTAGAGTGGAACTTCGTGCATCAGATGGCATTCAGTGCGTCCTCTTGATCTGCTATCACATTTTCGTCTTCTTCCGGAAAGTGGTATTCGTCTTTGAATTTGTATTCAGCGATCACATCTTCATTAATTCGATTGTAATACTTCTTTCCGAAAGCTGGAATTTGCTTTCGGCGGGCCAGAAACTCAATATATATGTCCCTACTCGATCGTATAACCTCGCTCACGGCTAGTTTTCTCAAGAGCGTTAGATACTTTCGGGAGCATATACGAAGCATGATTCGGTCGTTAGCCCTGCCCCAGGTTCCAAGTGGGTCCATTACGTTAGATTCCATCCTGGTGTCGCTGAATCCTTTCCCTTTGTAGAATTCGGCAATGTGTTGGTATTTTCCATCTTTCCTTTTTCTGACCTTCTTAAATGAATCTGGTCCACTCTCATAAGTGAAGGTCGTGTCAATTATTATTATTGATTTGTCTTTTCTTATGATTAGATCAGGTCTTGCCCTGGTATTACCGGCTGCTTTGTTCATAGAGAGGATTTGCCACCTCCCACGTGCTGAAATGATGACCCGATTGAGTAGGTTATTATGGCTTCATGTAATTGTCGTCATGTTTAGCTTACAGTGGCACATCACGTGGGGGAGAGTTTCGGGGGACAGAATTTTGCACAGAATTTTGCAACCTGCGAAACATCTCTCTTGTAGGCATTGAGAGCAGAAATACGCAGTCGTGTTTTGTGGAGGAATCTCCAGTTAGCACACCGGACTCTCCTCGGACATAAAGTGATACTTGGCCTTTGAGTCCGATATGGAATGGAAACTCCTCCCTTAGTGTGAGAGTTCATGCATCAGCTTGCTTCGTGCTTTTTTCGATAGTGTTCTCATCTTTTTGAAGATCTGTCTCCTCTTTTTGATTTGTTCTCCCTCGAATTCAATTTTCAGCGAACCGTCAGTGAAGAGGGACCAGACTACCACAAACCTTGTGGACGCCAGTCTGGCACTGGACCATACCGTTTTCGTGCATTCGTCATTATGCATTGGGGTCCCGTTCAGGTATTCTTCCATGTATATGTGGTTCGGTGTTGCCTTCATTGACCTTTGTTCCGTTACTTCACGTAGCTCTTTCCATGCGAGTTAGCAAATTCAGTCATCTGCGGAATTCATTAGTTTGAAGGCTCCGTCAATGTAGGCTATGTCAGAGTCCTCGGCGGGTCCTGGTACACCGACCATTCCTTTTGAAGTGTGTCCATATAGATAATTTGGGGAGGCATTATACATATTAAAAGTTAAAAAATAAGACAACATAGGAATAAATATGCGTGGTAATGATTTATCTATAAGCAAGAATATTGTTTCAAATATTTCTAAAATTCTGTGAAATACTATTACGTTAGCTTCATCCAAACTAAGTGTCTGTATCCTATTTAAGTCTTTAAAACCAGCCAAATATTTTTATTTCTCTATACTTCCGAGAAGAAAGGAATGATTTCAGCATTTAATTTCATATATCTGCTCTAGATACGCTGAATACATTTCCATATTATTCCCTTTCCTTGAATATTATATGAGAAACAGAACAATCAGCAGCTACTCTTTTTCTACTTCAAACTGTTTTGACAATAACCAAATAGTTTAAGTTAAAAGGTTTACACACATAGCATTGGTCAAGTTCCCAGAAGTTTCTGAAGTAATAAACATGAATTTATATTGAGTGCCAATTTTTTCATTCCTGAGTTGATTATATTTTTAAAAGAATTTTGCTAGTTTGAGTATGCTTATATGTATTGCACATTTACTTTAAAAAAATTATTTTACGTACAATGGAATAGATAGGATAGATAGGAAGTAGTATACTTCGTTGAATATTCACGAGTAAAATAAACTCATTATGTGTTTATACTAAACGTTTTACAAGTATAATATTATTTAATGTGAGTTAAAGTGATTTTAATATTCTGCATTTTGCTTCTTCATTCGACACAGAATAAACACATTGTTTAATATGAATTTTTCAATTCAGGATTTTATTGGATTCAATATCCTAAATACAAATGTATAACTTAGGAGTTGTTGTTGTTGAAACCCAGACCGTCCGACCTACCAGAAAGGTGTAAGGTAACTGTTTGGACGGTCGGGAAGTGCCACCCAATTTAGACCGGAACCCAGTGGGGGAGGCATCCACAGGGACCGTACCCTCCTTCCCCTACCACCAACCTCTCGGAAGGACTTTCGGACCCACATGTTTAACGTGATCGTACTCCGCATGAACACGGCGGCAGTTTTGGCAGTGGCTGGAATCGAACCCGGGCCTACCGAGTGCAACTCCAGCGCGCTAACCAATGGGCTACCGCGCCCGTATAACTTAGGAGTGATATTTCTCTGTGTACATGAGTCAAACTGGCCATCTTTTTGCGGATGACACAGCGCTTATCGCTCGCGTAGGCTTTCACCACAAAACTCAATCAATACACTCCAAAGTTACATTAAGAAAAGTCTTGAGCACTGGCTCGTTACCTGGAGAATCAAAATTAACGCGATCGAAAGTGCAGTAGTCATCTTCAAACCGAACTACCGAGAAGGCAACCATAATTTTGTATTAAATATATTCAACGAACCCATTCCTTTTTCCCACTCTGCTAAGTATTTGGGCGTCATTTTGGACGCCCACATGACTTACAGGGAGACTATCAAAACTAAAATTGAATCTGCAAGCAATACCTATAAAGCCCTTTTACTCCCTCTCGGTAGGAAATCCCACCTTTCTCTTTAAAGCAAGCTAATTATTTACAAACAGATCATTGTACCTGGCTTTCTGTATGCCTTAGGAAGTCTTAGGAAGGGCAGGCCTCGGCACATTCTATTTGGCTCTAACGAGACCAAATAGAAAACCGATTCCTAGACCGATTCCTTGACCGATTCCTAGTACCTCAAACGGGTGTTTCCTAGTTTTTACCCTTTCCCTTCTCTGATCGAAGATAGATGCGCCACTCCGATTCAAGGACTTAGCTCTTTTCGAATCTTCTTTCACGGTCCTGCCACAGACCAATAGTATGGCTAGCATTTGCCAGTCGCGTTTGCTTGTCTACTGTACTCGTCCATGTTCGTTTGAATCGTTTACTTATTTTTTGCCAGTACATAGCTAAATCTTAGCTCTTAACTTCTTTGCTTGAGCATCTTGTAGCAGCTCAATCTTAACCTGAACTGTTTAAACTGTAAACTTAAATTGTAAATTTTTTCGTGAGAGAGAGAGACTTGTGCCTTCTTTTCGGCATTTTCTTTTTCGGGAAAACAGCTAACTTTAAATCTCTGTAAACTTGTAAATTATTAAATTTAAACTGTAGCTTTTTATATTTTAACTGTATTTTGTAACCTAGCCTAACTTGTATAAATCTAAACTTAGTCATTCCTGTCCAATCAGTTATGATTGGTCCTAACCTTAGCCCCCCCCATCCCTTTCCTACCTACTCGTCAGATCAGCCATCCAAGACCGAATCTTCACCTCATCTATGTTGGAAACAAGCAACTTCGACACAGCACCCTCCAAGAAGTAGTGTGCATATTGCTATATCTCACCATCGCACAAACTATTGGACTTGTTTCAGATTCGATGTGGGGTTAAGTGCCACGAGGCACAGGCACCCCGTAAATAAGTGTCTTGGCTTGGCTGCGTACATGTCTTGGAATGCGTTTTCTTTATCCTATGTCTGACGGCGGAAGGTTATAGCATTTCTCTTCTTGTCATACGGTAGAGACATGAATTTTCATCCTTTTCGGCGAAAAAGATGATCCTAGCAATAACAAATAATTTTTCTCGGGCGGGCATTTTTTGCGGGCATAATGATATATTCCAATTTTATTTATATGTGCCTGCAAATAATCGAGGACAGTTACCAATCTAAAATCTGCTGCAAAGTATCTCCTTGGGATTTCGGGTAAAATTCAACTTGTCAGTAGTTGCATCCAAGATTTTACAGCAGCCTTTTCTTATGTTTGTTCCTTACAACTAGATAAATTTTATTATATATCTCAGCTTATGGTAAGTTACATGTTTATCACTCTAGGGAATATAACTGTCCTGCTTTGCCAATTAGTCGACATGTATACTTTCAAGGAATCTACAGTGATTTGGTATCCACGGATATGCAATATTTCAACTTACTACCATATGGTGATTCACCAGTAGCTTAACATTATTGACTTTACCATTAACGCTAGTGATAGTACCACTGAAAGCTAGTATTATGACTCAAGTGCCAATGAGGGGAATAACTTTGTTTTTATCAGTTTCTAGTATTTAAGTTTTATTCAGTTTATTCAATGGCTGATTTTTCGGCGTTAACATTTTTATTTCCCTTTTAAAGGGAAATATTAAATATTTCCTTCAAACAGTCCAGTGCAGAATTTATTTCCTAAATTTGCTGAAAGGAAGTGTCTTCATTTTGAATTTGGCTTTTGCAGCTTCATGTAGCCCGATCTGCTTCGTGGAAGGGCTGAAACTGCCAGACCCTACAGAAGTTTGTAAATTTGCAGCATATAGCAATTTTGTTTTGTTTTTGTTTTTTGCTGCAATTGCAGATAACGGCTAATCTACGTGATGAGCGCACAAAATGTGCAAAACAGGTCAATAGATGCTGTTATTAACAGTAGGAGTACCTTATATATAACATAGGCATTAGCACAATATGTTTTCATCATAAAGATGTCATTTTGTAGATATATTGTATGCACAATTTACTTTTTATTATATGCAATTTTGCATCTCTTATAGATAAATGGCCAAACTTTTAATAATTATTATTCCATTGTATATATAATCATAGATTAATTATTCCAAAGAAACAACTTACTTAATATCTTCCAGCGAATGTTTATTCAGGCAATTAGTATTACTTAAAATTCGTTACATTTATTCAGAGGAAAATTGCAATTTACATCAAACCAATTATGAATAGAAATAAATTGAATATTTGTTTCTTTGGCAAGTTTCATGTATCAGATATGGACTACAGTGATTTACAATCGGGTTGTCATAATTATGCATTGACTGTGTATTTCAAAGAGAAAGTAGATGCCCTTTGTCAATACGAAAGTCCATTGCCTCTTATATACCTAACGAAATATCAACTTGCAAAATATGAAATATTTTAAAACAAAACGGAATACCTACATAAGATATAACAACAAAAAAGATCAACCATGCATACAACATTAATTGTGAGACACTTTCCAACTGAAATGCAATTTTATTTAAAAGTCTCTAAATTGCGATTAATTCAGCGCTGATATATTTTAAATTATGACAGTACTGTAGTAATTAATTACATTTGAAAACTTGAAAATTCATGGAAAAAATGAACTTTATTCAACTGACATCATCGAAATATAAACCGCCTGGCTCTCTATGTAAAAGCTATGAATTCATTCATATCACTTATATTCCAGACTCCAGAGCTAAATAATTTTGTGTGAAAAAAAATCAACAATTCTTACGTAACTCATTCTACAAACACGTGTTTATATTCTGCACCTATTAAAATTAAGCTCCGTTGTGGAAGTAATCAAAGTTTGGTGATCATTTAAATTAAAAAAGTATTGTAATTGCGCTGGCGCAGAATATAGATGCACAAAAATACGCAAAAATAAAGCGGTTTTGGAATGGATGCAACACTAAATATAAATTTAAAAGAACTATAAAATTCATAATTTTTACACTTAGAAAAATATGGATGGCATATTTTGTTTTGAAGTGGGTCACGTGATCTCTACATATAATATGAGTGTAATTATTATTTTAATTTGTATTTATAAAACTGCCGAACATATTTTGCTCAACGTTTTATCATATATTTTATGGGATAATTTAAATACTTCCAAAAATTTGCGAATTCTAATTGTGAATTTTATGTGAATTTTATTTTATGAATTTTAATTTTGCTTAAAAACAGTTTGAAATTCTAAGTCATAAACCAAGTCATAAACACTTTTCAACTATGTTGAAAAGTGTTGAAAACGTTTTTCTTTAGCAGTTACGTTTTCCTTAATAAAGTCATATAAACATGCTGCAATTACAGGGAGTGAGGCCCAGAAGTAATAAAATTATTATATTGAAGCCTACTTGTTTTTATCTGACAACTATTCTCAATATATACCGGATGTTCAGATAATACAGCGACAAACTCAAAGGGTTGTTAGTAGACATCAAGAGGAACAAAATTGAAATGGACCGTGACGTCTCAAACCACGATTAGTCGATGAAAATCGCTAAAATACGTATGCAGGTTCTGACGTCAGGCAGGGACGACGAAAAGTACAATACTAACTACAAAAATATTGATTTGACATGATGTTTACAACTCAGCGTGTGGTGCACAGTACAATGCTGGAAAGGGAACGGTGAAAATGAAGTGAACGAAATTATTACAGATGTTGTTCGAAGTGGCGGCATCGAACGTCACCTCACAGTCTACAACGACGTAAAAACGATTCCCGAACGCTCTCGAAGATACCTGTGCTATTGATGTCTTCCGCAGCGGCGACGATCTGCGCAATGAGATCCTTCGGTGTGTCCACATGCGTCTCATAAACGAGTGATTTATGATGACCCCAGAGGAAGAAGTCCAACAGATAGAGATACGACGAACGTGGAGGCCGAACAACGGGTCCAGCACATCCAATCCACCTCCCTGAGTAAGTAGCATTAAGGTGGTTACGCACCACGAGAAAAAATGTGCTGGGGCATCATAATGCATGAAACATCTGCTTCGCTGCACTGCGCCTGGCACCCTCTGCAGCAATTCCAAGATTACGCGTTGCAGGAAACCAAAGAACGTTGCGTCGAACATCATGAGGGAACCCACGAACGCATTCAGCGATCAACTGACATCCGCATTCCCTCTCCTCTGGATCCTGCATACGTATTTTCGCGATTTTCACAGACTAAGCGTAGTTTGGGACACCATATTCCATTTTTTAATTTTTGTTCCTCATGATGTCTACTTACAACATACTGAGATTTTCACAGCATTATCTGAACACCCTATATATACAGGGTGTCCAGAAAGTTCCGGAACGGCGCAATATCTCAAGAAATACACTTCGGATCTAAAAATAAAAAAACACGTATTCAATATTTTCAGAAAGGCTATCCAATTATACCAAAATTGACCCCTCTAACCCCTCCTGGTCGGCAGGGGGGTGGGGCAACTTAGAAATTTTCAGTTGGAACACCCATTTTTTATTGCAGATCTGGATTCTCCAGAACAAACTACACACATTTGACCTACGATTTTTGACTTTTGCTATCACAAACGGCGCTATAATCGAGAAAAACGGAAAAGGAGCACAAACGTTTAAAAATGGGAATGTCTCGAGAAATACACTTCGGATAGAAAAATAAAAAATTACGTTTTCAATATTTTCAAAAAAACTATCCAATGATGCTAAAATTGACCCCCTCCCCCCGCTAACCGTTCACTTCAGCGACAACTGTTGACTTCAGTTTAGAAAACTGTTCAAAACTACTTTTAGCACTACCCAGGAAGAACGATGTGGACGTAGAAGTTTTCTGTTCCCTTCGGGGTACTTGATTAACATGAGTCCCCTTGCCTCTCATGATCAAGGTGTTTTTTTCTGTAACTCCCCTTGCCTCTCATGATCAGGGTGCTTTTTTCTGTAACTTTTAAACGTTAGTGCCGCGCTGCCGTTTTTCTCGATTATAGCGCCGTTTGTGGGAGCATAAATCAAAAATCGCAGATTAAATGTATGTAATTATTTCTGGAGAATCCAAATCTGCAATAAAAAATGGGGGTTCCCATTGAAAATTTCAAAGTTTCCTCACCCACCTCTCCCCAGGAGGGGGATCATTTTCGGTATCATTGGATGCCTTTTCTAGAAACGTTGAATACATATTTTTTTATTTTTTGTTCCGAAGTGTATTCCTCGAGATATTGCGCCGTTCCGGAACTTTCTGAGCAGCCTATATATATATATATATATATATATATATATATATATATATATATATATATATATATATATATATATATATATATATATATATATATATATATATATATATATATATATATATATATATATATATATATATATATATATATATATATATATATATATATATATATATATATATATATATATATATATATATATATAAATATATATATATATATATATATATATATATATATATGTATATATATATATATATATATATATATATATATATATATATATATATATATATATATATATATATATATATATATATATACAAACCATCTAAAATTGAAATGTTTCCAACATAGTAAAAATAGTCTTAATTAGCTAATACTAATTTTCTTAACACACGCATTACATTAATGTACTTCGATAATGTTATATCTAAAGGTCTATAAAAATCCAATCTCAGAATAAAACATCTCTGTCTGAAAAAAGTTCTTTCATTTCTGAGAAAATTAAAGCAATCACTTGAACAGCCGGGGGGGGGGGGGGGGGCGTCTATAAGAAGTGCAGTGCACATTATGTCTGGGAAACTTCTTTGTAGCTACATATATATAAACAATAAACGAATATTAATGAAACTGCTTTTCGTTTAATTTATTTAAGCATTTTTTGTTCTTTCTTGGGGCAATTTGCATGAAAATAAAATGCCTAACAAAGTGGAATATTTCCATTTCATTATTGCTATACATTAATTATATTTTGCTGAATTTATTAAATATAAATATCAATGTAATGATAGAAATATACATATATTTTCTGTTTCAGCTAAATTACAGTAAACACATACATGCATGCGAGTGTTTTAAGAATAAATTCTAGACCTTAATGGGAACGTTTCCTGTGTTTATCTTTACATTTTAATTGCTATTGAAAAAATCTGATGTTAGCAGTACATGAGTTTCCCTGCAAACTCAAATTCATTTTCTTTTATTTCATAATTGATTTATTAAATTGTATTTAATTGCTCTAAATAACACGCATAATTGATTGAAATTGCACTGAATTTGTATTTGTAATTTTGGTATTGTATACATTCGGTAAGTTGAAGGCCCAGACCACACGGCCAACCCGAAGGCTTCTGGCAGCAATTTGTGTGGCCGGACATTCGGTAAGTGGAATTATTCTCAAAAGTGGCGTAGCAAAAATTTGAAAAAACCTAAATATCTCGAGAATGGTTAGATCTAGAGGAATAAAGTTGATCTTATTATTTTCATCGTCAAAAATTACGTATCAAATAGGCATTTAATTAATGCATTTGAGCATGTGTATTCTTTTATTTTAGATTTCTACGATTTTTGCGAGTCATTTTGTAAAAAAATACAGGTTCTTTTTATCGATTCGTACCAACATCTAATCAGAACCAGGATAACCCAAAAGTTACTTACCTATAAAATTTTATGAAATTCGGTCAATTAGTTTTGAGTGAGAGTGGATACATACATTGCACAGACAGACACACACACAGGCACACAGACGTTACGCTAAAAATAGTTTTTTCGTGTTCTAGGTGTCCCAAAACGTGTAGAACCATCGAAAAGTTTATATGCTATTTTCGAGATGATTCCAAAACTTCCGTATACATTACTATGTATTGCAGGGAAAGTAAAAAAATCTGAAAATGGGCGGTGGCTCTAAAAAACTTCATTAACGTTCGAAAGGCTTATTAATTATTTTCAGGAATGTTTGTTTTGTTCACAACATAAAATGCAAGCTGACGGTAACAGGGGTGGCGCAGCTCAGTGGTATGGTTAGCGCGCGGGGATTGCACCCGGATGATCTGAATTTGATTCCGGGTCTGCAGAGACCCTCCCTGTGTTCACATTGAGTACGTGCATGTTAAATATGTGGATCCACAAGTCCCTTCGAGAGGTTGGTGGTAGGGGAATGTGAATGCTTTCCCTGACGATGCAGCCACCACTGGGTTCCGGTGTAAATTGGAGGGCACTCCGTCCAAACAGATATCTTACATTTTCGGGTAGGTCAGGCAATATGGGTTGAAAAAGAAGAAGCTTATGGTAACTAAATTAAGATACATAATTCAAATTGCTTTACAAGAGTGTTTTTTATCAATTATTAATATTATTAATTAGGAGATGTACATTAATTGAAATAAAGTTACGAGAGAATATCAAGTGTACACAAGTTTCTCTGAGATTTGCAGATTTCACAGTATCTGATACAACATGAAAGATACAATGATCTTGCTGAATTAATTTAACCAAAATACTCACATGCGTTTTACAAGGAACGCTGGTACTATTTTAACATTTCAGCGTTTATACATAAATTTCAATGAACAGCAAAATTATCGCATTTGGAGTTATCGCAATAAACAGAAAAATTATCGCTAGAGTGCCGTATGGTGTAGTTGAGGTAACTGTAACAGGACTTATAGCAGAATTCAATAATACAATTGAAGGGTCAAAAATGAGGTGGCTCTAATTTTTCAAGTTTTCAGAAAACCGTAAGAAACGTTTTAAAATTAAAAATTATAAGTTGTGTGAAAATATTCTTTTTGATGAATTTCCTCATCGTTCTTACATATTACGAGTAGTACAGTATTTTCACTCAAAAATATATCTTCCAGATGATGTGCCACTTGTGTAATTGTTGGAGCTACCCCTTTCTTACCACAGAATGGGTGTTCTAGCTACTTCTAGGGAAAATATTTTATTAAAAAATGTAATCTACTATCATAATATTTTATCTAAAGAAAATACAATTACATTTTTCAATCGTCACATTCCCCTTCTGTTACCTCTGGTTCATCTGGCGCGTTGCCTGGTTGTCTTTCGTAAAGCCACATATCATTTTATGCGACGTATTTGCGGGATAGCTCCATTACATCTTTATATTTTGAAGTCTTTCGCGGTAGGGATTGGGAGTATGCTTGCTGAAGGTTGTTTAACATTAAAGGGGCACTGCTTTGTATGGTGAACATTCTTACTATTTTGTTACAGAATAGTCCAACACTCTCACTGCATAAGATATTTTCTGCACCGATGTGAGTTTTTTCATAAGTGAAAACTCTACATTTCGTTATAAAAAAAAATCCGCCTGTTCCTAACGGGAATGCGATTGTTGTTTCCATCATCTTCACTGGGAGTGATTTCATTTCCTTCAGCAAGCTGAAATAAATCACTAGACCCAGAGCTAAATAGTCTTTCCTCTTCCGAATCACTCATTATTCTTAAAACAATATACAGTATTATGTTTAGTAGAACCAAAAACACGAGACATGACTAAAAACACTCCACTGTTGATAAGTGTTGTGTAACCTTCTTGTAAACAACACGTCAGTGGTTTGAGGGAAAAAGGAAGTAACTCCAGGAGCTACCTCTATCTTGCAACAGACTAATGAGACAGGCAGTTTCATCTATTGAGTAACACGAGAACTAACGATCGGATCTACATCTTTTTGCAACAAACGAAATATTTTTTCCCTACAAGATAGTACTTGTAACTTCAAACTCCTCCATGATGGAGCTACCTCCTTTTTGCAGTAAACCCTTCAATTGTATTTGTAGTATCACGAAATACTCTAATAGAGAACGTCCCAAAGCTTTTAACCATGGCTCCTGAGCAACAATTACCCTCGTTTACCCAGCATCACTGTATAGCTATGAAAAACAGTTAACTACACAGATAGGAATAAACCTCACTATATTCTACAGATTTGCAAGAATATAAAATGTATTTCAGAGTAAGGTTTATTTACATCTATAATAATATCTGATACAAGTTGAAAGTCATCGGAATGAAGTCCAATAAATGTTTCCCTACTTAGATAAAAATATGCAATATCTCGGTAGAAGTGCATAAAAGTGTTCTATAAATAAAAGCCTTCTTCTTAAGTACTCAATCGTAGTTGCTTGCACGACATTATCCATGAAAACAATTTTTTTTGACTGACACCACACCCTTTATTTATGAACAAACGTTTTAAAACTTTCAAGTGACGGCCATTTTGCTGTGAGGCATCCTCTTAAAGATGTTTTGATTTGAATTTCTAGTCCGCTCAAGCAGAGATATATCCGTTACACATCAAAAATGCGAAGTAAGAAAAATGCGGAATGTTAGTGAGTGAAACATCCGGAATAGATTATTACAGAAAATATCTTAGGATTACATGTTTATATATTTAAAAAATATTTTTGAATTTTTATGCAATACACCAGAGATTCGATACATTCCTTTCATGTCCTTGAAATTTTGTTAAGGTTATCCATTAATAGGCTATTGTCGTGGGCTAGGCAAAAAATGTAGATTAAATTTTTTGGCATAATTTTACATTTACACTTTAAACACATGGCTGTATAATGCATTCAATATATACTCGACTCAAAAGTATTCAAAGAACTGAATTTATGATTAAGTGCTTTTGAGACAATTGCACATGCAAAAAATATTTGCAAGGTCCATGACTATGTACTAACATACATACATACATACACACACTACCATACATGCATTCGCACTAACATACATACACATACACTAATAAACATTCATATACACATACACAGACACTAGCGTACATACATACACACCATACATACATACATACACACACTACCATACATGCATTCGCACTAACATACATACACATACACTAACATACATTCATATACACATACACACACTAACATACATTCATATACACATACACACACTAGCGTATAAATACATACACATACTACCATACATGCATTCGCGCTAACATACATACACATATACTTACATACATACATACTCACATACTAACATGCACACTAACATACATACACGATAGCATATATACACACTAACATATACACACACACTAACATATGTACATACACACTAACATAGATACTTTAACATATATAACTGTATTGCGTATTCTATTTTCGAAGCTTGTTAGAAAGTTACTTGTAAAAAAGTTCCTAAGTAGCCCATTTGTTTAAAAATTCTAAAGTTTCTCCAAAGATTGCTTCGACAATATATAACTTAATTAGTTTGAATTAAAAATAATCGTTCCGAGACGTATCGTAAACTGAGCTCATATACCTCTGTACCGAATTTACTATCTAGTGTTCACAACTTATATTTTTCCACTACAGCACGCACACGCAAATACATCTTATTTTATTATTTTAGGTCAAATTTATTGCTTCCATTTATTGCTTTACAGTTTTAACCGTACATAAATGAGTTCAGCTAAAGCCCCAATAAAATGGATCATAGTTATTGGTATAAATTGTTTTTTCCAATATTTGATGATTACATGCCGCTATAAAGCTTGAAAGAGATTTTCGAAATTTCGAAAGGGAAAATAAACACAAGTGGAGGAAAGTGTCCAATATTGTATTGCTTTATTTCGACCTTCATTTTTCCAATAGTATAAAATCTACAGAAATAAATTTTAATTAACTCAATTTGAAATCCACGGTAGATTCTGTGATATGATTGCATTCAACAGAAATATCAAAGATAGAAGCATTCCATTATATGATGTTATATATTTAATTTAAATACTTGGTCAAGGAATATCCCTAATAGCATACCTGTGAGACCAAAAATAGACCTCACATTGGTTTGGGGAGGCAGTTGTATGTACATTATTTATGTGTCCGATACATCGGACAATACCTCCAGTCTGAATGACGCCAAGGTTTACAGCACGTGAACCCAAAGGTCAGATAAAACCATAAAGTTAGGGGTGTCAAGGCAGAGGGGGGGGGGTGTCGAACGATCTCGTAAGAAAATGTGAAGTAACGACATTGGATGAAAAGGCTATCCAATGGAGCAGATGTTTGCGGTGTCGCTGTGAAGACTGCCAATCAAAGCAAAGGGGGAGTGACAGTTCTGAGGCAAAAGAGCCACAACCTGTGACATAACGACGATGAGGAAGTTAATACCAGTTCGACATTATGACTAGCACGATGATAATACTCAGATAAAGAAAAATACTTTCTCGACATGATGACATAACGACGATGACTTGGACAATACTGACTTAAAATAAGAACGGTGACACTTGGTGAATACAGCACGACTACTAGAGATGCAAAGTGTTCCGTAGATGTTCCAAAATAATGGCTAGATCTATTAATTTGTGTAGTGCGATCAGAATCAGTACGAGATGAAGCCAAACACCCAGAGTTACGGCCAATACCAGTGACTGATGCAAGCATTTTGGTCTATGGTCAAGGCCGAAAATAAAGATATGTGTTCCTCGAATATTTACAGATTATCAAAACATTTTAGGCAATTTAAGTGATCTCACATTGTCTCCCTCAACCGAAATAAGTAGTAATAAGAATAATTGTTGTAATTAAATAATTGAGTGTGTTATGTTGTTAATAAATGATTTATTGTTAAGTTAAACTGGTGTAATCCATTTTGTACTATATTAATTAATAATTATTTTACAGAACTCGCGCGAAAGATAAATAATTGGAGGGATATTAGCAGGCACAAAAAACGCAATGTACCACGAATAATTATGAGTTCCACTATGTACGGTTTTACGGCCATGTTAAGACATATATTATATGTTAATAAAAATCAAGCTAAAAGTTATTTTTTTTAAATTGTTAGCACAATACCTATATCCGACCAATATTGGTGGCATATAGAGGCAATACTGTGATGCCATTATTTTACCAACGTTTGTAAAATATAATTTAAAATAATGCATAAAAATGTAGACATTGTTGTACAGTTGTAAATTGTAAGTTGCTTTGAATAATTGGAGATTTAGTAAGCTAATGAGGCAATTGGAATTATTTTATACATATTACAAATCAACATTTTTTTTCAAGAAAGCAAAAACTAAATGGCCCATCGACAGCCAGCTTTTAGCCTAAGCATAGAGTTAGAAAGGAAATAAAACTCCTATGGATGAAACGCTTGAAAATTCTATGCTGGTTTGGGAATTAAATCTAGGCTTCGCTAGCATTAGTAATGTAGTCGCTATTGTTAGTTGAGAAAATAGAAAGGTGTAGTATTTAGCATATGTACTTTCAATTATTTTTAAATTAAGGGCTCCATAATTATGAGTATATGTACAATTATTGTTTAATAGGAAGATAGCGTACAGAATATTTGGAGAGCCGATCCGGTAGTCGAGCGGTCAGGGGCATGCGTTTCCGTCTGATCGCTGGACTGCCGGGTTGTGGGTTCGAATCCCGCAAGCGGACATAGATATTGTGTTGTCGAGGCAAAGTCAGACTTCAGCCCTTGGGAAGCTTCAATAAAAAGTGAAGCTGCATATTCTCTCCCCTTCGCCAAGGGACCAGGGGTCTAGTGGAGGTGGTGCATAGGCGCTCCTTCACCACGGGGGATTAGTCACAACAACAACATATATGGATATAAAAATAAATTAAAATGGAAAGTAATCTTTAATAAGTAGGAATATTTTTAATTGTTTTAGTTCTAATTCGCATTGCGCTAATAATTTATTTTTACAAAATTGACAGTTTAAGTAAATATTTTAGGCCTTTCGCCATAGAATGCAGGACTATTTATCTTACCTCATCGCCTCCTGAATTAGTGTCTCAAACGATATTGGTGCTTTCTTAATATGAAGTTTTAACTCTTTATTTTTACTTCCATGAACTTCTTGATTCAGTTGGCCACATGACGCATTAAGCCATGGGCAGGGTGCATTATCTCGCTTATTTCGTGGTAATTGTGAGTTTTACCGAGACAATTGCATCAATTGAAGAGTTTTTGCTTCTGTACTTTTTATAATAATTTTGCTCATATTTCTAATGCAGAAGATAATTTTTAAAATATATTGCTGATAAAAATAGAAAAAAAAAATAACAAATATATTTTTAAAGCTTTTTTTTTTCAATATATATTTCAAAATACTTTTTTTTTCCGAATCGATATGTTTTAATTAATTTTTCGTTTCTTTTATTATTTTTATTTTTACAAATGAGTCTAAAAAGCCGTATGTTTTAACAGACACGTTGCTTGAAAATTCAATAATTTAAAATTCACTTAAAAATCCTGGAACTATCAGAATTTGTTTATCGTTTTTGCCCAATTAATTTAGATGTACCTTTTAAATATATTGATTCTATGTCGTAACCGCGTTAATTTGAAAGCTCTTTTGGGGATGGTGGGTGTTCAGAAATTTAAAGGATGACCCAAATTACCGATTTTAGATTTTTACATATTAAAATACTACAATTTCTGCTTTTTATCTTCACTGAAAATAAAATTCTTGGTAAAAGTGGTGGTTCTTAAAATTAGTGGTGAAAATGAAGAATTAAAATGTTGTTTGCAACGTATTTTATAAGATTATTTTAATTTCAAAGCTCGGTATCTCAAAATGAGCTTTAGAGCTGCCATTGTTCATATAAAATGCTTCGTTCATACTTTTATACATATTAGCACAAAACTTTCTAGACGATTTTCTAATGGTATGTTGAAAAGGGGGTAGTATTTTTCGTGTTTTAAAGGTCCCAAAACGTGATACTTGAGTTGAGATTGATGACATAATTCCAATACCTTCCTTGAACATTACCATGTATTAGAATATAGAAATATATAGTCGGAAATATAGGGAAATAAATATGGAAATATATAATCGAGCTACTCTTCTGCTAAATTCAGATATATTCTTGGAACCCGACTGCTAAATGGATATCTCACTGCTGAAAACTAACACCAAGACCGTCTAAATATTGGACCATTATAACAGAAAATTGGGAATAACATCGCTTACCAGGCATATCTGTCTGTCACACTGCCATATAGTGGCAAATTTGCCAAAATATCGCAAACTTGGAGATAAAGTTGAGTGCAACCTAGTTGACTTTAAAAATATATCTAGTAACACTGCATTTAACGCAACATATTTTTGAAAATATCGCCCTCTTGGCGATATATTTATAAAAAGTCACCAGATTGGCAAATATTTGACAAGTTAGGAGTGTAAATTTGCTGCATTGGCGACAACGTGTCCGGGCAAACAGATAAACAGATATTCTAAAATACAGATATATAAACACCGAATACTGCGCTTAGAATGTTCTCGAACTACGATCACTTTAAAACTTCAGGCGCTTTAAATTTCAACTGTGGTGCCTTGCGAAATTATTTTTAAATAAATTGACAGGATTTTTAAGCACACCTTTCTTATGACATTTTCTTACGAATTGTATCTTTGTCGCAAAAATGTATAATAAACGCATGTTATTCTACAACATACTGCATTACAAAGACAATGATTTGTACTTGACCTTATTTGGTTTAAAATATCTCCTCTGTTCCTTTTCAATATTACTTTTATGTTTCACATTTGTGTGGAAAAGAAATAACACATTCTTTATTATATCTGGCCTGCTTTTCATTTTCTGAATACATAGATATGCTTTTTCTTAAATATCAAAAGAATAACACATAGCAAGTGCCACTACTTTAATTCGGAACATTGTGACAACTATACAACCTTAAGCTGGAATGTTTGCTTCGATATTGACTGCTTTCCCACCAAACAATCCCCAGAAACAATTCAAAATATGTTTTTATTAAATATTATTATTTCTGAATTTGCGTTATATATTACGTCATTTGCTGAAGAAAGGAAAACCATGTTATTCCAAATCGAGATTATATAATCTATTGACATTTATCATAAAATTATGAATTACATATTTGATTTGACTACAATTTTGAAATCGTACGTAAACGTAAGGATTGACATGAAAGTTCTCAATATTGTTTCGACGTATCCTCTGTATTCGTGGGTGTGTACTCAGGATACAATAATGTGTTCAAATTTATATATAACTAAACACATTTATTCACAAGCACAAAATGAACAGGATCAATATACAGTCAAAGAGCACTTAAATGCACCACTAATCACACAGAATAACTAAATTTTTCTCAAAATACTCATGAAATTAATTTCAAAAAATAACAGATACTATTTTGGAAACATTGACAAAAGTCGCAGTTGACTGTACCTCGTATCGTTTCAACTCGTAAGCTGAAATCCAACGGAGTGATGAGTCCCATTTATAGTCTCTCTATAAAAACTTCTGGAAATATGTATATATATCCTAGACTAATCGCTATTTCGTGGCGTTTCGCGAACATACCAGAAGTTGCCAAATATCTCCAAATTGGCTATAAACAACCCTTGGCTCACGTGATGGTTACGTCATACCACGTCATGTACTGTGTATTCACTGTCTGGTCTTCGAAACGCGACGAAAGAAAAAGACTCCAATTAGTGAATATTACAAGTTCGCAATAAGATATATACCAGGTCCATGCAAATTATACTTCGAGTAGGACCCCGCGATTCTCAAGACCGCTCTGGATGTGATTGTAAATAAAAAGTGATAAATGATGTATTCTCAAGATGTATTTTGTGAAGTAGGTTAATGCATAGAGGAGGTATACGTATGAGGTTAATGTAGGCCCAACATCATTTATATAAGTTAATATTTTCCATCCAGTAACTCAATTATTAAACGTCGCCTAACTCGACTGTGATCGATTGTTTATATTATAGCTGGGACATTTATTTTTTAAAGTATATATGCATTTTGTATTCCAAAATATCAAAATTCTAGGTCATTCGAATCTTAAAACTGTTCATCATATGTAAAAATAGACATCTGTGGAACAGTTTCTTACATAAAGCTGCTAAGAAATACGGACTTGCCGTCATTGAACTATTCGCAATAAAACTTGCTATACTTTATGCACTTACTTAGTTATTACTTTGGAAGTTATTCGTTGTAAAAGGTTATTTCGTTGTAAAGGAAAGCTAAATATAAATTATCTCTATATAATATTTTCCTTATACTTATAGATGAAACAAGTTTTTGTTCTAGGAATTTAATAATAAATGCATTTATGATACGTTATATAATATTTATTACACTTTCCAGCTAGGTTGCAGTGACTACCGATATTCATATAACACGGCTTAACTTAGGAAAATCAACCTAGTGATGTTGCTTAACAATAAGCTATTAATTTCAGTTACCAGAAAATAAATATTAATATTATATTCTCTATTAAAATAAAAATATTCTATAACTAGTATTGAATTGCACTTACTTGAAGCTTTTTATGCTTTAATATATCCATATTTTTGAACATACATATATATATTTTATTGGCCGCCCAGGAGGTGAAGTGGATAGCGTCTCCGACTGCTGTCTAGTGGGCTTGGGTTCGAATCCCGAGTAAGGCATGGACGTTTTCTAGAGGATGAAGTCAGTCTTCCGCCTTCTGGGTCCTCGCCAAATGTGAAGCTGCACCCCCCCCCCCAGACCTTCGACAGTGATGCTTGTTTGTGTTAATAAAAAAAACTTTGTGATCTCGTCTTATGTCATTCTTTGTCCTTCTGGCATCACTGGTCCTGTTTGTGGTTCGACCGAAACAGGAGGTTATGAGCAACAACAACATCAATATTTCGTTGAAATCCAACTGTTCTTTTGGTTACTGCTCTTTCAAACTGATATATTATTCATTTTTAAATAACTGTTACTCAGATGAAATATCATCATGAATAATAACTTAACCTTTAGTCCATAGAGACAAATGAATTTTTAAACTTACTGACAAGCAAATATTTCCTATCTAATTCAATGATTTAAGAGTAGGAGAAAAGGACTGTAAAGCCACTAATATAATTATCTAATAACGCAATAAAAGTGTTTATCGATTACAAAGTAATTACTTAACGCCGACATATCCGCTAATTATATAAAGTGTCTTCGAATCTCTAGGATTTAATTAGCACTACTAAGAAATTTCAAGCTTAAATTTTGAACCTTCAATCAATGATAATTCACTCACACCTTTTGAAAATGTAGAAAGGAAATCCATTAGTGTTTGGAACTGGACTAATGCATATTGAACTTTATCTATGCTTTCAATGTTGCTGATGAAAACAGTTTGAAATATTTAATATTACAATTGCTCTTAATGGAATTCGATAAAATCATTTTTTTATATATCCTATTTTCTGTGAATGTCAAAAATTGCTTGGAATTGTTTATTGGTATTGCTAATGATCTGCATTTTAATGAATTTATTCATTTTTATACAATAACACATACAGAGTATTATTATATAAAATGATACTATGCATTATAATATACAATAATACTATGTATGTATTATTGAATAAATAATACATTATATAAAATAACAATATCATATAATCAGTTTTTTAACATATAGTTAAATCTATATGTTAGACTTTCCTAAACATCAGTAGTTTTGTTAATTTTACAATTTCCTTTTGGTATTTATGAGATTTCAACTCTGGTATTAATGGGTCATTCACTGGTGATATATCAGTGGGTACCAAACATAATTTCGGTTCCCCACTTAAAGATACATCTTGCTTGCGAATGATGGCAACATGTTAGCTCGTCAGTCCGACTTATTTCCGCAGATGATCCTACGTCTTTTAAGGGTTCAATATTATATATATGTCAGAAGATGTATTTACAGTACCAATTATATTTCTGATATCAATTCAGAATGAGATCAGGTAATAAGAAATTCATTAAAAAATTATTTAAACAAGTTACATTATTTTATTCTCACATAGATTTTGATTAAACAAGGTATATTAAACACAAGCAAATAAATGCAAAGTACGTAAGACGTGAGCTGAATACTACATATGACCACCAACACATTTGGAGCCGAAAATTACTGTGCTTATATCAGTGAATTTACTCATCGATTTTTAAAAAAATCGTTTTTCCATTATTTATCACCAAAATGTTGATAGTATATTACAAAACTTATATTGTAAATTTTAAATCAAAACATAATTCAAGTGCATGTTAGAATTTTTTATGTGTGCTTATCGGCATTTTAATGGTTGAAATTGAAAATTTTCGATGCAGTTTTTAATTTTTATACGTTTGAATAATTTAATATTGCAATTCTTATAACTATAAGATAATTTATTAAAGACATTTGTTGATTATTTTTATATCTACTGCTAATTATATATATTAGAAATTTTATTGTGAATTTGTTTATAAAATTATTACAACTTTCTCTCTATATTATAGAAAAATTACCTAACACCGCCGCAACCGCCGTTGCTTTGTGACAAATTTTGATTTCCTAGAGTCTCCCTGTCTCGTAACACAAAATATATAGCATACAAAAATATAAATTCTGTACATTTGTAAAGATATATTAGAGGCCCACGCTTAATAAGCAGGTTTTTGATTTAAACTTTAGTTTAAAAAATATTTAATGTCAAAATCAGAGACAGAATATTTAAGCTGCGAATGCGCGTCCTGGACGTACTAACAATGGCAAGACTGCAAATCTTTGCACATGTACTTACACATAGTTGAATTTTCTTAAGATGGAGCTCTTAATTCGGTGCCTTAAATTTCGATGTAGTTCATGGGTTATTTTACATTTTATGAACTTCTGAAGTGAAGAATTTTGTTTTGTATGGACAAATCCCTGGTGTTACTTATACCGGAAAAAACTTTAGCATATAAAAATATTAAATTTGGTATATTTGTAGACAGATGGCAGTCGTACACGCTGAAATAAACCGTTTTTTAATTTAAACTCAAATTTGGCTTGAAACAACTCGCGAAAGGCGGTTAGCAAGCGACAGAGACTGGGAGGCGAAGCACCCCACTCATGAAATAGGTTACGGGGGTTCTTATTCTTCTTTTTTTATCCAGACCATCCGACATACCAGAAGGTATAAGGCAACTGTTTGAACGTCCGGGATGCTTAATTCAATTTAGACCGGAACCCAGCGGCGAAAGCCTCCATAGTCGCACAGTCAATGAACGTATTCACCCACAACAAATGCAGGGAAAGCTGAAATTTGGCACATGACTAGTACTTACCAAACCATTTATTGTCCCCAAAATCCCCCGAAATCGGAGAGCTTGTTTTCTCCCCACTCCCCTTTGAAGTAACAAATTGCAGCGTTTAGGAATTAATTTTATTTTTCGTGAATGGGACTTCGTCCAAGATAGCAGTTGGTTTTAAATTAATTCAAGTGTAATGGTAAATATGTTTTTCAATATATTTTACATATATGTTATGTTTGTTTCTTGCAAATTTCATAAATATACCTATTTTGCATTGGATTTATCTAATTTTTTTGTTTCAAAAAATGAGTAGACTTTTAAAATCTAAAAATATTTCAACTACATTTATATTATAAAGTAAATTTTATAAGGTTCAAATCCATATACTACAATAGCTCTTGTTTGTATTTAAAATTGTGTATCTGGTGACGAAATTTTTGGGATTCATCCTGTGCACTGCCGTTAAGTCCTTACTGGAAGGACTACGTCTGTGTTTTAAATATACATTTCCTTGTAAGTGATGGCTTACAAGTAAAAGGTCCAATTGTCGGTAATTTTATTTCTGAGATAACGTGGTATATAGCAATTATACAAACAACTAGACAATTTTAATTTTCATTGGATTAAAGTAGCCACATGCTTTTGAAATACGAGAAACATTTTCATTATGCTCTGTGTGTTGCCAATTCCGAAAAATTAAGTTTTTTCTATCAGACCCAAACCATTCAACCTGATTTTCTCTATTTTAATATTATTGCGTAAGTAATAATTCAAAACTTGTAAGATGAGTTGCAATTGTCGTAAAGCGATGCGGTTATTTTTAGAATCAACTTGAAAAGGCCCTAAACTCTGAGAAATTCCGATGTCTGGATAATTTTCTTGTTAACCATGAATCCTCACATGTAATTAATCTTCTCTTGTTTCTGTAATTTGTGAAAAACTCAGATTTCTGAAAAACCAAGCTGATGTCTGAACCATACTATTTTATTTATTGTGGTTCTGTTTTACACTGAACGATTGTAAAAGGGTTGTACTGCAATAGCTATGAATTTAATAGAAATTATAAATTATTTAGATTTACCAAATCATTGTGTAACCGATCTGTAATTTTAAAATGTTTTCAATTACTTAATTGTTTAATATCTGTAGCATGTTCCATTTCAAAGTCATTATATTCACTGGAATCCATTTTCGTATTAGAACAATAAAGTCCATTACAATATCCGCACATAGATGTGCAAAGAAAACCGGCTCGTCGACAACTACATGATTGAGCAAAACAGCTTTACAATTTCAAGAAATGATCAAAAACAATTCTTGTGGTGATACCAGATAGCTCATTGGAATTTTCTTTAAATTTCCGTATTCATTTGTCCATCCCCAATCCATAGACACGTTTTTATTTCCTAACCAATTCACAATTTGAATTTGGTAATATAATCTAAGATATATATTGTTCAACGGCCTTTTTTATGTGGAATTCTAGTCAAATAAAAGGTTAATTTTAGTGAGAGTTTGAAATAACGTGCTTAATTTATATTTTCATATTGTTTTAATCCATACAGATCGAGAATGAAACGCTGTCCATTGTCATTAAAGTCAATTTTAACAGCATTAGCCTGTAGGAAGTTTGTGGCTGCAATCTTCTGAATGAGATTCACTGCTTTAATTCTTCCGACACCATTTAAAGAGGAAGTGGCGTTATATTTATTAACACTATAAGACAATAAAACCAGCTTGCGAATGTTTCTGTAGATGTACATACGTTTATCAATACTGTACATAATAGATAATCTGGCAGAATTAGGAGAGATATTTTAAAGAAGTATAGAGATGAAGTACTTTTTGGTGCTAATGCCAAAAGCAAAATCAACAAATATGTATCCGTGCCTACAACAACAACACTATGATATGATTAAATTTTGTTTAATGATAAGCGTACAATATCGGTATCAGCAACGACCTCAGCAATCAAAACATCAATGTTTCTTTCAACAAGCATTGTGATAATATTGGTATTAATCTCCATTTGTTTCTGTAATTTTCTAAAAACTGTAATTGCAGTGTAATTCAATCTGTATTTTCAGTAAATAAAATATCAGCTGCAGTTCTTTTGGCTGCTCTTGTTGATTGTTCCTGTTGTTTTGTTATTGGTTTGTCAGGATAACAGTCAAAACTACGCTGATGTTTGAACCATACCTTCTTGATATAGTTGAATCGTATTCGTCAATAATTCATTTATATGAACAAACTCTGAGACTGAATGTAAAAGATACCCACCATCTATAACAACTCTTTATACTAGTTTTGTCCACAATTCCATCATTAAATACTTTCATTAAAGGTGGTTTAGTGCATTTTTAAAAATTAGTGCATTTTCTTTAAAGAACAAAGTCAAATAATGACAAGGGGAATGAAGCTATCTCAAAATAAATCTTAAGTATTGAGAACTTTCTGGGGTACAAACAGGTAATTCGATTATGTATCTGTTGAGAATTTATTAAAATTTCATTTCATCTTATTCTAACAGTTTTACCGATTGCCTGTGTGATTATCATGTCTTTTCTGTGCAGTTTTATTTCATTGAAGTTCATCCCTTATACATTTTTCATTGCTGCAAGAGCTGTTTTAAAATCAGTGTCACAATCAACTGTATTATTGGCTGCTAACCTCGAAGTCAAACACAGTAGCTCGCCTGGCATTTGAGCAGAGGGATTGTCCTGGTTTAACGGACTCACAAACTTCGCAATATCACTGCCATCCCTTGCTTTACGACTTTCTAGTAGTTCTACATATTGTTCATTAATGGTCAATGAAATCTCATAATGCTTTATTTATATGTAGAAAAGTATGTGACCCATGAATCCATTTTGATAGTGGGTTATCTGTAATTACCCGGTTACGAGTCAATTCATCTATGGATTTCATTGCCCGCATCAACGACTGCTTGATACAAATATCAGTCCATGCTTGATACAAATATCAGGCTGATTTTGCAAATGGAATATGCCTAGCGGCAGAGAAATAAGGGAACATATCAGCTTCCGTCTTCAAATGCAGATCCCAATTTCCAATTTTTTCTACAAAAATAAAATTAAAAATTTCATCAATCTGACTAATCAATTTGTGCCATAATTTTGTTGTTCTACTGGATTTTTTCAAAGGTTCACTGCAGCACCTGAAAAATTAACAGATGTGTTTTTAACCAGTTCACTATCCAGTGCTTAATTTACTCCCATTGTTTTGTTTACAACTTGTTTATAAACATCACACAAAATATCAGATTTTGAACTTTTTGGTATTTCTTCAGTAAAACAGTAATTAATGCTGCAGCAGTCAGTATGTACGCTCGCACTGCTCTATAATAAACGTGTCCTTAGAGTAAACACATGCGGCACAGTTGAACGAGAGTACACAATTTCCCACAATGCATCTATTCTACTACCGTCCATTATTTTACCAATTAAACCCATGTATGCAATTAATAAATAAAATCCTCGAAGACGTAGAACGATTTCTTTAAACGTCTGATGACACTTCAGGGGTTGATCAAAAGTAACAATACATGTGTGAGCATGTTTTTTGTATTGTTCAGTGGCAAAATATAGTGCAGTGTGCAAATGTCCAACAAATTTCCAGTGGGCCATAAAAGAACCGTTAAAGGATTGGGTGCTTTCTTCTAAAATTATCTTGAGAGAAAAATGGGTCTTTATATCTGGGTTTTACTGAGTTTTACACACACGTGTGAATCAACAATTTGGTCACATGCGGCCGTAAACGTCTTATTTTAAAAATTGTCATTGAAGAAAAGGTTGGACTTGATATCTGACTCTCACAAAAATAATGGAATAATTGTCAAATCAAATTGTTTGTGTAGGAACAGTTCATTATATCGGAAAACGAACTTCTTGTCGACCTTTAATTTTAATTATTTTCAGTATCTACAAAATAAGTTTGGAATTGCAGGGTGGTAAGGTTGGCGGTATGCACTATACATCGTTTTAAAGCGTAGAAAATGTTGGGTATTTGTACGCTAATTGCAGGATAATATATTTTCCAAAAATAATATATATCAGGCAAAGGGATACAGAGTTTTGGGAAAAACGCTCAAATTTTACATATTGTTATGAAAAGATGCACATAGTTAATAATGTTTAAATATATATATATTTATATATATATATATATATATATATATATATGGCAACAGTAATTCATATACTATTCCTTAATGAATGGCAACACTTGTCACTTCTTTCTGTGTTCCTGTGTTCTGTGTTCCCGTTAGTGTATTTTTTCTGTCAAATTCAAGTATCCATTTTTCCATTTATTATTTCTTCTTTATGTATGTAGTCTAAGTAGAAATAGTTTACAGATAAAACCTATCTATTTCTTCAGAAACATACATTTTTGTGTTTGCTTCTACAAAACACTTGGACTTGATAACGAGTTTTGAAGAAGTGAACAAATCCTGATTTGCTCCTAGAGCCTTGTCCATGTGTATAACGTTTGTGCTTGCATTTCGTCTGTTATTCTTTTTTCGATTCCATACCTTTGTTTTTTGATACTTTTCTTCGACTTGATTATTTGAAATTTGCATTTTTTTCCATTTGCTTGAATATTTGCTGTTTTATACTTTTATTTAGAAAATTAGGTTTTTCGAGTTACAACTTCTCACTTTTCTTTATATATATTTCATGATGTATTTGAAACAGTTTAATACCAACTACATTATTGTACGTTGTCTCGTTCATGAAATAAAAATTTATTTCTTGGACACTGCAGATTCACTGTTTAAGGGGTAGTATTTGGGAAAAGTAAGAGGAGTACAAGTTGGTATTTTGGGGAACACATTTCTCAACATGTACTACGTGTGTACAAAAATTCAGCATTCCCTAAATTTGTTTCGGGTTATGGTCTTTTTTGTTTTGCCTTTATTGACTGGACTATAGGGACCGTGCCCTCATTCCACTACCTCCAACCTCTCAGAAGGAATTACGGACCCACATGTTTAATGTAATCGTACTCCACGTGAACACGGCGACAGTTTTGGACAAGGCGAGAATGGAACTGGGTCGTCCGAGTGAAATTCCCAAGTGCTAACTACTGGGCTGTCGCGGCCCGAGTTATAGAGGTTGACGAGCGTTGTGAGAGCATAATAATTTTTTTAAATATTGCAATTTTGCAATATTTCAAAACAAGTAAAACTATTTGCTCATTTTGACACCATAATGACAATGAGTTTTGGGTATTAATAAATAAAACTTAAAATAATGTATACGGATTTAGAAAAAAATCTTAAATGACATTTTCAGGACATTAATTAGAATTCAGAGGAGATGTTGAGAAAGTGTTTAGAACTATAAAACAATTACTCATATCGATTTAAAAATGTGTCAATGTTTTTCTTTTTTTTTCTTTCTGAAAATAAAACTGAACATTCGGGAAAATTAAAAAAAAAATTCGTCATAATGTCTTGTTGTCTTTATATAGAAATTAAAACATTCGCTATAATGAAAAAAACGTAAAACTCAGTAGTCTACCTCTATTAGACTATATAAGAACACAATGGTGGTTCCTTTACATATAAATCTACATAATATACATAATGGTTATAATTTTAATTTAAAACATAATGATGTCGTTTCTTCCCCCTGCCTCTGAATTTTGCCTGTTTAAACTTTAATAAATGATACCATTTAATTCCTTTAAGAAGCACGTATTACATTTGCAATTTATAGTTAACCAGACTTACTCCTGAATTTTTAAAGCTACTTTCATTAAGAGGGACCTAAGCTACGAAATAATAACTACCTTATGAGTGAAATAATCAATATATTTCGCAAAAGCAGTTAAATTTAATTTTATGCTTTCTCGAAAAACAAAGATATATTTACAAAGTGAGTCATCTAGAAGTTAACGATGTTGAAAACACTGTGATTACTTGTTAAAGTGCATGGTTGATTGTCTAATATTCATCTTTTAAATATTGTTCAATTTTGAATTTGTACACATTTAAATGGATTTTACAGCATTTTAAAAAGATTGAACAAATGATAATAAATATCTATGTCTGCCACTTATTTTAAGTGGGTCTCTTATTTCCCAAATGTTGGATGGTATAATTACTAAGTGCTTTGAAGATTGGCACTAAGAAAGGAGCTTCATGTGCAGTTGAAAGGTAAGATTTGGCACGTGATTGTGGTAATAAACATTGCATTTTAATTTAATTGGAAACATATATGTGCATTCAAAATTTGATTACTAAGGTAAATATATTTAAAATGGTTATTTCGACTGGAGTCGCTGACCAAGTTTGGACCCGATACGTAACTTGTTGTAGTTCCTATGAACTTGATTTCCCCCGATGTTCTTCGTTATCTCGGCGTCTTGCGGGTGCTTATGCAATGCAATTTCTCCAGGATGGTTCAAGTGTCAAACAGTGCAGTTGTTAAACCAATGCGATGAATCATGCTACATAATTGCAAACTGATTATCAAAATGCTTGTTAATGTTGAGTGGATTCCAAGATAGATTTCCAAGTTCAACATGAAACTATTTGATACAATTGGAATTTGGCAAATTTTTGAGAAAATTATTTTGTGTTAACTTGTCAAAGATTGGTGAAAATTAGAAAGTGATATATAAGTTTATAGGTATATATATTGAAATTTTACACTTTTTTACCTACTCCAATGCCTCCCGTCCCCAGGTCGCCCTCCACCCATACAGCAAAGATCGTCACAAGTGTGACAGTGACGTTGTAATCACGTGACATGAGTCACAATGTGATATCACAGTTGTGATTTCTATGTGACGTAGCACATTGGTAATATTGTGACCTTATTGTAACTATAGTTTGTGAAGTTTCTGCACCTTAATTAACACGTCACAATGTGACGTCACATTTGTGATTTGTATGCAACATCGCTAATTGGTGACACCATGACATTACTGTGACTATATTTTGTCACGTATCTGCAACTAAACATAAATGTCACAATGTGACGTCACATTTGTGATTTATATTTAACATCGCTAATTGGTGATACCATGACATTACTGCGACTATATTTTGCCACGTATCTGCAACTAAACATAAATGTCACAACGTGACGTCACATTTGTGATTTATATTTAACATCGCAATTGGTGACACCATGACATTACTGTGACTATATTTTGTCACGTATCTGCAACTGAACATAAATGTCACAATGTGACGTCACATTTGTGATTTATATTTAACATCGTTAATTGGTGACACCATGACATTACCGTGACTATATTTTGTCACGTATCTGCAACTGAACATAAATGTCACAATGTGACGTCACATTTGTGATTTATATTTTACATCGCTAATTGGTGACACCATAACATTACTGTGACTATATTTTGCCACGTATCTACAACTGAACATAAATGTCACGATGTGACGTCACAGTTGTGATTTATATTTAACATCGCTAATTGGTGACACTATAACATTACTGTGACTATATTTTGCCACGTATCTGCAACTGAACATAAATGTCACAATGTGACGCCACATTTGTGATTTATATTTAACATCGCTAATTGGTGACATCATAACATTACTGTGACTATATTTTGCCACGTATCTGCAATTAAACATAAATGTCACAACGTGACGTCACATTTGTGATTTATATTTAACATCGCGAATTGGTGACACCATGACATTACTGTGACTACACTTTGTCAAATATCTGCAACTAAGCTTAAATGTCTCAATGTGACGTCACATTTGTGATTTATATTCAACATCGCTAATTGGTGACAGCACGACATTACTGTGATTATATTTTGTGACGTATCTGCAACTAAACATAAATGCTACAATGTGACGTTATAGTTGTTACTTCTAGCCGACGATGCGTATTAGTAACATTGGGACTTTATTGGGACTATATTTAGTGACGTTTCAACCACTTGATAACCACATAACAATGCAACGTCACATATGTGACTTATATGCAGCATCGATAATTAGTGACACTGTGAGATTACTGTGACTATATTTTGTAACTTTTCTGCAAATAAACATAAATGTTACAATGTGACGTCATACTTGTGACTTGTATGCAATATTGCATATTGGTTACATTATGCCATTGATGTAACTATATGTTGTGACTTTTATGCAACTGAATATTATTGTTACAATGAGGCGTAGCAGTTGGGATTTCTATATAACATCGCTAATTGATGACACTGTAACATTGTCGTAACTATATTTTGTGTTGTTTTCGGCCCTAACCATAAATGTTACAATGCAACGTAGCAGTGGTATTGGCAAAACTATGACGGCACTGTAATAATTTATTATTTCTTCTGCTGTTTAAAACAGAGCACAATAGCTATATAAACGTCACTGTTGGGTCTGGTATTTCACATCATGTATTGATGTTACCTTACACCTTTCGGGTAGGTCGGACGGTCTGGGTTTCAACATCATGTATTGATAACACTGTGAAATGTGCGATTAAGAACTTATATATTTTTTTCTTTTTCAAGACAAAGCATTTTGTAAATCCACTACGTATTTACCTTCAGCTGTAACTGCTTTCATTTAACTGTTGTTTTTCTAAGCGATACAAAAAACAGTGATCACTAGCTGCGGGACTCGCACCGAACCACAACATGTCCAGTGTAGTTTACGAGCAACGTAAATATAAGGTAATAACTGTGTATAACTATTTTTACTTTCCTTATATACATAATGTATAAGAAAAGTATTGTGACGGGGTCGAAAATTCGAATTCGAGTCTTCGACGGAAGAGCACGTTTCAAGCATCCCTGATCACGAATCAAACATTTTTGAAGGGATGTCTGTGTGTGTGTGTGTGTGTGTGTGTGTGTGTGTGTGTGTGTGAAAGTGTGTGTGTGTGTATGTGTGTATGTGTGTGTGTCAGTGAGTCTGTGGAGACGATAACTGACGAACGAATGGACCGATTCGAACGAAATTTGGTACAAAAATCGCAATTTATAAACACTGGAAGTCTATTGTTTTTATACGTAATCGAGTGTTCAGAACCCCCCTAAATTTTCGAGTGAAATTTTGAAAAAATCGTCAAAAAATCAAAACCGCTAATAAAGTCACGCAAATAGACATTCCTTATGTAATTTTTTATTAGAAAACGATTGACATAAATTTTAGAACGCTAACATGAACCGTTCTCGAGATATTGCACATTTTTCAAAAAAGTTATCAAAAAATCATATAAAATAAAACAAAAATATTTCCTATTGAGAAACATATTCACTTTTCGCATGTAAAACCATGCGATAAATTGGGTGACATCATTCTCGTGAATCTAGCTCGTTCCATTCATGAAAAAAGATTCTTTGAGTAATACTTTTGTATTTGAACGACAATAGTCATTTATCTGCTATAAGAATAACTTATTTCTCCGTCCATAACTTATTTCTCCGTCCACTCTTGCCGAGATTTTGGCGACGGATTTGGTGGAATGTCGCCAACTTGGCGATATTTTTAATTGTTGCCAAAATAAAAAAAAATCTCGCCAAATGAATAAAAATGATACTAAATCAATGAAAATGACGACTAAGTGAAGAAAATGCAATATCTTGGAAAGAATATAAGTATCTACTATAAGAATAACATTTTTTTTAACTGTAAAAGAAGTAAATTCATTGCATTATATAAGGAAAGTCATATGTTGCCCACATCAGATTTTTAAGAATGAAAACTGTCCAATAATTTGTATGGCTAACTTCAATTTATGGTCAATGACCGTATTTTTATAAAAAAATATCTTATTGTGCAGTTTGACAATTTACAAAATTGTATTCAACTTTAAAATCAAAAATCAGCTGGTTGTGGGGGCCACATTTAACGTACTTTATATGTAACAAAGAAAATCCAATATTAAAATATGATGATGCACACAAAATTGTCTGACATAGATACTTTACAATTTTGTACATACAAATCAATCGAAGCACATTCCATATTTCTTAAAATTTTTAAAGAAAAATAATATATATATATGCATGTTGTCCAAGTTGTCAGTGTTTATAGATATAATCTATTTCTGATATAAGAAACATGCATTTTGTGTTCATTTTTTTAAAATACTTGGACTTGATAAAGAGTTTTATCGAAATGATCCATTCATTATTAGGCCTAGGGCTTGTCCACGTCTAAAGCTTTCATGCTTGGATTTTATTTTATTTTATTTTATCGATTCATTTCCATTGATGTTTTTGTTTGTCTTCAGATTGATGACTAGAGGTTTGCATTTTATTTTCCACTTGATTGATGATTCTCTGTTTATATATATATATATATATATATATATATAATATGAAAATTCAAAGATTGAATAGAGAGAAGTTGTAACTTAAAATACCCTAATTTAAAACATGCCTACAAATTAAAAAGACGTATTAAAAATAGAATCTTCAATCATGAGGGAAAATATAATGACGTAATCACATGTAAATGTAAAATTATAAGTTCCGGAGATGAATCAAGCCGGGTGATATGATACTGTAAGATCAATACAAGTTTATGATACTGTAATAGTGGTTCAATAAATATAACCCCAGAGGTTCGCCTTCCCTGATGATGAGTGCCAGGACTCACCAATAGCTGGCTACGAAGTTAATAAAATGGCAGAGACATGTATACAAAATAATGTTCATCATAATATAGAAAAAAAATCTTTAATTTATGTTTTAAGATATAATAACATTTGTATTAAAATAATAAAATATGTCTGCTTATTCGCGATATATCTGGCGAAGCACTCACTCACATTCACAATATTTTTGGAAAAAACATTAAAATTCATTAATTTTGAGTAATTGTTCTAAAATTCACAATTTTAAAGAAAAGCGTTTGCAATTTAAGAAAATGCTCAAATGTATATTTTTATTTAAAATCGCTAAATTTATCAATTTTATTTAAAAACTTTAAAACTTGTAATTTTAAGAAAACATATAAAGCTGAAATGTACGAAAATGCGTAAAATTAAAAGTACTTCCATTCACGAATGTCACAGAGAACCGCGCTAATTCTAATGTTTCATAAAAATCTGATGTGGGCAACAAATGACTTTCCTTATATAATGTAATGAATTTACTACTTTTACTGTAAAAAAATAGGTTTTTCTTATAGTAGATACTAATATTCTTTCCAAGATATTGAATTTTCGACAATTAGTCGTCATTTTCATTGATTTAGCATCATTTTCATCCATTTGGCGAGATTTTCATTAATTAGGCAACATTTCAAAAAAGTCGCCAAGTTGGCGACATTCCGCCAAATTCGTCGCCAAAATCTCGCCAAGCGTTATGCACTAAGAAAAAAGTTATTCTTACAGCAGATAAATGACTATTGGCGTTTAAATACAAAAGTATTATTCAAAGTATATTTTTTCATGAATGGAACAAGCTAGATCCACGAGAATGATGTCACTCAATTTATCGCATGGTATTACATATGAAAAGTGAACATGTTTCTCAATAGGAATTTTTTTTTTATGTGACTTTTTCATAATTTTTTTGAAAAATGTACAATATCTCGAGAACGGTTCATGTTAGCGTTCTAAAATTTATGCCAATCGTTTTCTAATGAAAAATTACATAAGAAATGTCTATTTGCGTAACTTTATTAGAGGTTTTTATTTTTTGACGATTTTTTCAAAATTTTATTCGAAAATTTAGGGGAGTTCTGAACATTCGATTACGTATAAAAACAATAGGCTTCCAGTGTTTACGGATTGTGATTTCTGTACCAAATTTGGTTCGAATCGGTCCATTCGTTCGTCAGTTATCGTCTCCACAGACTCACTGACACACACACACACACACACACACATACTTTCACACACACACACACACACACACACACACAGACAGACAACACTTCAAAAATGTTTGATTCGTGATCAGGGATGCTTGAAACGTGCTCTCCCGTCGAAAACTCGAATTCGAATTTTCGACCCCGTCACAATACTTTCCTTATACATTATGTATATAAGGAAAGTAAAAAAAGAAAGAAAGTATTTTGTCTGGCCTTACATTACCATCTTTTACAGAGACTTTACATCTACAGAAAAATTTAATTGGTCACGTGTTGCAACCGCAGTTGCTCCATAGTTTTGGGGAAGCTGTTCTAGTATTTATCAACAATCTTAGTGGCGGGAAATTAAAGAATGCCTTGTATCATTGCGTATGCCGTAGATGTAATTTCCCACAATCGTGTTTTTAACACATTTGAATACAAATCATATCGGGCTGAGACTTATTAAATCTTCGGGTCGAGTCGGATCGTACATTTATACGTTTCTTTGGATTCGGGCTGGGTTTAAACACTAGCGTTTCGGGTCTGTCCGAGTGGAAATCTGGATTTCGGCCTTGCAGACCTCTTATGCGCCGGCACGGATAAATAAATATAGATGAGCACCGAAAGCCTAAAATAGACTGAAAAAATCTCGAAATGACTTTTAAACAATGTTGTTCATTAATTTCAGATTAAATATATTTACAAAACATTCATTCATTTGACAATATTGAGTTTCTCGATATTTTATGAATTTTGTTATTTTGGATAAAAAACCTGATATATCGCGAGAACGGCGTATGTGTGCATTTTGTAAATGATAGCATTCGCATTTATATAAATATCCACATAAAATAGGAATTTTTGTAATATTTTATAACGTAATTATATTTTTATAACATTTTTATCGATTTTCGGAATGAAAAGTTCGTTATGTCGTGAACCTATACCGACGCATCTCATTCTCAATTTATATATACTCGTATAACACCTGGACTTATTTTTTATGTATCAATAATTTTTACTTTCCTTATATACAGTGTGTAAAGTAGAATTCGAATTCGAGTTTTCGACTAAAGAGCACTCTTCAAGCATACCTGAACACGAATCAAACGTTTTTGAGGTGATGGCTGTGTGTGTGGGTGAGTGTTGTTGTTGTTGAAACCCAGACCGTCCGACCTACCAGAAAAGGTGTAAGGTAACTGTTTGGACGGTCGGGAAGTGCCACCCAATTTAGACCGGAACCCAGTGGTGGAGGCATCCACAGGGACCGTACCCTCCTTCCCCTACCACCAACCTCTCGGAAGGACTTTCGGACCCACATGTTTAACGTGATCGTACTCCGTATGAACACGGCGGCAGTGTTGGCAGTGGCTGGAATCGAACCCGGGCCTACCGAGTGCAACTCCAGCGCGCTAACCAATGGGTGTGTGAAAGTGTGTGTCATTAAGCCTGTGAAGACAATATCTCACGAACGGAGAAATTCGAATGAATTGGTACAAAAATTACAATCCTTGAATACTCTAAACCTATTGTTTTTCAACACAATCGAATGTTTAAACCTCCCCCCCCCTCTAAATTTTTCGGTGAAATTTTGAAAAAGTCATCAAAAAATCAAAATATTTAATAAAGTTACAAAAATAGATAACTCTTACGTAATTTTTTCTTAGAAAACGATTGACATACATTTTGGAACGCTAGCATAAACCGTTCTCGAGATATTGCACATTTTTCAAATAAATTTATCAAAAAATCGCATAAATTGAAAAAAAATATTAACTTTTGAGAAACATGTTCACTTTTCATATGTAATATCATACAATAAATTGGGTGACTGGGTGACATCATTCTCGTGGATCTAGCTCGTTCCATTCTTGAGAAAGATACTTTGAGTAATACTTTTGAATTTGAACGCCATTATTTCTCCGTCCATAACTCTTGGCGAGATTTTGGCAACGAAATTAGCTGAATGTCGCCAACTTTTTTAATGTTGCCAAATTAACGAAAATCTCGTCAAATGGATAAAAATGACGCTAAATCAATGAAATTGACGACTCATTGACGAAAATTCAATATCTTGAAAAAAATATAAGTATCTACTGTAAGAATAATCTATTTTATTTTTACTGCAAACGTAGTAAATTCATTTGAATATAAGGAAAGTCATGTGCTGCTCGCGTCAGATTTTTTTTATCGGGTTTTAATTCATGAATGTGAATACACCTACTATTTCGAGGTTCAAAGTTCTTGTTTTTATCAATTTGATCATTTTCAGTACCCGGTATTAGTTCAATCAAATAATGGTACAAATACTGCTTCAATATCAAGACGGTAAATGTAAACTTCTTAAAATATAGAGTATATACAAAAATAAACTGGTCAACCGGTTTCAAAAGCGATGTTCAAATACTCATCTACTCAGTTGATGAGTAATAATCTTGAAATATCAATTTTTCAATAATTTTGAAAAAATTACTTTAAAATACCAAGGAATAAAAGACTACGGAATTTAAAAGAAAATAAAAAGCGAAGGAATCAACTGGTTTGGGAAGCTATATGAGCTATCTTTATCAACTAAATTCAAATAACATTTGATCAAACTAGTTTGAAAATGCCAGGAAATAAAAGCTGAAAAATTAAAATGAATGTTCCAAGAACTGAAGTAGATAGGTAATATTTTTTATATATATTTTTAAATTTTACAGTTTTTATTCTCTGGTATTATTAAATTGAACTTAGTTAAAATAGCTCATGTAATTTTTCAGATCTGTTTTTCTTTCGAAATATATTATGACTTGGCACTTTTACAATAATTTGAACGAATGTTTTGAATTTTTTTTATGCAGGTTCCTTATTTAGCTCCCGAAGCAGCTTGTTTCCATCGTTTTCGATATACTGCATAATTTCACAACATTTATTCACATGCATTTTTGGAAGTGTTTGAAACCTTCTACTAGATCTAACAAAAAACTACTAGATACGAATAAAAAGTTTTGACACTACAGTTATTTATTTCTAAAATTAAGTTAACTTATATTTTGATGTGAATAACATCTATGCTTGGGGTATCAGTAGCAAAAATCGGAGCATTACGAAAATGTAAACAATTTGGACGTTTATGTCTGCCGAACTTAATAGAAATTTAAAGACTCAACTCTCGACTTTCGTATACACGAAATCAGAATATAAAATTTCATGAAAATACATTAATACTTGTAACAGCTATAGGGTACACAAAAAAATCGAGCACTAACAGACATCACTCCAAACATAATCACAGCGTGCTCAGGGGATCCTAAAACATGAATTGGCATCACAATCTCGAAATATAAAATTTTAATGAAACAATACTTTCTCAATACTACTTATGAGGAAGTAAAAATGTAAATATTTTTTTTTATTTTGTCGGAAATATGGTCCAGAATAAGAATATATAAATATAATTTGAATATTTTAATATTTTAAGAAATAAATATTTTTTCGAAAGAAAATTAGAAAGTATCTGTCCTAGCGGGTTTTTTTCTTCTAATTACTTTCATTAATATCTTCGAAACTATGAAAGATCTATATAAAGAATAAGTGGCAAAGGTATATATTAGAAAATTAAGTTTCCAAATATATATATATATATATATATATATATATATATATATATATAATTTTGGAAGTATAGTGGATATAGTTTCAATGTTTAATGAAATTATCTAAATAAAAATTCCAATATAAAATATCCGATAATTAGAAAATAATAATAATAAAATCAGTGGTCCTTGTGGACTACAATAAGAATTTTGAACATAAGTAGAAAAATGGCTATAGCTTTGAATTTTATCATAAAAGATTGATTTTCAACATCTTATTGAAATGTTATTTTCAATACAATTTATATTCTATAAATTATTAAACAACTATAAAACTTTCTTACTTTTTCCACTCTAAAAAAAAAAAAAAAAAAAAAAAAAAATGAAAAGAAACGGATAGTGTAATCAATAGTAGCTGATATGTCACAATAAAGTTTTATTATAGTTGATTGCACTAAATTAAGATTGCACAATTATTGCTCAAAGAAATATTTATTAAATTTTTTTATCATCTGCACAAAAAAGTTTAGAGAGAACGCGTTTTAATAGATATGTTTGATTGAAAAGTTATTATAGGAATTCTCCAGTACTTTTAAAATGTCTTCGAAATATTTTTCGCTTTAAGAATTCTTGAAAATGTATTTCTGGAAAAAGAAAGTAAGTTTATAATCAAAATGACACATCTACTATAAATATTTTCAAAAACTCAGTTAAAATATATCCCGGTTGGAACATATTTATTCAATTTAATTCAATTCAATTTAAGTGGCAATTGCATATAAAATCCAATTAGAGTAATCTCAAAGAACATAAAATACTAGAATACTAAACAATAAAAAGCTAAGAGCATTAAAACTGACATTTTAAAAAAATGGCAGGTGTCAAAATAAAAATATCAATAAAAATATCAATATGTATCAAGGAGGTTAACAAATTTTATATACAAAAAAATCTCTTAATGTAATTGCTGTTTTATTTGTTTGCTTGTTTTCATGTCTAATATTAACAGGTCATATGAAACTCTAAGAACGCAAGAAAGTATAGTAGGACAATGAATAATATTATTTAAAACTTCATAGTAAAACAAGAGGCAAAACTATTTACTTTTTTCTAAGGCGACAAAATCATGGATAATAACTATAAATTCTGTAATAGCACGTTTAAAATGATTACAATTATTTTTTATTATCTGTTCTCTCTGGAACAAAACTCATAATGCAGATGTATATATATATATATATATATATATATATATATATATATATATATATATATATATATATATATATATAATCTATCTCTAATATCAGATCCATTTTGTGTTCATTTTGATTAAATACTTGGGCATGACAAAGAGTTTTTTCGAAATGAACAATTCATTTAGGCCTAGTGCTTATCCACGTCTAAAGCTTTAAAGCTTGAATTTTATTTGATTTTCTATTATTGAATGCACTTCGTTGATATTTGTTGATTATTTTTGGCTTGGTTACTAGAACTTTGCATTGCAACTTCTCTCTATTCTATCATTGGGCTGGGGGCGTAGTAACCAAACGTGTTTTTTTCCATTTCTCCATACAAAATTTCTCCGAACTTAAATGGGTTCCGATATGTTGTTCCTGAGGGGAATGGCACCTTCTGTGCAATGCTATTGGGCACAGGTTTCGAGGCGGCCCTGACTCAGATTTGTTTGTTGGAGAGGGGACTTTGAGGATAACGCGAGCGTTTCAAATATTCAGCCGTGCGTATTTATAAAGTCACTGTTATTCCAAAATTAGAAAAAAATTGTAAATATCGATGGTGACTACGGTAAAAGTAAAGTACTCCACGCACTTGCTCTTTTCTTTTATTTTATGTTACAATCCTCTTTGTACAAGAAATATTGTTAGCGTTAGTAAATCGAATTTGAGTTTTGCATGATTTTATTTATTGCATTTTTTCATTCAAAATTAAATACTTTTTATTCAATTTATTGCTTCTTATTATTAATGAAAATAATAATTTAAAATTATCATGAAGGTGGAAAATAATGTAAAATTGTTAGGTTGAAAGTGGACAGAGCAATAATTTCTGAGTCGTGGAATGGCAACATCTATCTGTTGGCTCCCCCAGTTTGTTTATTTGCGGGAACGCGCGGCAAGATGTTATTGTTAACGGATCATTGGATATCTTTGTTAAAAGGTAATTTCATTTATTTTGCAATCTATTGATCTTATAATTCAGTATTTTGTAAATAAATATATTGCATATTCCTTTCTAATTTTATAAGTTTCTTCAGCGATTGAGATTAATTTATAACACTCTTTCCTTTGTTGCGCAATCGACGTGTATTCGATTCTTGGCCATCTGCCGAGCGTGATTCGATTAGCTTTGTTCTTGTTATGTTTTGAAAGTGGGAAGTAAGTAAATATCTGAATTGTATAACTATAATAAACTTGTAATACTGTGACATTTTCCTAACCAATTATTTTAATTTCATAGTGCAGCTACTAGTCAATTCTGCTTTTTCACTAAAAATGTGATCTTATCTTTTAAATCCGATATACTATATGTATTTTATACGTAAAATCAAATTTTTCTATATCCTCATTTTTTTTATTATTATAGTTATTTTCAATCGCGGTTAGAAATTGATAGCAGAAAATGAAGCGTTATTGGGTCCCAAGCATTTTTACTCAGTTACCAAAAGGTTCTATACTTAAACAGGGAAGTTAGACATAAAAAATTACGGCTGGGTTTAGAATCTCGTTGTCAAAATGAAATTTAAAGGTGGAAAATGCAACTAACAAATAATTTCGAATACTGTTTTTATTGCAGTTTAAAATTCTAAAATTGTGCAGTTAGATTTGGATATTTGTACAGAAAAATTGTAATGAATTAAAATTTATTCTGGCTTGTACATATTTTTGCAGAAAGAGTGAGAATTATCTGTTGCATGTATAAAATATTTTATTACCTAAAATTAAAGTTTTTTACAATCATATGTATACGTAGAATTTAATACTAATCATATATATACAATCATATCTATACAATCATATGTATACATAAATTTGTCACTTACTGCAATATTATTGTTAAATTTCTAAACAATCCATATAAATGAAATTGAAAATCTGTCTGTCTGTATGTAAGTTTGTCTCTTTATCACGGGAGAACGAGTGAAAGAATTTAATGAAATTTTGTGGGTAGGCTTAAATTAGCCCCACTTAAAATTTAGTTTAAGTTTTTGAGACCAGGGGTTATCTAGATATTAATTAAAAATGAACAATTGAGCCTTCCATTGAGATAGCATTATGCAGACAATATGTTTTACGCCAATTTATTTGAAGAAAATTGTATCATGTCGCTTTAATGGATTTAAATCCAATGTGTTTATGTGACAGACGGATTTTTATTAAATTTTTTCCGATTTAAATAATATAGTATGTATATAAAATAAATTTGAACGATATTGCATTTTTGACTGGATTATAACAATTACGGTCTTCAGGTTTAAACATTATTATTATTGATATTTTCGGGGATTAATGATATTTTCAATTTATTACATCTTTGTTTTATTTTGGCAAAAATTGTTGAAACTCATATATGTACAAAGCGCTGATCTTCTACAACTGCACTGGTATATCTTCTAATCTACGAGAATATAAGTAGTACATGTATATTGTCATATATTAGAATGAATTACGGCCTTTAGATTTAATGATTACGGGATTATTGTTATTTTCAATTTATTATGTCATCTATTTTAATTTGGCAAATATTTTAGAAACTCATATGATGTAGTAATTGTAATTCTCTACTAATACATTGGTATATATTCTAATATTCGTGAATATAAGTAGTGCGGGTCCCATACAATTTTAGCACTTTTAATTTGCATATATTGGTTCAATTTCATATTTTTTTGTAAATTTGTTTACGAACAGGACCAGGATGTTTTATTCTTCAGATCTGCCTATTGAAGATAATTTTATATAGCGGGAACAGATATTCTTAAACTTCTTTTTAGTCAGGCATTAAATTAAATATTTTAATAGAATATTGTGATTAACAATATCATTTAGTATTCTATAGGAATTTGAACATGATCATGAATTTTAAATTTCTTTATATTATATGCTCCGCACGAAGAACAGGTATTACTGCTAGTTTCTCTATATATATGTGTGTAGAAATTAGTAAATTTCAGTCAGTGGTCTAAGGGACCAGTAATTTTTATGACATCATAGATCCTCAACCTTTATTGCTGGTCTGTATACAGAATTTTTAAAAATATTTAAAAAATTGAAAAACATAGGAAATACTTGAGTAGTATTATATTTTGATTTCTGTAAAAACCATAATAAAGAAAAAAGAAAAGTTATATAAATTGTAATTTAATGTTTATGGAATAAACCAGTTAAATATATCTATATAATATTTATGAGGGAGAAAAGACATCACTCCTAATTTCAACACACCATTACTAACACCACTCATTCCAACACACCACTCCCAATTTCAAGCTCTGCATAAAATAATACATAAAGGAATATATTTGAAGAAAGCATAGAAATATATAATATATATGATATTTTAGGAAACATCTTAAATATTGCATTTACACTAACTTTAATAATTGGATTAAAATTTCATTTGAATAACTTAAATTGTTTCAGAAATATTGGTCATACCCCACTTAGTCACACACGTATTACATCATAAAAATATTCAATTTTGTGTTTAGTCATGCTCAGATCATGTTTAATTGTCAAAATCTTAAATTATTACGTGTTATAATATATTTTTACTCATATCATGTATGTATGAGAGATTAGAATTAACATTAAAAACTATCCTTACCTATGATACTCCTGATAATACCTTCATTATAAAGCAATGGCGATTCTCGACCGCTTTTACGTTGCAACTACAGTTCAAAATATTTCCACGTGCTCTCATTTTCTATCCAAAAATAAGTAAATTGCCATAAATTTCTTTAGAAATATGTTATATCACACCTGTATATATTATTCATACTTAATCTAAGATGGCCATGCTTAAAAATATAGTTTCGTTGTTTTATTATGATTATATGAATTTTAATTACTATTACTATTTAGTACTATTTACAGAAGTAGTTGATTATCTTTTGCTAAAGCAAAAATTATTAAATATTAATGAGTTGGTTAAATATATTTTTATATGGGTAGCATTTCGAAAGTTCTATTAAGTAATTTTACAACTTTGAAGTATAGCAAATTTTAATTTAATGAAAGATAAAATATCGTGCTTTTTTTAATCTTGTTTTTAGGGATGCAAAGAATATTCGGCTTGTCTGAATATTACTAGTATTTTGTGAAATGATTCAACCGTATACTGTTGAGAGTATTCTATATTTATAACATCACTTTAATATTTTAAGTAGATTAACTATCTTCTATTAATAAGGATACAATTCATGCCAATAAAGTGATATTAAATTACAATAGGAAAATTGCCGACTCTAGGTACAAGAATTTCCTCAACACAAGAAAATAATATTTTATATACTAGGGATTATAATCTCAGATATTTTGTATAAATCTGGTATTTGGGGATTGCAAAATTGCTAATCCTGGGATTTGGAATTTCATTTTATCTCATTTAAAATAATTCAAATTTTATACTCTTGTATTTTTTTTTATTCTTCTATAAATATTACATGTATGTGTGGAATGAAAATAGCACTTTGAGAGCTCTTTAAAATAAGCTTTCTTTATATAGAATTTTTGGATATAATATTTTTATTAAAAGATATCTTCTAGTATTGTTTTGTGTTTGTAATGAGCATATACTGACTATGCTCATTACAAACCCATTACATAAAAACGTGTAATAGTAGAGATGGTCTTATGTAAGATACTACTACCTTAAATAATGCAATAAAACATATAAAAAAACTAGTATCTTTACAATAAATGCACCTGTGTACTTTGGAATCTTATGGCTGAATTTTAACATCTATATATGGGGGGGGGGGAGAGATCTAATTTTACATTCGTAATTTGGGCATTATGACACACTTGTATTATTTTAACTATTATTCAATAGCTTATATCAAGTTATTTAAAAATGCTTAAATTGGAGTAAGTCGAAAAATTAGGGGATCAAAATCATGATCAATCAAGATGGAAATTGTACTCTTCGGCAAAGATATATTTTTAAAATGAACTGCATATTTATGTTGTATGTACATGATTTTGCAAAAAAATGCATCATACCAGGATATTTTTTTAGGTTGTGCGAAAAATTGATGATGGACATGTTTCTAACTTGCATGCAAATCGCGCAATATGGGATTTTGTAGAATAGCAAAATCCTGTTTCCCTATACTCAGTTATCCCTCGACTTATCTCAATTATTTTCCACATCTATTAAAAGTACTAGAGACAATCTGACTTATATAACATAACAACCTATTTATATATCAAATTTGGTATCATGTAGTTGAATATTTTGGGAAATATTGCATTAAAATGTGAAACTCCCGTGCCTATTCCGTGCACTGTTGTGAATGATACTGGTAAAACTGTACCTTTAGAAACTAGTGAAACTGCACCTAAAGAAAATTGCACCGTAAATTTTACATTCATCGGTAGTTTTGCAGAATATTGGTTATAAAATTTCGTAGTGCAAAGGATGTTTGCGCACAATAGAGAAATGAATGGACTGCCATAAGTTTTTTTTTTTTGCATAAATAGTACCTTTGAAAATGTATAGGTATCCTATTTGGCCAATAAGTGTTTTTTACATGAAAACAATACTTTCCTATAGTGAGAGAAGTATAAAAGGAACACATTTAACGAAATCAATGGTAATGTCAAACGATTCGAAGTAAATTTTTATATATATATAAAGGTTTCTATTAAATATACGGGGTGTCCCATCAAGACTGCTCCTTGCTCGGAGTACATAAAAAGTGACCCAAGAACCATACCTCCACGACCCATAGTTTTCAAGAAAAATGCGAAAGAAAAAATATGACATCGCATGCGGTGCACGTAAAATAAGCTTTACTTGAAACATGAACATCAGTACTTGCATATGACATTATGTTTACATAGAAGGATGCTCAAAATAACCACTGCCAATAACGAGACATCCATGCGCGCACTGTAAGAATGGCAAATTGCATACGATTCTGCATTGTGCTTCAGCATCCACTTAGTTGCTTGCCTTCATGCTGCGCTCAACTTTGTGAACAAAAACACGATCCATGATCATGTGCAGTGATCCATTCTACAGCGCTCGCATGCATACCTCGATATGCACAGTTGTTGTTATTGAAACCCAGACCGTCCGACCTACCAGAAAGGTGTAATTGAGCATCTGCCTATGTAAACATGTAATATAGATGTACCGATGTTCATGTTTCCAATAAAAATTATTTTCCGTGCACCGGATTTGACATCATACTTTATCTTTCGCATTTTTCGCAAAAACTATGGGTCATAGAGGTATGGTTCTTGGGTTATTTTTCATGTACACCGAGCGAGGATTTTCACTCTGCAGAGTTTATGCTATCTTGACGGGACACCTTGTTTATTCGTTTTTCATAGTTAGTCCTAAATTACACCATTATTATACTGGACAGTATTTAGCACTAAACATCTTATAATTTATCCTATTCATTCAATGCTGGACAGCTGGACATAAGGGAAAAATATATACCATATTTCTTCAATTTTAAGGTGCACTTTTTCCGATATAAATGTAACTAAAAACAGGGTGTGTCTTAGAACCGATGGTGTCTTGCAATTCTTTTTTTTTATGAAGATAAATATAGCTCAGAGTCATTAGACTCTGCATGTGAGGTTCGCTCTTCTGATATTGATTCAGAAGAAAGTGATGAATAACATACCTACTGATAAATACTATTTCTGTTAATAAATTGAATTCTATTGAAATAAATGAAATTTTTAGTTTTACTTTATTTATTTATTTTTAAATCAAAGCTTTTTCTCTGTTGGTGTTACGGAAATTAAGGTGGTGTCTTACAATCTTATAATGTAAGAAATACAATACATAAATTATAAAATATTATTTAAAAATATTTTTATGTAATTTTATAATGGGATAATTAATTAAAATTAGAACAAAATTGAATTGTATATTTTAGACATTCTCTACTTTTGCAAAGTAATATTTAACTTTTTAATTTATGTAGGATTTTGTGACAAGCATATCATTCAAGTTTTTCCTGACTATCCAGTCGCTTGCTCGCACAATTGATGGGAGTGGTAGCTGAAATTGAGCATCTGTGCTGTGATAACGATGTAGTTTATCTCTGTTTAGTGCTTAGGCATTTTAAGAAACTTTTTTTCATTTTAGTATAAATAAAAAAAGGACAAGAAAATATAGTGATAAAATATTTAATTGTTATGTATTATACAGTATACTGTAAAGTGTCGTATTCTTGTATATTGTATTTTAAGAACAGACCTAAGGATTTTCATGAAATTAGGTGAACGTACCGTTATTGTATGCGAGAAGGTGATTTAACTATATTTCAACTTTGGAAAATCTTATTTACAACACCCTCCTAACCATTTAATCTCCTTTAGTAGTAAATGAGAAGTCAGTAATATCCATGTGTTTAGTTATTGGTTGTAAAATGTTTAAAAAGGAGTACAATATTCAGCTTCACCTCATTTATATAAGATAAAGGGAGTTTAGTCATTGTAAAATAGTTACTAAAATAATCCAATATTCAACTATGCCTCATTTACATAGGATCTAGATGAATTGAGATCAGTAATTAAAAATTTATCAGATATGTGTTAAAGAGCACTTTGTGGTCTAACTCAATCTGCTTAGCAAATCAGTTGCTAGCAATTGTGATATTTATATTTTAACAGTTGAAGAGAGAACTTATACCGGGACTCATGATAATGCGAAATAGTGCAATGTTTATGTTTTTAAGTAAAGTGGTGTATTTTTATAAATATTTATAAAATTTTATATCTTAAAGGGGCCTAAAGATGTCCTGTGAAACTAGGAAATGTCAGAATTTCAACTTTAATAAAGAGAACATGACACCGTTGGCAGAAGACTGATTGGATTCTAATCTCAAAAGCTATCCTTTGGATGAAGAAGATAGGCCTACAACAGAGTTTCCCCCAGGATAAAGAAGGGCAGGGTGGTGCTGTTACCAAGAAAAGGACACTTGTTAAAAAAAGGGGCACATTTTTTTATGTAAATAATATTTATGCTTGGGGTTTCTGTGACGAAAATGAGTATTGCAAAGTATCTGTCTGAACAAATGTTTTTTTCTTTCATTTTGCTTACTTTCACTTGAAATATCTTCGAAACCATATAAGATAGATATACATAGTAAACGACAAAAATATGCATTAGGAAATTTAGTTACTAAATCTATATTTATACTTTAAACAAGAAAGAGTAATCTTGCATAAGACATTGATTATGAAACACTTTCCAACTGAAATGCAATTTTATTTAAACATCTCTAAAATGCTATACATTCAGCAGTGATATTTTTAAAATTATCATAGTACAATAATTTATTTTACTTGGAAACTTAAAACTTCATTAAAAAAAGCAATGCTATAAAATCGCTTGCTTCTCTATCTAAGTAAATCGATGAATATTCCATTCATATCACTTATATTCCAGACTCCGGAGCTAAGTAATTTCGCTTAAAAAAATTCAGCTATTCTTATACAACTCATCTTACAATATCTTATTTTGTGTACATTTTGAAAAACTGCTTTGCCTACACTGACTACAAGACCAAGGAAAGAGGCATGGAAAGAACCTCTGATTTTAACATGATACATAATGTTCAGCGATTAGAAGATATGTGACAACATGCAACTCAATGACTAACTGACGAAATAAAGCCACAACATAACCAATGTTTGGAAGAACATCGAATCTCAACCAAAACTACCGAAGAACATATTCAGCAACTGCACGACATGCGACAATGTGCAACTCAATGAACAACATAACCGCCGCTTGGAAGAACAATGACGTTGATTGTTGAATGTTACAGCGAATTTGAACCGAAACCTTCAAATATAACACCTATAGAACTCGAATATGAGAATTAAAAATAGACAAAACAGCATTTTAATTCAAATATATTAATATACTGCAAACAACAACGACAACAGAAATACTTATTTTTTGTTGCGATGTTCATTCATAATTTGCCTCTGATTTGATTTACATTATTAATTTTGATGATTTTGATTTAATATTACAATCTGAAAATAACATTTAAAATTTTAAAATTTTTTATGCACAGCAAGTTTATAACTGAATAGGGGAAACTCTTGTACTCTTGTAGGGCCATTCAGCTTTATTTTAATAATTATTATTTTACATTATTACTCTTTGAGGTAAGTAGCTACATGATTTGAAATCTTAGCAACCATTTTGAGTGAAAGAAGGTAAATATAGCAGTTAAGTAGAAGGGTCATAAGGCTTTCACACCTCTGTGTTAAAATTGTATATTAAAGTATTGTTTTATTTCTGTGTGATTGAAAGTGTCAATTTCGAAATATAGATGTCTTTTCTACATGTTTTCAATTACATTGACTTTTAAGGGAAGTGAACTCTAAAATCGCAAAAGTGTTTATGTTACAGAAAAATAGTAATAGTTTTGTATTTTCGCTTCTCAGTCGCTAGTTGGGAACTTGCAGGTTTTGCGCACGCGCGCGTTTGAAAAAGGATTTTGGAAGCAGTGTGGAAGGAGTCGTGGAGAAATGTAGACGTGTGTGTTTGATTCGCGTATGATCGCGAATTTTAAGAAAAGGTGGATTAATTTTGAAAGTGGAAGGATGTGATTAAAATATGTAACATAGTTCGACAAGTTGTGCGTAGAGTCGTTTGGCTCGGTTCAGAGATGAGTCACTCGTGTTTTTAAATGAATCAGCCTGGTAGTAATGGAATAATGAGTCTTGTGAAAAGAGAAAATGGTTCTTTCACTGGTCGGCTTGAATCGCTAATAGGGCTAGAGGGAAAGCTCATTTTACAGCGATTTGTATTTGCCTGACTCCTCCTTGTGTCCTAAGGTACGAATCAACCAATCTCCGTAACCAACCAAGATGTCGAATTCCGCCAGCATGATGTTGTGTAGTCAAGTTTCCCGACCATTATGGATTTTGTTCTGCGCAAGAATCTCGATGAGTTTATGCCGAGAGTCCATCCTGATATCCTTTCCCATGGTACAGAATTGTAAATGTTATATTTAAAAGAGACGAGGTAAAGTTTTATATATATTTAGTCTTCCACCTAACGAATAGAGTGTTAATTGTCAAATCCTCGTGAGCATCGAATCATTGATGATGTTATATGAAAATGTCGTATATGTTCAAAGTATACAAATGTCGTATATAAATGTCAAGTATAATGTGAGGAATATTGTGTTTATTTTATGTATCAGAAAATATGTGTATTCTCTTGGTTCCTCTTCCTCCAGGGGTGTTCTTAATGGTCACCCTACCGAGTGTAACTCTGAGTTATTGCGAGAAATGCTTGTACTCCACTGTTTTCGATCAACTGCCTTGTTATTTCATGTTTAATAAATGTGTTTGATTTCAAAACTTTGTCTTCTCTGTCGAGTATACCAAAACGTTCGCGACAGAATTGGTGCCGTTACTTTCTCGGTGAGTGGGGAAGAGCTGAGAGAATTAAAATTTTTAAAAATTTTCTTAAGAATTGAAATTTTGAAGGTTAAAAATTACCGTTGTTCTAAAATGAGTGTTTTCTTAAGTAAACAGAGTTCCATGTTCTGCTTTCGGTATTCTCAAAAACGAGTGTTCTTGGAATTTGATATGTGCCATTTGATAAAAAAAATTGATTTGTTTGCATATTTATGTCATTTGATTTGATAAAAACTGGTTTTATTGTAAATACTGTTTAAGAACATTGCAATTGCATATTGTGTTAAACTATACGAGTATATTTGATTGTTATGCAAAATGGCTCCAATTACTAGAAACAAAAAAGTAAATGTCGGTAAGATGAGTAAAAATTCAAGTAAAAAATTAAATTCCTCCTTGAATTTGTCGCTTGATATTGCTACTGAGTCGGATACTGTTAATTCTAGAAGTAAAGTTAAAAATGTTAGCCACAAAGCTAAATCTAATGAGGAAAATATATCAGATAAATCGCCGGTATGTCTGAATTCTTCTTCTGGCACTTTGCCAAATCAAAACAGTGCTTCATCGGTAAATGATAACATGTTAAAATCATTCCATATTTTCACACCTAAGTTCGCACATCATATTCCAAAATTCTCGGGAAATTCAGAGCTTTCGTTGTCACAGTTTTTGGAAAAGTTAAATTTAGTAGCCACTCATGCAAACTGGAGTGAGTGTGACAAATTAGTTTGTTTGAGATTGAATTTAGAGGGGGAAGCAAATAGATTGATTGAAGAGAATCCAAAGCACAGAAATTGTAAAAATTTGCAGGAAATTATTCACATTTTGAAAGATCATTTTGAAGTGACCGAAAATGTTACTAAAAACATAATTTCACTCGTGAACTTTACACAGAGACCAAATGAGTCGGTTAAACAGTTTTCGATGAGAATCGAAGCTGCTTCATTTAAGGTTGTTCCGGAAGATGTAGATTCCGAAAGTGAGAATAAAATCAGGCAAACACTTTTGAAAACTTCATTTATTAATGGTTTATATCCGGAACTAAAAAGATTGGTGTTGTCACAAAACCCTAGAGATTTTTATTCGGCTAGAAAACTTGCAATTCTTGAGGAATCTATTTTAAATGAAAATAATGCTATGTACTTGACTAATCCGGTACTTACAAAAAAAGGTGTTCTCACACCAGAAAAATATGTTCTCACACCAGATCAAAGTGAAAGTATGTCAGATTTAAAAAGAAAAGTGTTAGAACAGGAAAGGGACATTGAATTTCTTAGGGGTAAAATAGAAAAATTTAAGTTTAATTCAGATAAAGTTAACGAAAAGCGTTCACCGCGTCCAAAGTGTGACAAATGTGGTAAATTAGGTCACGTTCAAGAACAGTGTTGGAAAAAGGTTTTTCAAAAAAGAGATGTGTACGGTATAAAATGTAGGAAAATTTATACCAGTCCTGGAACTAGGTATCACCAGGGTGAAAGACACAGAGGGCAAATGTCTGCAAATGAGTGGAAGTATAGAAAGCAAGGAACGCAAAATTATAAAAATAAGGAGTCATATAAATCTTTGCAAAATTCCAAAAATCATTCTTCTGGGAATCAGAGTAGATATCCCATGCACAATTATAATAATAGAGAAACTTTTGATAGGCAAACATCACATTTTGAGGAAAATAATATTTGTCATAATATTACAAATTCTTTGTCATCTTCTTCTATTATAAAAGGAAAATTAGTGAGCAGTGAAGTGTCAATATTGATTGATACGGGTAGTTCAATTAATTTAGTGTATGAGGAAGCTTTAAATACTGTACCCATTGCACATATGTTGCTAACATACAAACCAACAATTTTGCGTAGCTTTAGTTCACAAGATACTAAAGTTGAATGTTTAGCCACTATTTCACTAAATTTGGGAAAAGAAAGATTCCCTACCGAATTTTTTGTGTTAAAATCACCAGCTCCTATTTCATATAATGTAATCCTTGGTAACAAGTTTTTACATAAACATAATGCTATTATAGATTATAATCACTTCTGTTTTAAGTTTTCAAACTCTTCCATTCCTTTTGTTGGTTATCAATGTACGAATAATTTACTTTCGATTTCAAATCATGAACCGGCAAATGAGTCGGAAATTGCAGACTCAAACCTAAGTAGTGTCGCAAAGCGTATTGCTGTGCCTGACTCGCAGATGAGTAGTGAAAAAAATGTTCGTGTGGTAGAGGACTGTAAACCGAAAGAGTTCCATACGAATGCATGTGCCAAATGCAAAGCAGATCTGGCACCGGTAGTGAATGAGTCTCAGGTCATTCGGGAAGAGTATGTGAGCAGAAATTTTTCGGAAAATAATGTAGTGCCACATTTGGGTAGTGAAGAGGTACATATTAACGATTTGGAAAATGGAAGCAAATCTTTTAGAGATTTGGTAGTAAATGCACAGAATGTTACTTTGCATATGGGGGAAAAGCAAAATCATGTTAGAGGTGGTACTGAAGTTAACTTTGTCATTCAACACAAAAACAATCCATGTAATCAGCAATTGGTCCACGTTAATAGATTAACTCCTTTACCTCCTAGACGTAGTGAATTGATTTCTAGCACATATAATGATAACATTGATAATTCTTCAACTCAAGAAACAAGACAATTTAAAAGTAGATATTTTCTAAACCATCAAAATAGGGTTAAAACTCAAAATGTTCCTAATTCACACAAGTATGACTTGCGCCCAAGAGGCCAATTTATTCATTAAAGTTACTTGTCAATTAAGGCAATATGTCAAGAGAGCAATTGGCTCAAAAGTAAAGTAAAATGTTTAGATTATGAAATTCTCACATTTTCAAAAAAAAAAAAAAAAAAAGACTGATATTGTTGTGAGATGGACAATTATGTTTCATAATATTATATTTTCAATTGTTTCACAAAATGTTTTGCAAAACTGTATGCTATGTTAAAATGGATCCAATATTTCTGAACTTCTGTGTAATTTGCTTTATGTGTCAGTCAGCTGAATGTTCTGTACTGCAAGTTCTGTGCCAGTGCAGCTTTCTGAATGTGAGTGCCATGTTAATCAGGTTGAAGTAGTGTTTTAAAATTCTAAATACTTAAATAATAATTTTTTTTTGCTTTACTTTAATGATAAGCAGTAATGTTTTAAAGTAATTTTAAGATAATTAAGTACTTGATGGATTAGAGTTTTGGTAAGGATTTTTAAGGATAACTGATAATTTTTATCTCTGTTTTATTTTATGAATGTGTGAATGATTTTTTTTTAATTTAAAAATCTAGTAAATTTTAGAAATTTTTTTTTGTCATTTGGTGTTTGTTGACTTATTGGTTGGGGGTACCGCCACCTCTAGGTTTGCAACTTTCTAATGGACTTGTTTCTTGCCTGGGTGCCTGATCAACATTCTTGGTTTGAAAATTTGTCTCATTTTCTAAATTAGTAATTTTTTTTAAATGTCCTTTAAAGTAATTTGTTGGCAAGGTTGGATAATAGTTAATAAATTGATTTCTGTGAAAAGTAAATTTATAGAATTTAATTGTAAAATTTTTGAAGAAAGAAAACTTTTTGTTTAGTTAAACTTTTTGTGAGTTGAGTAAATTAAATTTTCATGTCTCTGTGGTACTCACCAGAAAATGTATTAGTGTTTAAATTTTAAAAAGGGCAATTTCATCATTTGTGTCTTGTTAATTTGGTGTTGTCTTGTAAAGGTCTATGCTTGTATTGAGACTTATTTTTTTTGACTCACGAGTCAAACTTTAGGCCACTCTTGGATTTTGGTTATTATGCTGGTCATGATCTTGTTTGTTTTTGTTTTTTTCTTTGATGTACATGTACATCGCTCAAAATTTACACTAAATTCCTCTCAATGGAACATATGTCATTGGGAACTTAATGCAGGTATTTTCCTAGTATTGTGTGGAAAAATTCCCCGGTTTGCAGGAAATTTTTCTCCCGGGCCCCGAAGGAGTGTCATAAGGCTTTCACACCTCTGTGTTAAAATTGTATATTAAAGTATTGTTTTATTTCTGTGTGATTGAAAGTGTCAATTTCGAAATATAGATGTCTTTTCTACATGTTTTCAATTACATTGACTTTTAAGGGAAGTGAACTCTAAAATCGCAAAAGTGTTTATGTTCCAGAAAAATAGTAATAGTTTTGTATTTTCGCTTCTCAGTCGCTAGTTGGGAACTTGCAGGTTTTGCGCACGCGCGCGTTTGAAAAAGGATTTTGGAAGCAGTGTGGAAGGAGTCGTGGAGAAATGTAGACGTGTGTGTTTGATTCGCGTATGATCGCGAATTTTAAGAAAAGGTGGATTAATTTTGAAAGTGGAAGGATGTGATTAAAATATGTAACATAGTTCGACAAGTTGTGCGTAGAGTCGTTTGGCTCGGTTCAGAGATGAGTCACTCGTGTTTTTAAATGAATCAGCCTGGTAGTAATGGAATAATGAGTCTTGTGAAAAGAGAAAATGGTTCTTTCACTGGTCGGCTTGAATCGCTAATAGGGCTAGAGGGAAAGCTCATTTTACAGCGATTTGTATTTGCCTGACTCCTCCTTGTGTCCTAAGGTACGAATCAACCAATCTCCGTAACCAACCAAGATGTCGAATTCCGCCAGCATGATGTTGTGTAGTCAAGTTTCCCGACCATTATGGATTTTGTTCTGCGCAAGAATCTCGATGAGTTTATGCCGAGAGTCCATCCTGATATCCTTTCCCATGGTACAGAATTGTAAATGTTATATTTAAAAGAGACGAGGTAAAGTTTTATATATATTTAGTCTTCCACCTAACGAATAGAGTGTTAATTGTCAAATCCTCGTGAGCATCGAATCATTGATGATGTTATATGAAAATGTCGTATATGTTCAAAGTATACAAATGTCGTATATAAATGTCAAGTATAATGTGAGGAATATTGTGTTTATTTTATGTATCAGAAAATATGTGTATTCTCTTGGTTCCTCTTCCTCCAGGGGTGTTCTTAATGGTCACCCTACCGAGTGTAACTCTGAGTTATTGCGAGAAATGCTTGTACTCCACTGTTTTCGATCAACTGCCTTGTTATTTCATGTTTAATAAATGTGTTTGATTTCAAAACTTTGTCTTCTCTGTCGAGTATACCAAAACGTTCGCGACAGAAGGAAAAGTTTTAATTTGATGGCCCAAAGTAAAATTCTTAACATTACTTTGATATTGATATTTAGAAGGTAAGTGCAAAGTTTTATTTTTATGTATAACAGTTAGTTTCGGTCATAAACTAAGGGAAAAGATGGAATATTAACAAATCGGAATATTTATAGAGTTTTGGCTATGGAAGCCATTTTATAAAAAATGGCTATACCTTGTACCTAGAGCCATGGTCCTAGGTACAATATTATAATTTGTATAGTTTAAAAAATATTTATAAAGGGATGAAAAGATTTTTATATTGTAATAATAATAGATTTATAATGCAAGTTTAGAACTTTTGTATAACATTATTTGGCTTACTGTATTAGTGTTGGTGTTTTATTTATTCAGACTGGTTTTCGGGTATCGGGCTTATGACCAGTAAATGAAAATATATGCAATGTGATGAATATTTGAGTTTTCTAACAGATAGACCCTATTCAACTGAAAATGGTTTCAAATGTGGGAATTTGATGGTGAATAGGCCAATTAATAGTCATCAAGTGACAAAAAAGGGATATCTCTGCTGGAATTTGTCAGTCCTCTACATCAAACACTGAATCAATGCAATGTATAGCACCGAAATAAGTGTCCCATTTCCTTAAATCTAAAACTTATATTGTACAAAATGATGGGCAAAAATCTGGTAAATGTAGAATCCTTACTAATACTCTAGAGAAAGCTGAATTTGAAGGAGTAAAATTAAAGAAAATGATCGCCAAAAAGATAATTGTTAAGAGACCTACATTTAAAGCAGAGAAGCAATATATGTGAATTGAGTAAATGGAAAGGGACAGTTCTGAATGAATATGCATTAGGAAATGATTATGGTGATGAGACATCTAAGGAATCACCACATATGATGGAAGCTTCAGTTTCTGTAAGTGATATGGATTCTGTAATAACTTATGGGAGGGATCAAATTCAAAAAGGAAACTATTGCTTGATAAAATTAGACGGGAAGAAAACAAAAAAAATTATGTTGCAGACCAACAATAAAATACCTATAACGAATGAGTAGTCCGAAAAGTTTCTACATCAGAATGCTACAACGTCTGCGATTAGCACAAATGATGTTGTTACCTGAACCCAAAGCTATTGGAGGCTCAGAATAGCTATGTTTACTACTTACTTTTGGTATCAGTTTTACAAATTACACTGTGGAATAATACAAATATTTTCTTTTATTATTATTATCGTGATTTGAGTAATCAAATTTTGTTTAATTTGTATTGTTTATATATAAAAAATATTCTTTTCCAGGCGTAGACGAGTGTGCAAGAATATTAGTGTTTATCGACGATTCTGGATTCTGTTTGTCGAATGACAGTTGCCGTGTGAGAGTCTGGAGACGACGTGGAAACAGATCCAATCCTGCTGCGAATGTTGAACGCAATACTGCTCGACAGCGCGGCATCATGGTTTGGGGTGCTATCGGTTTCGATAGCCGGTCACTTCTGGTTCATATCAGAGGCAAATTAATGGCACGACGATATGTAAATGAGGTGCTGCGGCCAGTTGCACTGCTGTACTTTCAGCTGTAAGATAACGCATGACGGCATATGGTAGCCATCAGCTGATAAGCCTTGCAAGGTATCCAGGTGCTTCCTTGGCCTCCGCTGTCTCAAGAACTGTCTCGTCTGTCTGTCGTTTGACTGCCCTACCTCTCAGATCTGTCTGTCGTTTGACTGCCCTACCTCTCAGATCTGTCTGTCGTTTGACTGCCCTACCTCTCAGATCTGTCTGTCGTTTGACTACCCTGCACCCGCCTCAAACAGAGGATGACCTGTGGAAGATTGCTGAGGGCATATAGTCATATATACCTCAGGAAACTCTCCTCACTCTATTTGCATATGTTATTTGAAGGATTGCTGCTTGTATCACCGAAAGATGTGAACCTACTGCCTACTGATTACCCTGTCTATGCCACTAGTATATTTCATTATTCTTCTGGAATTAACATCACTTATTTATATATGCCATCTCTGTCTGATCTTTAACTTCAAACTCTATCCCTTCTTTCATGCTGTTGCATTTTCTGTGTTGGGTAGTGTATTTCCAGTGAAAGTAAGAAAATAAAAAACACTCACTTGGACAGATGTTAAAGTTTTTTCGAAAAGAAAAGTTTAAAATACTGAAGTTTTTCTATTACATTTATATTAAGTTAATTCTATTATATTTTTATACATTTACTAGAAAATGTACCCCACGTTACCCGAGATTAAAAACAGACTTCTGATAAAAATTATACCGGAACTCGCAGCGAATTCCCGAAAACTAAATACAATTTTAACAGCTCACTTATAACAAAAGCAAAGTAAAATAAACTGTTGCTTGGGTGCACACACGGCTATTAAATTATTGCTCATTTTGGGCAACATCGAGTACATTTTCTAGAAAATGTACCTGGCGTTGCTTGGGATATGAAATTCAATCCTTTGATTAAAATCATGAACTCGCATCGATTTATCGAAAACAAAAATAACGTGTCAACAATATACCCGCTTATGATTAACACAATTATAAAAAAAAAACATCTGCTCTGATTGTGGAGGGAAGGAATGAATCTCCGCGAGAATATCGCAGGTGCGTCATTTCGTTTTAACATACGAATATATATATATATATATATATATATATATATATATTTTAAATTCTTTTAATTCTATGGATTCCTTTCAAAGTTTATTTGAAAGAGAATGTTTTGATCTTTCCTATGGTGTCAAGTTCGAAAGTCTGAATAATGTTTTTGGTCTCTAAGGAAGTCATTCGTATGAAAATAGTACTAAAACATAAATAACTAAAAAAATTTCGAATAAAAAAACAAACAAAACCCGCCAAGGTGCAACTTTTCGTGTTCTGAAGTAACTGTGTATCAAATTTCATGACCGTACGTCGATTAGAATTTACTCTACAGCCGAAAAAACGGACAAATCGATATCTTCTTTTATTATTACAGATAGTCTGGACTATATTTCCGACAAAACATGAAAAATTATTTACATTTTTATCCACTGGGTTCGGAGATATAAACGTCCAAAACGTTTGCATTTTTCGTAACTCTCCGATTTCCGCCACAGATACCCCAATCATAAATATTTTTCACATAAAAGAACCTGATGTGGATCGCACAGCGATCTTCCCCTATATAGTACAATGAATTTACTTCTTTCATGCTGAGAAAATTATGTATAAGATCCACGACACAATGTTTTTTATTTTGATTTATACATTTGGAGCTTTTTTGGATGACAACATATAAAACTATTTCTTACTCAATTAACTTATATTTCTCACAGTTCCAAATTGACTATTATCAATATTGATAGCATCTGCAATAAGCTGTATATTAAAGTATTTAAAAAATTCATCAATATTACGCCCCTTTCGTTAATGCAGAGTCATTTTTGCAATTTTGACGGTAATTTCGTCAATCTGGAACGAAACAGTGTCAATCTGGCGATATTTCTCTAAATTAAGGCCAAATTTATCGCCAGATGTTGCAGATAAATAAGGAACAGCTTTTCTTATGTATTACGTATTAACTTGTTTGTGACGTCACATTGTAATGTCTCTGAACTAAAGCACCTATATATACAGCCTGACGTAAGAGCGGCCATCTTGAATCCCAGTTGAAGCGATGGCAGTACCTGACGAAACGTAGATTAGTTTCTCTTCTTTTTCTTAGGATCTCGAGAAAATTAAAGTATTCTAGACTACTTTCTTAAATGGGTGGTACAATTTTTTGAAAGCAGAAGCACCTATTTTACAGCAAAATTACGTATCAAATATCAGTCATATAACATGCGCGCGCCATTGAAATAGCACAGGCAGACGATAACTAACTGAACCGGTTGCAAACAAAATGGCGATTGTGTCAGCGGAGCCTTACTCTGAACCGTGATTTCGTAACATTGCTGTTACATCAAGTTACGTTTCAGCAATGTATTCATGTCACAGCGAAGCTACTTTGGTCATTTCCGAGGTACTTTTGTGACGTCACATTTTGATGTTTCTACGAAGTGAATTTTTGACATTGCAGTTACATCAAATTGTGTTACTATAGTGTCGCATTCATGTGACAGTGAAGCCAGAATCTCCATTTTAGGAGTATATTTGTGAAGTCATATTAACACACGATCCATTAAGCTGCGCAGGTTCTGCTCCCAGTAGGAGCTAGCTGACGCTACTTCGAATTGTCGAGGAAAGAGCAGGTTTCAAGTATGACTATTGGCTAATTGTTAAGCTTCAAAATGCAAAACTGTTACCCAAAGTGTCTTTTCTTGTGAATGGAACAAACTAGATCCACGAGAATGATATTAACAAATTTATTGCTTAATATTACATATGAAAAGTGAACATGTTTCAAAATAGCTAATACTTAAATTATTAATTTTATGAGGGTTATTTTTATTTTAACATATGCAATATCTCCAGAACGGTTTCTGCTAGAGTTCTAAAGTTTGTCATTCGTTTGCTAATGAAAATGCACACAAATCATGATCATTCACGTAACATTGAAGATTCTGATAGTTTCAAAATTTAATTTGATTTCATAAAATATAATTTTGGGTGTCTTTCGAACATTTGATTACATTTAAAATCGACATAGTTTCAGTATTCACTGATTGTAATGTATTTACCAAATTTCATTCAAACCACACCAATCGTTCGTGAGATATCACATCCAGACACTCATGGACACATACAGACATCACCTCAAAAACGTTTTATTCGAGTTCCGGGATGCTTGAAACCTGCTCTTCCCTCGACAATTCGAAGTAGTCAGCTAGCCCCTATAGGCAACAGAAGAACCTGTCCAGATATGACTTCGCAAAACTATACTCTTAAAATGGAGATTCTGGCTTCACTCTCACGTGAATGTGACATTGTAGTAACGCAATTTGATGTAACTACAATGTCAAAATTTCACTTCGCAGAAACATCAGTATGTGACGTCACAAAAGTACCTTGAAAATGACCAAAATAACTTCGCTGTGACGTGATGGTCACATTGCTGAAATGTATCTTGACGTAACAGCAATGTTACGAAATCACGGTACAGAGCCATTACAATGTGACGTTACACATAGGTTGGTATGCGACGTCACAAACGACCACGAAAATGACCAAAATGACTTCGCTGTGACGTCGATGTGAAATTGCCGAGACGTACTGTGACGTCCTGTAACTTCCCAAATTCACAGTGTGACGTCGCAAAAGTACTCTTAGAATGAAAATAATAACTTCGCTGTGACGTGAATGTCACATTGCAGAAATGTTACGGAATCACGGTCCAAAGACATTATAATGTGACGTCACAAACAAGTTAATATGCGACGTCACAAACGACCATGAAAATGACCAAAATGACCTCGCTGTGACGTTAATGTGAAATTGCCGAGACGTACTGTGACGTCCCGTGACGACCCAAATTCACAGTGTGACGTCACAAACGTACCTTGAGGATAACCAAAGTAACTTCGCTGTGACGTGAATATCACATTGCAGAAATGTAACGTGACGTTACAGCAAAGTTACAAAATCACGGTCTAACGACATTACAATGTGACGTCACAAACAAGTTAATATGCGACGTCACAAACGACCATGAAAATGACCAAAATGACCTCGCTGTGACGTTACTGTGAAATTGCCAAGACGTACTGTGACGTCCCGTGACGACCCAAATTCACAGTGTGACGTCACAAACGTACCCTGAGAATGAACAAAGTAACTTCACTGTGATGTGAATATCACATTGCAGAAATGTAACGTGACGTAACAGCAAAGTTACGAAATCACGGTCAAACGACATTACAATGTGACGTCACAAACAAGTTAATATGCGACGTCACAAACGACCATGAAAATGACCAAAATGACCTCGCTGTGACGTTACTGTGAAATTGCCAAGACGTCCTGTGACGTCCTGTGACGTCCCAAAGTCACAGTGTGACGTAAATCTTACGTCACTGTAAAAAAAAATGCTGTGTGGGCAGTATGAGTTTAAGGACTTTTGCAATCACCCTGCTTTTCTCGAATTAGCCACCTATTATGACTGCTCACCTGCTCACAAATGAGCAGGTGAAGGATAGCCTCGAAGAAAAATTAGAATTAAATATTAAATTCACGGCTTCTGAAACGTCTTCTATAGCTAGTAGCTTTTAATACATAGTTAGGGTATTTCAATCCCCTCACCGGAAAATAATATGTCGCCAGGCATTGATTGGTAAACTCTGACCCAAATATGATTTCACTCCGACTTCAAATCCATTCCAGGTACTTTATTCTGAAGGTATGGCAAATACACATGATGACATGATGAGACCAGACACTTCGCCCCTCAGCTCCTAAAAGTCATGTTCTCAGCCATTTTACATGTATGCTTGATCCGGATGGGAAGTAATTGTGAAGGATTTGAATGTAGAGCTTGTCACTCCCATTCTCGGAAAAAATTTAGGTGGCATGCTGAGATCGGAAACTTTATCCATTAGTGACTCCAGAAAAAATCAGATATTTTTCTGGATTTTTCGGAATTAAATTGCTCAGCCAAAATTTAACAATATTCTGAATGAATTGAGACCCTCGGATACCAGTCACTTAGAACTAAATAATCTGAAGACCAATGACCATTTCCCTCTCTTCTTGACAATCCGTTTCCCTTCTGATACCCTTTCCTCCATTCTTTATCTTAGGAATATGTTCAACATGAAAATTAAGACTTCTTCCTTTAAATCTAAAAGATTTAAAATATGTTTTTGATGTCTGGTCCACGGTTAATCGTCCGACCGCTGTTCGATCCCAACAACATGCCTGAAGTGCTCATAGAAGCCTCTTACATTCCTTAGGTTACGGGAAAGAGTTCAGAAATTACTTTACTTGTAAAATAACGTCCTAGACATACTCTACCAACTGAACTCTTCAAAGTATTCATAAGCCAAACATTACTACATGCGTATCTGCCGTTATTTTAGTTTTCTGTTATTTTATTCAAAAAATAAAATACAGTACTTACAGTATATGCAATTTAAAATAGATTTATTTTGCGAAAAAAGATTTTCTCATTTATTTTGCATTACGTATATAACTTCCACTTCATTCGCAAACCATCGTCCACGTTTAATGCGAAGGCTGCTTACCATGGAAATCATTTTTGATGATGCATCCTTCAGAAAAAGACCTAATTTAGTGACCCACTTTCCTTTAAATCCTGAATATTCAGAACCATTTACTTCACTATCTTCGCATGAAATATTTTCTCGTTAAAACTTCAGATTCCCACAAGCCGCTTTCTTACTCATGGGAATTTTTTGTTCCCCGTCTTCGTTTTCCATATTCTTAGAAGTTATGGGTGATTGTGAAGATTTTAAAATGAATTACCTATTTCCTTTGCTTTAAAATGTAAAGTGTTTCTGCTAGATATATGTATATACTTTTGATTTTACCAATAACTTCAAAACTGCAGCGTGTAATATTCTGCGGTAATGATATGCTAAAAGAAGGAGCTTAGCAGAATAATCAGGATATATGGTATATATTTTTCGTGTAGTGCGGATACAATAATGTTAAAAAATAGCCAATAGAAAGATTTATAAACTTTTTGTCTCTTGCGGCCACCACAGGTGCATTTAAAATATATAATAAATCTTTATAGATGCATGAACAACACGCGGACAAGTCCCAAATAAATGTATGCAAAGTGGCAATACTACATTTAAGAATATTAAGGAGTAAGATTCCAAGTGTATAATGTCCTAAGAATTCCAATAATTACTTTCTCAAAGAAGATGGAGCAATTGAAATTTCGTTGCCTTGACATCTGTAAGGACATACGTCTGAGGGAAATAATGACCGAATGTTATTATTTCCCTCAGTTTTGTTATGATTTATGTTGACTATATAGTAACCACTTCTGACTGAAGTGGACCACTCACAGAGTCAAGTAATATCTACGGTCCTGGTTTGGCGACAGGATAAGTTTCGGATCTCCAGTGAGTAAAGGATCGGGGTAATAGAGGCTGCGTACAATCCTAGTAGTAGGATGGTGGATAGTTCGGGTGAAGTCAGTGGGAAGAGTCGCTTGGAGTCGAGTCGCTGCGTAAGTGGGAAGAAAAAACGTATAAATCTGTGAAACCGGCACTAGGATGGCTACCACTATGGTCATAAGGGTCTAGTATCCGTGGTAAGCCAAGACAAGGTTTATAGGTCCAAGGAAAGAATTTGGTAAACACCGACGATTTATAGCTCTTCCACTGATTACTTAATTATAATAATGAAATGTTGTATTACCTAGTGGGGGCATGTTTAATACTGATTGTTTGGTATCTGCCTATATTTGGTTGCGCAGTTAGCTGCTGTAATTTGAGTGAGTACACATAAACGTGTTTAATTTAACTTCTAGCATCTGTGTGTTATTATTCCTGGCCGCAACGTCCTTTGGTATCCATTACTATCAAAGTTTAAACTCATGTCACTTTTGCTTGAGCTATCAATGTAATCCCGGAACAGAAGTCCGTAAGTCCTTTATAATGGAGTACTAACCGAGGCTCGTTAAGTTTTAAGGTACCGTTAGAGCGTTTCCAGCTCTATCTGAGTTAAAAGCAGGACGTTTACATAACTCACGCAAGAGAAAAAATAACGCCTGCGCAACTGTTATTGAAAAGTTACGGATGTTTGAACAGGAGATCAGTGAGCATTTGTGTGCTGCTTGAACATATAACAAGAAAGATCAATCATGCTTAAAGCATTGATTATGAAACACTTTCCAACTTCAATGCAATTTTATTTAAACAAGTCTAAAATGCAATACATTCCTCGCTAATATTTTGAAACTTAACACAATACTGCATTAATTTATTATATTTGAAAACTTAAACCTTCATCGAAAAAAATGAACTTCATTCAAATGACGGCATTGAAATATAAATTGCCTGGTTTAAACATCTCTAAAATGTTCTACATTCCTCGGTAATAGTTTTAGAATTATCATAATACTACGATAATTTATTATATTTGAAAACTTCATCGAAAACAACTGAAATTAATTCAAATTACGTCATAGAAAAAATAGCACCCCTGGATCTCTCTATAAAAACAGGATTTCATTCATAACTTTTTCCCATTCATTTCATTCATCACAATACTATAATAATTTATTTTATTTAAACATTTTGTTTAAGACCATGGAGCTACAAAAAATTAAACTCTATGCTTGAAACCTCATCGAAAAAAATCGTCCATCTCTTTATAAAATCAATTAATATTTCATTCATATCAGCCATGCAGACTCCATGGACTAAATTATTTTGTGTTAAAAAAATACAGGAATTCTAATACAACTCATTCTATATATTTTGCTGTTTACATTTTACATAGGTGAAAAATAGGCTTAGTTGTAGAAATAATCAAATTTAGATGAGCATTTAAACTCAAATATATTGTCATTGCGTTGTTTCAGTATGTAGATGCACAGAATTTAAGCAAAAATATAGTAGTTTTAGGACGGATACAACACTCAATATGAATTAAAATGAACTTAAAAAAATCACGATTTTGAAACAAGATGGATGCCATATATCATTTTGAAGTGGGTCATGTGATCGTTTCATATCATGGTCACGTGATCGCTTCATATAAGATGTGTAATTATTATTTTAATTTTTATTTAAAAAACTACTGAACATATTTCGCTGAATTTTTTTTTATATATTTTATGGAACAATTTGAATATTATCTAAAATTTTCGAAGCAATTTGTGAATTTTGAATCCGCTTAAAAAATGTTTGAAAAATTAGGTCCCATAGGGCTCAATGTATTTCATTTTTTCGACCCGGGTTCAATCCAAAACTAATTGGGTGATATTATTCATTTATATTCCCATAGGTTCTACAGACCGTCTGAACAACATACTAAAATTTCATTTTTATTAAGTCATTTTTACGGCAGTTATCGTGCTAACGGACAGACAGACAGACAGACAGACAGACAGAATGAGCAAAGTCATAAACACTCTTCAACTTTGTTGTAGAGTGTTAAAAATTCATTCAAATCGGTAAAAGACGTCATAGCAATAATTGTTTAACAGAAACCAAATTCTTGTAGATTAGTGACCGTCGAATGTCGATATTGTACTAATATTTATGCGATATGGGTATTTTTGAAGTTACTTTTGATTACAATAGTAAAGGAAACAAGAAAGATCAATCATGCATAAGCATTGATTATGAAACACTTTCCAACTGAAATGTAATTTCATTTAAAAATTTCTAAAATGTGATTCATTCAGTGGTAATATCTTTTACATTATCACAGTACTACAGTAATTTATTATACATAAATATTTAAAACTGTATCGAAATATAAATCATCTGATTCTTTATGCAAAATCAATGAATATTTCATTCATATAACTTGTATTTCAGACTCCAGAGCTAAATAATTTTGTGTGAAAAAAATTCAGCAATTCTTATGTAATTCATCTTACAATCGCTTGAGATATTTGCATTCTGCATATGTTAAAATTAGGCTTCCTTGAAGAAATAATAAAATTTTAGGGATCATTTAAAATCACAACTATTGTAATTGCATAGGCACGGAATTTAGATACACAGATAATACACAGATAATATATATGTGTATGTGTAAGTATTGGAATCGTGCCGAAGATCGGAACTCGAATTTTCAAAGTATCTACACGTTTTGGGACTTCTAGAACACGAAAAAACTACTTTTAGGAAGACGTCTGTGTGTGTAAGGGTGTATCTGTGTATGTTTCTGTGTGTCTGTGTGGATATTACATCCACTCTAATTGAAAAACTAATGGACCGAATTTCATACAATTTGGTAGGTATGTTTTTTGTGGGAAATCCTGATGTTCATTTGATTATAGTACGATTCGTAATAAAAGAATCTGCCTTCTTTGCGAAATGGCCGCAGAAATTGCCTTTATCCACTCTAGCTAAAAACTAATGAACCAAATTTAACAAAATTTGGAGTATAATATTTCAATAACCTACAAGTGATTTATATACCAAATTTAACAAAATTTTGTATATAAATCATTTGTAGGTTATTCTACTACGATTCGGGAAAAAGGAACGGGCTATTTTTGCGAAATGGCCAGCAAAAATCGTTATATATAAAAATAAAAGACTACGTGTGCTCAATTATATCAATTAAATTCCTATTTTATATGTGATTTTTGACAACAAAAAGAATAAGACTAACCCCATTACTCTAGGACTAGCCGTTCTTGAGATATTCTAGTTTTTTCGCGTTTTCGCTACGCCACCTTTGACAATAAGTCCAGCTATCAAATGAGAACCAAATTTAAGTTTAACGTGTAAATTCAATGTCATTTAAAATACTTATGTTGTGCAGATAAACTCAAATTATCATTGAATAAATAAAGAGAACGAATATGAGTCTGCAGAGAAAGACATGTGCTGTCCACATCAGAATTTTTAACAATATTACACCAATGATTTATAGAAGTGAACGGGGATTATTTTCAGGCCATTTCGAAAAAAATGTATAATCTATATTTAAAGATCCATCAAATTTTTGTCGAATAAAATGTTCAACAAATTTAAGCTGTGTACCAAATTTTAACTCTCTAGGACGTAGGAAAGTGCATTTAAAATGCCATCAATTAAATTTATCATGAAGAGTTATATAAAATTTAAAAAAAAAAAAATGAAAAATTGTTATCTACCAAATTTATCTTAAAATATGAAGCCACTCCCATATGCAAAACGTTTAAACAAATGGAGAGATATTTATTATATAATATCTCTCTCTTTTCTTTCTGGAAGATATCCCAAAGTCAGAATTTAATTGAATTTGTTTTTTTCCCTATATTAAATAATTTTTTTAATTAAAAAACTACTTAACATATTTTACTGAATTTTTTTTTATATATTCTATGGGATAATGTGAATATTTTCTAAAAATTTCGAAGCAATTCGTGAATTTTAAATTTACTTAAAAAATGTTTGAAAAATTAGGTCCCATAGGGTTCAATGTATTTCATTTTTTCAACCCGGGTTCAATAAAAAACTAACTGGGTGATATTATTTATTTATATTCCCATAGGTCCTACAGACCGTCTGAACAACATACTAAAATTTCATTTTGATAAACTCATTTTTACGGCAGTTATCGTGCTAACGGGCAGACAGACAGACAGACAGACAGAATGAACAAAGTCATAAACACTTTTCAACTTTGTTGTAAAGTGTTAATTATATATCGATTTTTCATGACAGAATACCATGGATATTTTTAAAATGTCCAGAATTTTGAAAAACGTCTCACAAATGCTGTCAGCACTTTATTGAAAATAGTTTTATGAAAACTTTCTGACGGAGATAATATACTCACATTATGTGTTGCGCCTAGTCATGCTTGGTTTACCCTGTGCAAATATATGTACTGTACTGAGATTTCAAGATATTTGCAGATTTTCGTTATAAAAATTGCCGGAATTGCGAATTTTTAGAAGCATGTGTTCCTGCTTAAATATTACATAAAATGTTTAACTTCTTGTATTTTATGCATAAATTAAATATGAGCGTTTTCTTTGAACATTCAATGTATTCAAAATTAATATAATATTGCATATTAAAAATCAAAGTGACTTTCTTGACTATTTCACTTGAAAACTATGTAAATTTGTTTAAGTAAAATTGATTTTAAATCTTTGAATAAGTTTGATGCATTTGAGTAGTAAGAATACAAAGCAAAGTGGTATTTCACACCTCCCGAACTTCGTTAGAGCCATTTACAAGAAAATTTAATTAAAATCCGTATTATTTAATATGCACTGTACTGTCTGACTGACAGAATGAGGGGATGGGAGAGATATATAAAAAGTATCGAATACTTACACTGTAGCTAGAATTCTGTTTCGATGTTATTCTATTCGTTTTAGCTTTGAGTCCAAGGGAAATATCTGCAATTCAAAAATTCGAAGTAGGGGTGACGGTGAAAAGGAATAATTAAAAACTAAAAAACATTTTGCTTAATTATTGAGCACTTCCACTCAGTTAGTGAATAATTTGTCGGTGCCTGCTGTACCGTGGACTACGTTCAATAATTCCTTTGTACAGGATTCCTCTGACGCAGAACCATCAACGTCTGTGGCTACAATGGTCTCATTAATATAAACACTGTAGTAACGATTAACAACAAGTCGTCTTTTCTGGTAAATCACGCTTCAATTCGGGGTACAATGATGGCCGTATCTACCCTAGATACTATAGTGGTGAACGCCCCTTTCCGGAGTGCGTTATCCAACGTCATACTGGACGAACTCCAAGCGTGATGATCTTAAGCACCATTGGGTAACTTGGATGCTCTCAGCTGATAAGAATTGAGAATAATATCAACATCAACCGCTACATCAGGAAGTTCTAGAGACCGAAGTCGTACCTTTCATTCAACGCATTCCTGGAGCTGCATTTCAACAGGACAATGTCCGTCCACATGCTGTTAGGAATATTCAAGACTTCTTTTCAGCACAACTGATACAGTTTCTTCCTTGGCATTTCTACTCACCGGATATTTCGCTTGTTGGACATGCCTGGGATTTCGTCGGTCGGCGTCTTGCTTGTGATGCTTGTCTCGTATCTAATACACTTGAACTTTGGGTTTATATAGAAGCAATATGGAATGCTCTTCCTAAGGTACAGATTAAAAATACGTTTAATTCGGTGCCGCGTCGTAAAGCATTTATTGCAGCGAGTGGTCACTTCACCAATTACTGATTTTCGACATAAAACATTGTTTTTTTGCTTTGTACATTTAATCATTTATTTTTATCAATACAGGTCAATTGTGGAAAAAAATGTCATTCAATTCTGATTATTTCTTCATGATGTTGCAATTTTTACAAAAAGGAGTATATATTAAACTGTATAAAATCGATATTATTGTAAGATACCAATAAAATATATAACCAAAGCAGATTTTAAACATGAGTCATCTTAATCTAGGAAAAATGGTTTAACAACTTAAGCAGTCTGTAAATGATCCTCACAATATACGTGTTTTCTTTATACATTTTTCTGTTATTTTCTGAAATATTTCTGCATTTACTTTGTGCAGTTTAAAACACATATCTCACGGAATATTTCCTCATTTATTTTACATTAAACGTTCTACTTCAGGAAAAAGCCTATTCGTTTAATGCGAAAGAGGTTGGCTCGTGGAAAATTTATGACTATACATCCGTCAGTAAAAGACAAAATTTAGTGACCCCATTTCTTAAAAACATGAATATTCAGAACCCTTTACTTCTCTCTCAAAATGAAATATTTTCCCTTTAACGATTATCAGATTTTGAAAATGTCCCTATACGGTACAGGAGGATATTTTTTTTTTGCTCTTGCTGTTTGTGCTGCATATTATTAAATGTTTCTAGAATTCAAATATTTCCAAATTACGTATGCATCATCTCTATAGTAAATATATATGTATAATTTGATTTTACTGTTAAAATGAAAAATGACGATGCAAGTGAGTAATAAAGATGTAATGTTGGAAAGAATGAATTTAATAGAACATATTTAGTGATGTGATGAGTAAGCGTTGCGTGAGCGATATCCATAAGTCACCTCCATGGCTTTATCTGTAGCAGCGCACTCAGTTTCCAGTTTTGGAACTATTTTTTTCATGCCATACAAAATCCCCCACTACGATGAATATTAATCTGCAAACCGCATGTCTCTCCGCATGTCATAGATATTTTTTTATACATTTTAATTTTGCTCCGAACTTTTGAATCACTATATATATATATATATATATATATATATATATCACTATATATATATATATATATATATATATATATATAATAATAGTAGTTTGAAAATCCAATGAACGAAAAGTAAGAAGATGTAACACGATAAACCTAACTTTTTAAGACACCCACAGAATAAAATATAATACAGCAAATCATCAATCAAATGGATAAAAAATACAAAACACAAGCTATCAAGTTACAGAAAATCAACAAAATTCAAAGGTATGGAAACAAAAAAGAAAAACTTAAACTAAATTCAACTATCTAACTGGCTTACAAAACAAAAGTAAAAATCAACTAATCCACAAGCAAATGGAAAAAAATAAAAATCGAATCAACAAGTCAATGAAAAATATCATAATACAAAGGTATGGAATCGAAAAAGTATAACAAACGAAATCAAGCACAAACGCTATACACGTGGACGAGGCTCTAAGCCTAAATCATGAATTGTTAACCTCTACAAAAATCTAATCATGTCCAAGTTTTTTGTAGAAGCAAACACAAAAATGTATGTTTCTGAAGAAATAGATAGATTATATCTATAAACTATTTCTACTTGGACGACATATATAAAGAAGGAATAAAAAAGAAAAAATGAATACCTGGAAAAAGCACAGCGTATGTACAATCGAGTCGATACCGGGAACACTGATAGAAGAGACCAATGTTGCTATTCGTAAAGAAAAAACAAAAAACCATTTACTGTTGCCATTCACAAGAATTGAAAAACAGTTAAGCGAAATGTTAAGAAAAAGTATTAATGTACAAAAAGAGCTACTAAAAGGAGGGGCAAATAAAGGTAATGCTGAAGTGGAAGAGAATGTAAAAAAAAAAAAAAAAAAAAGAATGGAGATGTCTGGCTAATATAAGATACTATGAATAGAATTATATGATACTATGAAAAGAGTTATAAAAATCCAGCTATTTTAATTTTTTTAACAATACTATTTACTAAATAGGAGGGATATTTATATAAATTGCTAGTAATTTTGAGATTATTGATATGCATAGCATGAAATTTTTTATCAGATAATCTATTAATTCTAAAAAGCTGATTGAGTATAATATTTCTAAAAAATTGAATCGAGTTACAGGTATTAAATGGTAAGATTTTATTAATATTAAAATTATAAAAGTATTTTTTATCATATAAATTTGTAACAATTCTATTAGAAGGATCAATAAAAAGATTTAAATCCAAAAAATTAACATTTTTACTAATAGTGGCTTCATTAGGAATTAATTCCAAATTGTCAGGATAGTAATCTATATCTATGAGATAATTTTCTGTATGTACTAAGCAAGTCAGGTCATCAACATATCTGTAAAAAGTATAATCTATTGAAGTAAATGACTTTTCATAATGATAAAGGTATAAATTAGCTAGCATACTGCTACTGCAGCCACCCTGTGGAACTCCTGAGACTTGTAAGTATAATTTATTTCCTTGAAAAATATAATTATTGAAAATAACAAAGTGAAGAAGTTTAGGAAAATTTATAAATTTAATTTGATTTGAAAGATGTGTAATATAGGCATTATATAGAGCTAAAATTACATCATATAGATCAGATATCTTAATATTATTAAAAGTATCTTTAAAATCAAAAGTTTGAAATCCTATTATTTTTCTAAGAGATGTTAAATTATTCTCTAATTCTTTAATATTATTTAGAATATGGTAATTATATATATTGCTAGTCTGGCTTAAACTATTATTTATTAGATTTAAAGAATTTAGTAATAATTTACTCGCAGTAGTAGAGTAAGTATTATGGCCACTAATAACTGTTCTAAATTTAATAGGATTTTTATAAAATTTTGGAATAAGCACTATATAAGGAAATTTAAGATATTTATATTTAATATTTAAATCACTATACATATTGATAATTTTCAATTTAATACTATTGATGGAATGTAAATCAGGTTTAAAAAGACTATTATTTTTTAAATAATCTAACAGAAATAGAATATAAAATTTTTTACAGATAATAGCATAATTATTAGAGGCTTTATCAACATAGGTGATAACAAAGGATCTTTGTAAATCATTAATATGGAATGTTTAATATTATCAATATTATATAAAGATCTAGACAATTTAATATCTCTAACAGCATTTTTAATTGATTCTAATAGAGTAAATTTCCACATATTAAATGCCTCTAATGGCAGAGAGTATTTACAAGCTAATTTATATATATATTTATCAAGATCTAGATTAATAGATTTTAAAACTTTAAAAGAATTATTACAAGAAGGTATCCTAAATTTAGTGCCAAATGACATAATGGTTCTTAACACATTGTCACTAACAATGTCTAAATCTCCTGTAACTATATGTCCCAAGTCTGGATTTTGAAATTCAGCAAATTTGTTTAATTTGCAAATACATTCACTATCTACAATTGACTGAGGATAATGATCAATAGAGAGCGATTGTGAAACTTCATTATAATTAAATATAGACCTACCAATAGGCTTGTTGTATTTGAATGTCTTTGAAACACATAAATCTCCAATAGGCAATAAATGTTTAAACTTGTTAAACAGATGTCCAAAATTTAGAGAATTATATATAGGATGTTTGAAAGAGATAACTCAATAAGAATTAGTAGTTGTATTATTATAATGAATTTGATTTAGTTTTAAATTTAAAAACTGTGATCTTGTAATAAGCAAATCAAATAAAATATGATTAAAATGTTCATCAGCAAGATTTAATTTTAAAAAAATGGCATAAACCTTATTTAAATGTTTTTTCTCTACCGCAAAAACCCAGGATCTTATGAATTTCCATTGAAAAGTTCTATTAAATTGATTATGTAGAGTTATAATCTCAGATTTATGCTCATTAAGTAAGGAATGTCCCTTTCCTCGTTTAAATCTTTTGAGTTTGATTGATTCACTATCATTTAAATGGGGTTTCAAAAAAAGGTGATTAAAAATAGAATATTTATTATCTACAAAATTATTTTTTACAACATTACCATTTAGATACATTTGATTTAATCCCTTTGGAAAAAGAGTACACTGTGATTTAATATAGTAGTTTTCAAAATAAATCCTATCTGCTGATTTTGTTTTTATATCTAAAATATGTATAGTAATATTTTCAAAACCGTGTTTGGCAAAGTGTTTATATTCAATTTTATTGGAAGTAGGAAGAAAATTATTATTTAAAATATATTTTTTGACATGATCTCTGTGTACATTCATACGTAGATGAATGGGATTACTAGTTTGTCCTATATATGATAGATTGCATATGTTACAAGATAAACGGTAGATGCAATTGAAAATTTTGCAGAAAGGCAGAAGACTTTCATGGTTTGTAATTTGAGTATTAGAAGCAAATGGGCAGGTTTTGCAGCTTTTATTCTTACATTTATTGAAATTATATTTTTTAGTAGGGTAATCACTATATTCAAAATTATCCATGGCACAAAGTTGTTAATGGGATATCATCCTAAACAATTCCCAACATAAATTGAAAATACCGGGCAATATCTATCAAATTATATAATAATAAGTATAAATATATTTACCAGTCACTAAATCAAATAATATGTGTATTTCATAATAGTATAAGTAATTTTATGAGTATGACAATATAACATAGATATAATAATAAAAGTAATAAAATAATTGCTTGGATATAAGTAAAAACAACTATATATATATATATATATATATATATATATATATATATAAATATATATATATATATATACATATATATATATATATATATATATATATATATATATATATATATATATATATATATATATATATATATATATAAGGATATAAACAGGAAGAAAAAATAAGCGAGAACAAGAGTGACCATATGATTTGCATAGAATGGCAGGGGTGGATTGCGACACCTCTTTCCCGCTTAAAGCAGCTTTTACGACCCGGGCAACGCTCACGGCACCAATGTAACTCAATGGTCAATCTCCCACATGTGCAAAGACAGAAGCACCCGAACGGACACAAAAGCAAAGATGGAACCAAGCAAGGAAAAGATACACCCTACAATCCAACATGAAAACACAGCATTTTATAAGGGAAAGTCGCGCATGCGCGAAAAGACTTCATGATGATGCCACTCTGGATGCAGAGCTGCTAAGCGCCACATCCTCTGTAAGGTTTCTATTTTCTCCTTTACTTAAATAGGAGTTCCTTTCATGATATACTTATTTATTTATATATATATATATATATATATATATATATATATATATATATATATATATATATATATATATATATATATATATATATATATATATATATATATATATATATATATATATATATATATATATATATATATATATATATATATATATATATATATATATATATATATATATATATAGTATATATATATATATATATATATAGTATATATATATATATATATATATATATATATATATATATATATATATATATATACTATATATACTATATTAATATATCTATTTATATATTGGTTTGATATTATTAATAATATTTTTTATTTTATTAATAACTATTTTATTAATAATATAACACAATTTGTTATATTATTAACAACATAATATGCTGTTTTTTAAAGACAGAATGTGGGATTTTACTAAATTTGAATCCAAATAACATTACATTATAAACTATAACATATTATTGACTTTGTTATTTCCCTAATAAAATTCTCAAATTTAATCTACAACATATAGGTTCTAATAAGCTTTAAAACTAATTTAATTATCTATCTATTTGTACCAATAAAAAAAAAATACATGCATATCGATACAAATGCGTTCTTAATTTTAAAATGACCAATATGATGCTTCTTAATGATAGAAGGTACGATTTGATTAACTCTGAATCCACGTGACAGTGAATTATAAATTATGAAATCGTATCGGAAGTGATAATCACCTGAGGGCATCCTGCCTCAAAAATATGATTATGCAGCACCATTAAACTGCAACACAAAAAATTTATATGATTTATTTTGAGATGTAAATTGATTCATAGTGAATAAGTGGTAGCTAATAGAATGGTGTCAACTACTGGTATCTGCCCACAATATTTCAAGAAAACTCAATACTAAACATATTTGTAATAATCTGAGTGACATATATAAATTTACATATTGAACATATACAATTATAAACAAATTAAGCAATTCAAAAACAGAAATTATAATTGAAAATTTAAAAAGAAGAGAAAGGAACATAGGAATAAATAAACGTTCAAGCGATTTTTTTCAGCACTAAAATGCTGTTGTTAAATTTTGTTTAAGTTTCATAAAATACAATTAATGTAACTTCATATGAACTGTTTTCTCGTTCTATTTTTGCCTTTAAAACCTGCCAAATATTTCTATTTCTATATACTTGCGAGAAGAAAGGAATGATTTCAACATTTTTTTTGCTCTATCTGCTCCAAATACGCTGAATACATTACCATATCATTCCGTTTCCTTGAATATTAAATGAACAAAAAAAAATAAGAAAAAAAAAGAACAAGCATCAGCTACTTTTTTCCTACTTCAGAGCATTTTGACAATGGACGAGGAGTTCAAGTTGAAAGGTTTACACACAGTATTGGCCAAGTTCCCAGAAGTTTCTAAAATAATAAACATGAATTTATTTTGAGTGTTAAATTTCTTATTTCTAAGTTGTTTATATTCTTTAAAAGCATTTTGCTTGTTTGAGTATGTTTATATTTATTGCAAGTTTACTTTTGTGGAATTATTGTACGCACAAAAGGATATCTGGAAAATAATATACATCGTTGAATATCCATGTTTACAGGAAAGTTATTATGTGACATATGTGAATGTTGTATTAGTAGTATATTATTGGTCTTTAAATGTTAGTAAAATATTTCAATATTTTGTCCTTTATTTCCTTCTATAGAATGGGAAATATATTGCTTTCATGTGAATTTATTAGTTCATTTATATATTTATATCCTTAAATTCATTTGGATAAATTTTGAGTTAATTCTCCCTGCATTTTGGTCTTTCAATCAGGGGAAAAAATGTATTCAAATCTTAAAATTGTGTGAAAATAAAATGCATATGAGAAAATTGCCATGTAATTGAAATTTTACTTTTGTAATGATAAATGTATATTACAGTTTAAATGAGATCTCATAAAAATATAAACAAGTTTTTAATTGATTAATTGTATACTGTTTAAACTAATAATAAACTACAAGAAACACTAGATAATTTTGTGCGTCAATTCAACCTTTACGCATCTATTTATTCTATAATTCTACGTCAAAAATATACCCCATTAAAATATGGTGCCATGTCTCCACCATAAATATTAAATCCAGGATTAATTGAAACGTTATTATACTGACCAAGCATATTATAAAATATTTTTTCCATTATACTCGTATTCAATAAAAATTATGGTCACAAAGAAAATAGATTACAAAAAATGAAACAAAAATAATTTCCATCATGCTATGTTTTCATAATAATTATAGTTTATTGCATCAACTACAATCATAATAATTAATTTCTCCATAAAAATGCATTAACAAAAGTAAAGAACCTATTTCAAATCATTTATTTCGATTACAATTACAAATGAAAATAGCTACTTACACAATCGGTTACATCTGGAACTCTGTTCTCTCCATTATTACTTTGCAAGCATTGGTATTTATATAAATATAAACATAAAATTATGTACGTGAAATTGTATTTAACACAATTCATTACTTATACTTTCTTGTATTAAAATATTTTGTTTAGATTCCTGTCTCAAAAATTTCTTTAATTTACAAGATTAAAGCAATCACTTGCGTAAAAAGTGTAATATATATTTTCTTGACATGTTAGTCATAGCTAAAGTGAAATAAACATTGTGCTAATATCGTGGAAACTGTGTAATTTCATATCATTTATTTCAGATACTCTATCACCAGCTAAGATAATTTTCTGTAAGTACTTCCACATTATATTTCCTAAATGTTATCAAAATGTAAGATATGTCTGATTGAAAATGCAAGAACTGCACCATTATCAATCATATCGCTGGTTGTATAGATCATTCAAACATTGTAGTTTACGAGGTAGTTTAGAAGCAAAAATGCCATATCGTTTGAGTTATAAAATTATAACATAAACTTTTTCTTTCACTTCATTCTCAGAGCTGGTAACATCGCATGAGAAGTAAGTTTTAATCAGATATGGATGCTGCTACTTCCTTGTGATGGTGACAAGATATATTTTCCATTTGGGGTGTAATATACGCATAATTTATGTAAGATTTGAAGATGTATTTTATGCAACTTGATTGTAGTTATAGCGGTATCTGTTAAAAGATAAAAAAATATATGTTTTTAAATGAAAGAAATAAATCATTTGAAATCAGATCTCTTATTGTATTTCTTGTCTGAACGTAGTAGTTACATAGATAGCTGGGGAGCAAATACACTGAACAAGAACAAGTTTTATAAGGAAAACATCTTGTTGTCGTACATTTCAAAATTTAGTTTAGTGCTTTGTTAAGTATAGTTTTTCATATTGATTCTTAAAAACACAACCAGATGTATTTTCGATAATTATAACTGATTTTACTAAATGTTGCAATTAATCAAATGCTGCATTATTAATAAATAACCTATTAATCAAATGTTGCATTATTAATCAAGTTGTTTTTCTATATATCAATCAATCAAGATTAAAATATAGAAAAACAACTTGAACATTTCTGGGTCGTTATCAGAACTAGTTACTTTGAACACATTGGTTCAATCCTTAGTTTAAGCCATAAGCTTATCTAAGACCATTTTCCAGTTTCTCACCATAGGTTTTTCATTATATTTTTCTGCTAAAATACATGATATTTTGTAACCCTCATTGATAAGAAAAACGACTTTCGCGGAATTAGTAACAGGCAGAGAATAATTAAATTGTTTCCATATTTGAGAAGCACGTGGCTACTAAAATCTACTGAAAACTAAAAAGTGTATAGTTCTAACTATAATGGCTATATACCACGTTATCTCAGGATATAAAACAATACATCTACATCAGTGTTTTTCAATTTTTTTTGTCGCAGAAAATTGAAATTTTAAAATTTAACTTGATAGCCAAACCCCAAAATGAGAATAATCACATTGTAGTCCAAATTATGCATTCACATTTTACGCGTTTTCCATATTTAAGAAAATCCATACAAAACTATCTCGCCGCGGAACCCCAAATGTTCTATGGAACACATTTTGATAAACACTGATCCATAGAACTAATATTGTTGATTATGATGCTTATCTGAACGTTGTAATTCACAAAATATCTAAGGAGGAAACACATAACATGTTTGGAGTTGTAAAATGTTTCAGAAATTATTACTTTGAGATTTAATTTTACTTCATCCTCAGAGCAAATAATATTACGTGACTACTTTTGTATTAAATAAATTATTACCTCATAATGACAAAGCAGTTTTAATTAAATATGGATGCTGCTACATCCATAAGATTGAAGCATGAAATATTCTCCATTTGGGGTTTGATATAACATAAATTTAACATTTGTAGACGTAATTTACTTTTGCAAATCATATGGATATTTACAGTATATCGCCAAAAGAGTGCAGATACCTAGGTTAACAGAGGAAGATCTAGCTTGTGTCACAAATATTCAATCTGATTCAGTCCCAGCCTTTGGGCCGGCCAATCTAACTCTTGCACATTATGCTCATCAAACCATGCATGGACAGACTTGCAGGTGTGGCATGGAACCAAATCCTCCTGAAAGAGTCAGGACTATGTCCTGAATTACTACCTGATCGTGGGCGGAGCACACTTATCTAGAATATTTATGTAGCTCTTTGAGTTCATGCCATTATAACGAAATCACCCAGTCCTTTCCAACGGAAACAGATCCATACCATTACGAATCCCCGTACGAATTTGAAAATCAGTTCAATGGAGCAAAAAAAAGCATTTCCTGCGTAAATTCCATAACCAATAACAACACTCTAACTGGAATATCTTGAAGATTGATTTGCTACTTCACGTGACTTTCTGTCAGTCTCTTGCTGTTCAGCAGCGAATAACTAAGCGCTATAGCACTATTGAAGGTCGTCTAATGTCTTTAACTTGAGCAGGCTTGTGTGCAGCCTACCAATCGCGATAATCAATGACATAAAGCTCCAGATTTGCAGATACTAATATTACAGATTTTGCTACTATAACAGATTTTGCAGATACTAATATTAGTTCCTTGTGGCACGGAATATCTCGGAAGTCCAACCGGATGAAGCACATTTATGACCTTTTTTAGATTCCTCACTAAGCATCTCTTGATCCGCATATTTAATTTATGCAACTTCCTAGATCACGGCTCTGGTGGTATCATCAGTCCTCGATCTTATAATGACGTCAGCCACAGTTGCTTTTGGAGGTCCAGAAAAGTTGCAATAGTGTGCAAAATTTGATTACTTAAGTATCATCCCACCCTATCCCTCCGTAATACCTTAACCTCAGCGTTATTGAGATTTCGAATAATTCTAAAGAGCTGCTAGGCTGTTTTTCTTATATATAATACCTAATGCACACTACACATGTAAATTTGATAATGCAAACGTACCTTTATAATCATGTTTATCAGTTTAGTGTTTATTCGATATACTGTTATATCCAATTTGTATTTGCTTTGTATACATACTTAATTAAAGTTTCTTTAAAATGTCCCCTCATTTTTAGATCATAAATTAACAAGTAGTTGCATTTAATTATAATACATAAAACTTTTACTTATCAGGATATCACTTACAAATATTTCCTTAAAAAAGCAGGCATAGGAAACTTAAGTGTGTACAATTGTTTCGAGGGCATTTTTAGAATGCTTCTTCAGGTTAGAATGCTTCTCAGGTTAGAATGCTTCTTCAGACTTCTCAACAGCAACAGTTCTTACCAGTTCTTGGCAGTCAAAAAATAGTAAACATAAAATATCAAATTGCAAAACAAGTACATAATATACACTCTTTTGCAAAAATAAACGAAGCACCCTGAAGAATTTGACTGTTTTATTGAAATTAAATATGCGTACAGCTCATACACATATAATGATAAGATTACAAAATCAAGGCCGCAGGATCCATTGGTAGTTAGCAATTTCACATTGAATTTTCAAATCAGTAATTGCTGAAACCCATTTTAGCGGCAATGTATGCTTGTATACGTTTAGGTAAATAGTTACAAAGTTTCCTAATGTCATCCTGCGATACATTTTGTCAGGTATTCCTCAATTGTTGCTCCAGATCTGCTATATTTCAGATCGCCCGAATCTGGCGGCCTAGCATGTTCCATACATGTCCGATTGGCGAAAGGTCTGGTGATCCTGCTGGCCAATTAACAGTATAAACAGTACGGATACAGCCCACAGATATGCGAGCCATATGTGGTATGGCATTATCTTTTTGGAAATAGACCCCAGAATGACCTGCCATGAAGGGTACCGCAAGCGGTCGCAGGATGACATCAACATATTGCTGAGCTGTTAAAGTTGTACGCAGGATGACTGAGGGCGATCTGCTGTCGCAAGGGATAGTACCCCACACCATTAAACCAGGGATAACGGCTGCGTGCCTGTTGTTGTTGTTAAGACCGAGACCGTCCGACTTACCACAAAGGTGTAAATTAACTGTTTGAACGGCAGGGAGGAGCCACCCAATTTTGACCAGAACCCAGAGGGGGAGGCATCCACAGGGACCGTACCCTCCTTCCCTTACCAGCAACTTCTAGAAAGAACTTACGGACCCACAATGTTAACGTGATCGTACTCCGCGTGAACACGTCGGCCGTTTTGGCACAGGAAGAAATCGAACCCGGGTGTACTGAGTGCAATTCCCTCGAGCTAACCACTGGGCTACCGCGCTCTGGCTGCGTGCCTGTCTAAATAAAGGCTGATTACATAGGCACGTAGCCAGGCCCACCTCAGCCAAGCTCCGTGAGAGTACCACGCTCACTGAAGTTACCACGCATTGAATGGTAGAGGCGATAGCATTGAACGGAGGACGGGCAAAGATGCCGTTGGTCCAGTTCTGGCCTGTCGCACAGTCATCCAATCTTGCCTCGCATTCGTGCACCTTGGCCTTCCAGAGCCTTCATTCCGCCGATGAGTTCCTTGCAGCTGCCAGATTGCTGCCAGAACTGCTGCCAGAACCTTCTCACAGTGTTCGTTCGGTGCAGGTGGCGGTCTATTGCTCGGTATGACCAGCCAGCTCCACGTATCCCGACTATACGACCACGTTTAAACTCGTCTAATTGCTTATAAAGTCTTCGGCAACGTCATAACATAATTATTGGTTGTCTCCATAGAACTGCAACACGTATAACGAGCAAAGATAAACATTCCACATTTTTAACCTGTTTTATAGGATGCTAGTTGCGCAGTATAAACGCATACTTGGTATAGAGGAATTTGCATGTGAAATTTCGAGATGATTTTTGGGGGTGCTTCGTTTCTGTTGCAAAATAGTGTATATAAAAATTATTTGTATTTGCAAATATATCTTTTCTAAGTGATCGTGTTATATAAATGGACTTAAATTACAAGAAACGATATATCGGGTGGTAATAGAAAATGTTATTAAATCCCATTTGCTGTTGCCTGGCAATAATAAAAAATATTAATTATGTATTATCAAAATGGAATGAGAAAAAAATATTATTCATTAGTACCTACTCATTTTCTTAACATACGTATCATAAAGAATGCCTAAATAACATATCATATCAATACTAATACGTATCATATTAATACTTCAATTAAATAATGCATAAATATCTGTAAAAATAGAATAGCAAAATGAACATTTCCTGTCTCAAAAATTTCCTTCCGTTTCCTAAAAGCTAATGTAATTATCGAAACAGTACAAATTGAGTATAGAAAAATGTAATGAATATTTTTTCTTGACAGTTTCTTTGTAACTACAGTAATAAAAAATTTAAATGAATATTAATGAAAATACTTTTTATTTAATTCATTTAAATATTTTACGGCAATCTACACTAAAATTAAATTTATAAGGTGGGATAATTTTGTTTCATTACTTTCATCGGTCATTTAAATTTATTATTATATATTTAATAGTAAATTATAATTAGTAAAATAGAAACAAATATTTTATGTTGAAATTAACCAAATGTTAATACAGTGTATGTAAAACAGATGAAATATATGTCTTTAAGATAAATGTAAGCTTAATTTAAATAAATTTTCTCGTCCCTGAATTATTGTTAAGCATTTAAATAATTCATTAGATTTGTAGAAAATGCATTGCAAATACATCGAGTTAGTAGTATAATTCAATACTACTAATTTCTTATTTAGTAAAAATGTTGTCTTATAAGCGTGAATATAGTAATAATGTCTACAATTTAAGTAAAAATTTATATTTACTTAACCGTTTAGTATCTTAATAAAATTTGCATAACAATAATATGTTTGTTTTAGTTTAGAGCTCATAAAATATTTTAATTTTGTCATGAATTTCACAAGCAAGCATTAAACATGAAATAATAGATGATAACATTAAATTTTGTAACAAACCTGTATTTTGCTTCATGTTTGTATCTTTGTATTGTAAGTGTGAACTTGAGTTAATTTCTTGTTAATTTAAATTACTTCTGAACTATACTTTGTTTTATGGTTTAAATAATTATTTTCGCTTTATATAACAACAGTCATAATTAAAAGTATGTCTAAAAATTAAATATTACTCGAAAATTTTATTAAAATAATTATACTCTGGATTTAATCGCTACGTAACAAGTTAAAAAAATCTGATGTGGGTAACACATGACTTTCTTTATATAATGCAATGAATTTACTACTTTTACAGTTAAAAAATGTTATTCTTATAGTAGATACTCTTATATTATTTTCAAGACATTGAATGTTCTTCAATTAGTCGTCATTTTCATTGATTTAGTGTCATTTTTATCAATTTGGTAAGATTTTTGTTAATTTGGCAACAATTACAAATGTCGCCAAGTTGGCGACATTCCGCCAAATTTGTCGCCAAAATCACGTCAAGCGTTATAGACGGAGAAATAAGTTATTCTTACTATTGGATAAATGACTACTGGCGTTCAAATACAAAATTATTACTCAAAGTATCTTTTTTCATGAATGGAATGAGCTAGATCCACGAGAATGATGTCACCAAATTTATCGCATGGTATTACATATGAATAGTGAACGTGTTTCTCAATAGGAAATATTTTTTTTTATTTTATATAACTTTTTGATAATTTTTTTGAAAAATGTGCAATATCTCAAGAACGGTTCATGTTACCGTTCTAAAATTTATGTTAATCGTTTTCTAATGAAAAATTACTTAGGAAATGCCTATTTGCGTAACTTTATTTGTGGTTGTGATTTCTTGACGATTTTTTTAAAATTTCACTAGAAAATTTATGGGCGTTCTGAACATTCGATTGCGCATAAAAACAATAGGCTTCCAGTGTTTACGGACACACACACACACACACACACACAGGCATCACTTCAAAAATATTTGATTCGTGATCAGGAATGCTTGAAACGTTCTCTCCCGTCGAAAACTCGAATTCGAATTTTCGACCCCGTCATAATACTTTCCTTATACATTATGTATATAAGGAAAGTAATAATTGATTCAATGAAAAAACATCTGGTTTGTCTTTGTTGAAATATTTTTGTTTTAAATATACTAGTTCACTAGTTCTGTTAATGACAGATGGTCATATCTATCTAAAATGCACTGAAATGAATAACTGACTGGCTAATTGGATGACCGAGTTTCATATCAAAATATTTAAGCAATTCCACACTAGCTAAAATCTCGGTTTCGGTGGCTTTTCAAAACTATTGAACATTTCCACTCAAGCCAGAATCACGGCTTTGTTCTCATTCGTTCTGGCTCATCTTCTCGATCTAATATTTTGAAATATTCGAAATAGGGACGACGATTCGAAGGATTAATAAAAAATACCCTAAACTATTTTGCTTAAATATAGATCACTTAGTCATTCTGGGTAGAATATTTGTTACAGTTTCATTCCATCCATCTCAGATTCAAGATCAACGGAAAATCGAATATATAAAATTGAAATTGGCTGTAAAGATACAAAAGGGATCTAAAAGACTTACACCACTTTGTCTCTCGTGATTGTGCGCTACCCATTTTTAGGCTTAAATTTTAAACGGTTTTTGATATTCTAAACTTTTATTATGTGGGAAAGTCATTTTGTGTTATTAATAATTTCCAAACTAGTATCGCAAATTTCGAAGTCTCTAATTCCGCAGCAATGTAAAAAGTCATGGAAATGTGCTGACATTGGGTGTGTATTCAAGAAATCTAAGGTTATCTTATCTGTTTGGTGCAATAGCTGACAGGTATAAGATATGTGATGAGATATACATATCCAAGGTATGAGATATACATTATCCAACGTATGAGATATACATTATCCAAGATCACATAATTCCCTTCATGATTCCCGAGCATCCTGATGAACGGATATAACAAGATAATTCAACATGTCACGTCTTTGGTTACTGGGATGTGGTTTGGGTAACCCTTCACCTAATTTCTACCTACCCCGTTTCTCCAATACCAACTTCTTGGAGTATCTGTGTGGCACAATGAAAGCAAGCTTTCTATCAATAAATCCAGATTCATATAATGCAACTCAATTATGGTCTACCTTGCAAGATAAAAAATAAGCAACCCCTGGAGAAATGCACCGCAACTTGTAGACTCCATAATCCAATGTGTAGTTGTACTTTTGTGGACTTGAAGAAGACCAACTTGTTATTAGGTACATATTCAACGAATTTTGGCCTATCTGTGTGTTATAAAATGTGCCAAAGCATGATTTAAAGTATTTTAAATGACGAAATTCGTATTGCAAAAGAGTATGTTTTAATCTACAATGTTTATTTTTCGACCTTAGTATTTATTCTTCTCCGAAATTTCGTGGCCACGAAGCTAGTATTTGCAATCCTTACTTTCTTCTTTAAATCATAAATATAAGTACAATCACAAGATTCCGCAATAACTATTGCGGCTTACAACTTTTAGTCTCCATCTGAAGACACAAAAATATGCACTGTAATAAATGAGGTCATTTCCCGAAAGGGGAAAACATTTTATTGGAGATGATAGTACACATAATGATAAATCCTCGAAAGTGAAAAAATAAGTCAGATGTTCATTAATAAAATGATAAGAAATGACATATTTTTTTTTTACATTTTCATTCGTTTACATTGGGGATTAATTGTATTGTGACTTTCTATTTCGATAATACATTTATCGCTTTCTATTCAAATAGAGTAATATTGCTATGCTTAGATTCTTATTTTCTCTTTGTATTATGTTTACTAAATCAGAAAGAAAATGTTGGTTCAATAGTTTTCTAACTTTCTTCCTCGTGTTCTTTTTTATTAAATACGCTTCGTTCGTTGTAACGCTGATGTCATTTAGCGTGAAGTTAGAATACAGATAAACTAAGTTTGCTAAATTATTTTAGTAACGAGATTTAGAATTTTTATTTTTAGTAACTTTTTTAGTAACTTTTTCGTTGAATTGGTTGCTACTTTGTATTAATAATTTTTAATATTTTTAAAGTTATTATATTATTAAAATAGTGAATATTTAAAGATATTGTATTAACATGCAATTTTGACGACTTTTTCTTGATATAACTCCATAATATAATATAAAAAATCTGATGTGGGCAACACATGACTTTCCATATATAATCCAATGAATTTACTACTTTTACAGTTCAAAAAGATGTTATTCTTATAGTAGATACTTATATTCTTTCCAAGATATTGAATTTTCTTCAATTAATCGTTATTTTCATTGATTTACCGTCATTTTTATCAATTTGGTGAGACTTTTGTTAATTTGGCAACAAATAAAAATGTTGCCAAGTTGGCGACATTCCGCCAAATTCGTCTCAAAAATCTCGCCAAGCGTTATGGATGGAGAAATATGTTATTCTTACAGCAGATAAATGACTATTGGCGATAAAATACAAAAGTATTACTCAAAGTATATTTTTTCATGAATGGAACGAGCTAGATCCACGAGAATGTTACCCAATTTATCGCATGGTATTACATATGAAAAGTAAACATGTTTCTCTATAGGATTTTTTTTTTGTTTTACATAACCTTTTGATAATTTTTTTTTAAAAATGAGCAATGAAAAATCACATGGGAAATGTCTAATTGCCGAACTTTATTAGCGGTTTTGATTTGTTGACTATTTTTTCAAAATTTCACTCAAAAATTTATTAGGGTTCTGAACATTCGATTGCGTATAAAAACAACAGGCTTCCAGTGTTTACAGATTGTGATTTCTGTACCAAATTTCGTTCGAATCGGTCCATTCTATCGCCAGTTATCGTCTCCACACTCACACACACACACACACACAGACATCGCATGGTATTACATATTACACTTCAAAAATGTTTGATTCGTGATCAGAGATGCTTGAAACGTGCTCTCACTTTGAAAACTCGAATTCGAATTTTCGACCCCGTCACATTACATTCCTTATACATTATGTATATAAGGAAAGTAAAAATTATACTAGCGAGAACAGAAATTTTAATGATTGTTTGAGAACAGACCAACTTCCAGTGGAAGATTTTTCTGAATAAGCTGTGTATTTATTTTTCGGTTTTGTTACAAGTTTTACAGTTGTAAAAAATATATGTTGCAAGATTTCTTCCTATATTATAAACATTTTCTATCAATCGTATCACGGCACTCTTAACTGCTAGTATTCAATCTCTGCCCAAGTTTAGAAGATATTTACAATCCATATTAGCAGCAATTCAAAATTTTATACCGAATTGTTCGACTTTTATGGAATGTATTGTGCAATCTAACATTATGTACATTTTTTGTACGAAGTAGCCATTTATTAATAGTACATTATCTCCTGGTGAGTAGCATAATATATAGAATAATTTTCATTAGGTCCTGCCACATGTCGAATAATGTCAAAGCAAATTTGCCCCTTTGTAGTCATGATCTTTTTGATTTCTTATCGAAACGCAAGTATTTTGATATTTAGAGAAATATTAAATTATTATTTATTATTACCCATTATTTATTACATACACTATTAGTTATTTCTACCCATGGCTTCATGAAATAATTGTGAACCGCCGCAACAGAGTTTTAGAGTATATACTAAAAAAATCTGATGTGAGCAACACATGACTTTCCTTATATAATTCAATGAATTTACTACTTTTACAGTTAAGAAAAATGTTATTCTTATAGAACTATTGGCGTTCAAATACAAAAGTATTACTCAAAGTATCTTTTTCATGACTGGAACGAGCGAGATCCACGAGAATGATGTCACCAAATTTATCGCATGGTATTACATATGAAAAGTGAACATGTTTCTCAATAGGAAATATTTTCTTTTATTTTATATAACTTTTTGATATTTTTTTAAATGTGCAATATCTCGGGAACAGTTCGTGTTAGCGTTCTAAAATTTATGTCAATCGTTTTCTAATGAAAAATTACATAAGAAATGTCTATTTGCGTAACTGTATTAGAGGTTTTGATTTTTTGACGATTTTTTCAAAATTTCACTCGGAAATTTAGGGAGTTCTGAGCATTCGATTGCGTATAAAAACAATAGGCTTCCAGTGCCTACGGGTTGTGATTTTTGTACCATATTTCGTTCGAATCGGTCCAATCGTTCGCCAGTTATCGTCTCCACAGACTCACTCATACACACACACACACACATACACACATACTTTCACACACACACACATACACACATACTTTCACACACACACACACACACACACAGACATCACTTCTAAAACGTTTGATTCGTAATCAGGGATGCTTGAAACGTGCTCTCCCGTCGAAAACTCGAATTCGAATTTTCGACCCCGTCACATAAATTCGAAGTTTCATTTTTGAGCTAACGTCTTAGTTCATTCTTTTTGCATTCCCTGATTTAATGTAATATTTTTAACTAATAAAGATTCACTTTGCATTAATAGGGCTTCCAAGTATGACATTTACCATTGCATATGGCGTTGTACCTTTAATTTTACGATGGATATACTCTTTGGTGTTATACTCTTATCCAGATTGTAAACCAGTTGAAGTTTCTTAAGTTGTTTTAAAATTCAACTTTTTCGTTCTAGATATACTTTCCATCCACAACATTTCCTAGATCCTTGATTCTTGAATCTTTTTCACTGTAGTTTACAGAATCTTCTCAACTTTTAGATTAAATTCGTATACCTTAGAGACAATAAGAACATATTCATTTCTGGAAAATTTGATCCACTTATCATTGACAGATTTATATATCCATTCTGTTGTGTGTTATACTCTGCATCCAAAGCGGAATTTTCATCAGACGGCTCCTTTAAAAGTTTTAGAATTAACTCTGGACCGAGATCTCTATGACGTAAAATTGTACGGCACTTTCACAAAATACAGCCCTCAGAAACAAATGTTTGAGAAATGCTAGTAGTAATCGAACTGATAACTATTAACGAACGTCTCAAGCTAATCAGCTATTAGACAGAATATTATTCCATGACCAAAACAGATGAATAAAATTCAAATAAAAGACTGACATTTTTAATCTCTCTTGTCCACTATGAAATGAGCAACAGATACAAGATGTTTCACTAGATGTTTTCGTTTTCAGTTTCAATATAAATAAAATATAAGTTAAATTTTGTCCTGATAGCGGATTATTTTGACAGATTTTTGTAATTCTGGCTATACACGGTTGTTGTAGTAAAAATTACTATTGAATTCGAACGAGATTTTATGTTAACCAAGCTCGCCCTAATTTAGAAAAAGTCAAAATATATCAAATTATTAAATAGACAAATAGAGGAAATATAACAAATATAAACTCAACAACAGTCAAAATGACAGATTCGGTAATTCTAATAGCAATTGAGAAATTCCACAACGAATACACTGATCAAAATCCCTGTTTTGACAAAGGAGCCAAAATGTCCTGAGAGCTCTCACTGGGCTCTCACTTTTTTGAATGAGCATATTTTATTTTAGTCCTATGTAGGGATATTATTTGTAACACTGCTTATATTTAAAATAAGAACACGTTTGAATAATATCATTCTATTTTAATTGCATTTTTATCTTATTACTTATGAGGCCATTATATCTTTTATTGAAAATTACTATAATTTGAGCATATTTGGGAGTTCTGATTAACACATCATCCAGCGAATTGCAGTTGTCTATACTTATCCTCTTGCAGTTGTCTATACTTATCCTCTAGAGCAATCTGTCCCCACTGATTTTGAAGTTAGAACAGCCTGATCTAGATTTATTAAGTATGTAAAATATAAGTGGACAATTAGAATATAAAGGACAGTTTCTGAATGCAACAAAATTCAGGAAACAGTTTTGCAGATACGGTTACAAAATACCGCTTGTTGGATTTATGATGATTATAAGGTTGGAACTTTAATTACTTTAAAAATAATACATTAAATTGCCTACTTTTATAGAAAATCATTGACTTTTTTATAATTTATCAAACTAAAAAAACTCATATTAGTGAACAAAATTGTATTGTGGGGTTTCTTTTAGTTACTTATAATTTTCGATAGACTGGTTCACACACACAAACTTAGTCTTTTGTTATTAAGCATGTATAGGGTCAATTCTATTACGGATTTCCAAATTTAATAAACATATTAATTGTTGGACAGAAAAAAATGGTGTTTTACTGCCATGTATTGTCATGTAAGTGTAATCATGTTTTAAGCATCATAATTTTCAATTCAGCGGTGTGATACCAAATGAAAATGTTGTTTGATATCCATATATTTGCTACAACGACTAATGTCTATATATACTATAGATGAAACATAAAGACAGGTATTGCTTTAATTTGTAATTATTGATATACAGTGGCACAATTGTGAAGAATTAAGCTAGTGCACTATGATTTATCTATATATTGTGTAAATTTCTCATTGATATTGTAACTCGTGAACAGATTAATAACGTTTTTGAAGTTGAATGTTGAATTTCATTCAGTTAAATTGACTGAAAGGCTTGGAATGCTAGCATGAAGCAATTTTAAAACATTAACACTTCTGGAATTTGTGATTAGTGGATCCTTCTCATTTTGATTAAATTCTATATCTGAAGGATGTAGAATTTAACATTGTTTAATCATCTTAACCACATGCTCATAAATTGTAAACTTTATTTAATATATAAAATTATTTTATCGTTAAATATTTACGTCGGGGCGGAGGCCATATCGGCCATGAGCCCTCTGGTAGCCCAATAAACACCAACCATGCTATAAAAGTGGTCAAGATAAGAACAATTCATAAAAGAAAGCGCAGGACAGCTTATCACATGATTAAAATCCATAATGGCGTCAGTAGAACAAAGAACACAGTCAGGCAAATCAATCACGCCAATACGATAGAGGTGTCCTTGAAGAAAGTCATGTCCAGTTAAAAGTCTAAAATTTGCAGTGAAGATAGAGCGAAGAAGGCTCATAGGGACCTGAGAAAGCAACGAAGAATCTCAGGCCCTACCCGTCGCAGCTTCAATTTGATTGCCAACGAGGGGCTTTTGAAATTTGTTTTCAATAGTTCCACAAAACAGTTTGTAAGACAATGTAAAAGAGGCTGATGTAGCTTACATCCATTCTTTATCAGGACGTCAGCCTTTTCATTTCCAGGGATATTGCTGTGACTCGGAATCCATTGAAGAACGACTCCCCAGCCAGCCGAAATTGTCTGGCCAAAAAGCAACTTTGTCTCTTTTACATGATGTGATTCACCTACTGCATGTGAGACAATAGCCAAAATTGCAGACTGTGTGTCTACAAAGAAAACAACTTTCCTAAGTGGTGTACACATATTTGGAAGGTTAAGAAAGGCCTGCTTAATGGCCTCAATCTCAGCATCGAAATTTGGGGTACTTAATCCTACAGCATAAGATTCCTAAAAAAAACCTCACAAAAAAGGCCAGCTCCAACTGCATCCTCCATTGCAGAACCATCAGTATAAATATGGAGCCAGTCATCTTTTGGGTAGTTAGTGGCGATGGTCTCCAAGGAATAGGCTCTGAGGACCTCTGGTATAGCATCATTTTTCTTTTCAGTTGTGCCAATTGTGAGGTGATAAGTAGGGACCCCACGATTTGGAGGAAGTCCATTACAAAAAAGTTGACAAAAATTGGGAGTCAGATTGTAATTATTCATGAGCTCCTCAATCCTTGACAAAAAATTCAAGTGAGTTTTTAATCTCAAGTTAGAAGGAATATAGGTCTGCCAATGGTGTAAGTCAAGGCCCTTAAACTTTCCATAAAGTTTCAACAGCTGTTTCTCCCTTCTTCACTTCAAAGGTCCAATATTCGTTTGAATCTCCATAGCAGTGATAGGGGTAGAGTCAGCTCCACAAGTTATTAGTCTAAAGGCTTTGTTTTGTACCAAATCGACTCTTTTAGAGCAGGCACTTGATGCTGTGGCGATAAGCTCTCCTCCATACTCTAAGATAGGTCTAACATAAGTCTTATTGGTAGTCGACAAATTATCAGCCGAGGAGCCTCAAGTGATGCCAGAAAGTCTCTTCAAGAGTCTCAATCTGTCAATGCCTTTTCCTGCCATCTCCTCAGCCTGTTTTCTCTACAATTTACTATCCAAGACAAGTCCGAGGTAGCAATAGTATTCAACCCGGTTTAAAACATGATGATTGTAATATACATTTATCCAGTGTTCCTTGGTAGACAAGGTAAAAAGCTGACAAACTGTCTTATCAGAATTTACTGTCATAAGATTATCACAGCACCTCCAAAAACCCCAGGGCCTCATTGATTTTGTTGTTTAAGACAAAAATACCAGCACCAGTAGTATAAATAACTATTACATCTGCAAAAGCCATGCATCTAATTCCAGTAATTCTAGTCAAATCACCAATTAACTCATTTATCATAACATTAAACAAAGTACAGCTCGTGACAGCTGCCTGAGACAGATCGTCCCGGAGTTGTACATTTTTGGAGAAGGTAGACTGGTATTTAACACGAGCCATTCTCTGTTAAAGAATGGACTTAAACCAGTTTAACATATTTCCTCTAACTCCAAAATCTATCAGTTTTTCAATGAGTTCCTTCCGCCAAACCATGTCATAAGCATTCTTAAAATCCACATAAACCGCCAGCGTACATTGTTTTTTATGGAAGCCATCTTTAATACATTGAGAAAGAAAAGTCGCCTGTTCAATTGTACTTCTTTTTCTTCGAAAACCCGCTTGAAAATCAGAGATAAACTTCCTCTCTTCAAGATAAAAATTTATTCTATTTGTAACCATTTTATCCATCAATTTCGAACAAGCATTGGTTAGAGAAATAGGCCTATAGCTGGAAGGACCCTCAGTAGGTTTACGAGACTTCAAGAGAGGGACATTAGTAGCTTTTTTCCACTCGACAGGAACATGTGTCCTCCAAACAATATTATAAAACTCAAGAAGAGTTTGTTTGGCACTTTCTCCCAAGTTCAAAAATAATTCACTCGGGAGGTCGTCAAGTCCAGAACTCTTTCCGCGTCTGGTCTCATGCATTACTCTGTGCAGTTCATCAACAGCAAAATCATTATTAAGAAGAATTTCGTCACTACAGCTAAGGCAGTCAGCAGGTGATTGCCTAAGAAGTTTAGAGGTAGTCTCCAAACAGAGGCAAAACACTTTGCAATGGCCAAATTATCGTTAAATATGTTGTCAAGAAAGTATGGAGATCAGAATTAGTTTGTGTGCTTTTCTTTCCAGTTTATATATTAAATTTGAACTTCAATTTCCATGTATAAAAATATACGACATTTCCCTTTATTATTATTTAACTTATTACATATGTTTGATATTAGAAACAAAAACATTTGAGTATTTTTCTTTTTAAACCGCTGTCAGAAATGACTGAAAAAAATCACAAGGTTATAAAGCTTTATAAAACAAAATTCACAAATAGAAACCCCTTTTGAAGGCAAAACAACATTTTTTTCTTTAAAATATATAAATTTGTATCAATTTCCCTATATACACAGTTTGATGGGAGGAAGTTTTTGGCGGGGTCTAAAATTTAAATTCAAGTTTTCAACGCATGGACGCGTATTAAATATTCCGGAACTGGAATCGAATTTGTGGTAATGTCTGTGTGTGAAATAATTTAACGTGTTTATACATTTAGTTTGTGTTTGTGTGTGTGTGTGTTTGGGGGGGGGAGAGAGGGAGTCTGTGGATATGATAGCATATGTGCATGTTAGTGCGTGTAGGTATGTCAATGTGTGACCAGGAACAGATTTCAGACAAGATTTAGCTGATACAGTTTCATGTAGAATAATTATGACTGTCTGCAATATGAAACAATGCATCAGACTTAAGGACGCCTGTTTTATTGCACCCTGGTCCGAGAGGTAAGATAGGCCAGAAACATAGGGGGGATAAAGGGAAGACACGAGATTGGGTAAAGATCTTAACCAATTATTCAAGATGTCTGGTCGGATTTCTCAAAGGTTAGCCAATCAAAGTCAAAGAGGTGTTACAGATCTCAGGCAAAAGAGCCGGCAACCAAAACGTTCCAGAGATGAGATACACGACTTCTACATGAGATTCAGTAAATAGGGAATGAATAGAGATGCAAAGAGCATTCCACAGAAATGTCCTGACATAACTTCAACGCCCGATTCCTTATGATGTGATCGAAATGCCCTGATATACAGAACTTCAACGGCAGATTAGTACCAGTACAAAATACTTTGATGTAAGAGTTGTTATCTGTGGCCAAAGACGAAATAAGAGGTATGTACTTACCAAATATTGTAGCAGGTCTTAGACCATTTGATAATAGAATTTACCCGGTCTCACATTTTCAAGCTCCTCAGCGAATAATATGATAATTGTTGTAAATAATTTAATAATTAACCAAATGTTCTTAATAAATAATATTATTTTTAAAGTTAAAATGGTGCATTTAATTGTAGTATTATGTTAATAAACATTCTAGTCCAGAAACTAGCACTAGAGATAAATATGGTGGGCTTTAATTGCTGCACAACGCAATGGGTTTAACGATTTGCGATCAACGGCCATGCTCTAAGATTAATTAAACATATTTCTTAAGTGTAACTTTAAGTAACGCCGTTTTAAAATGTACACCACAGTTAATATGTGTTTGTATACTAGCTCTTATATGTGTACTAGTGCGTACGTATGTTTGTGTGTGTGTATCCGTGAGTCTGTGAAAATGATATCATAAGAACGAATGAAGCATTTCAAAAAATAATTGGTACGATTGTTATACTCGGTGGATATTGTAAATCTTATGATTTTGTACGCAGTCAAACAATCAGAAGATCCTCCCTACCGAATTTCGAATACATTTTAAAAATAATAATAACAAATCAAAAGCTTCAATAATGACAAATAAATAATTATTCCTCACAAATTCGTCCTTAGAAAACGAATGACAATAATCTTTCAATGCTAGCATGACCCGATACAGAGATATTGCATGTTTCAACTGAAGTTATCAAATAGATTATATAAAATTAAAACAGTAGTAAGTATTTTCCGATATGTTCACTTTTCACACGCAATGTTATGCAACAAATATGTTAGCTTCGCTCAAGTGGATATAAATCGTGCCATTAACGAAAGAAAATACTTAATGTACTCGTTTTGTATTTTGACACCCAAGTATTTGTCAATCGACACTTATGATATGGAATATACATTGGCAGTTAATTTCATTTTGATGAGAATTTTGTAGGTGAATATGAATAATTCACTCTGTTTGGCATCACCAGATTCTAAAAGCTCCAAATATCAATTTATTTGATGTTAAAGTAATGTCAATATACTTGTACTATCAATATTGCAAACCAATATTTCATTATGAAAGAAGGAAATGAATTATTATATGTAGACAAATGCATGTGTTGTTTGTAACTCATCTATTTTTATTATAGCTGAATTTAGATCTCTTTAATTACATAAACCATTATTTACATCACTTTAATTACCTAAACCAATTATTCTTGCCCCAGCTAACTGTTCTTCTATTTTTTTGCGATTGAAATCAGTTCATTTAGTTTCCAAAACAGTCTATTCTCTTAATATATGACTGCAGAATTTTATTATCCAAATTAAATTCCAGATGGTGTTCCAAATGAAGTAGTTTAATACACGTTGGAACCCAAATTTTTCAAAAATATCGATTTCAAGATTTTTAGAGATTTAGATAGTTTGGCTTACGATTTTTCCAATGATATCTTATACTTGTTTCCACTCCTATTAGAAGTTTCAAAAATATAAATACAATTAAAGTTTGAGTTCGATACCAAGTCTGCTATGAAGGAAATTTAAATATCCATTTCCTCAAAATGGACATTCTGTAACTGAGATGCACATTTTTAATACTCTAACTGTGTAAGTAAAACTTGTACAGAATTTTCCACAAACATCATAGATTATACTCAAGTGACCATTTTGTAAATATAATAAGTGATTACATTTTTTTAAATTTTAAATAAAAGAACATAAGAATTTTGTGATTTACTATAAAAATATCATTCAATACCATTCTGAATGCTCATTTCAGTATATAATAAATAGGTCATTGAGTGTATAGAAAATTTAAACTGGTATCTTCAGTATAGTCTGATAAAAGGTACATGGAATTTAAGCAAACATTGTCGGTACAAAAAGTACCGACATTTTTGAAGTTCGAATTCGAGTTTTTAAACCCGCTGTGATATTTTCGCTATATATTATACTGCTATTTTGGGGATAGTTATTAGGGATAGTTTCATTGGGGATTTGTAAAAATAGTACTGATAGCATAATTTTCACAATTTATTTATTTGTTGCATGTCAAACATACACTCTCTCTTTTCTTTAAAATAATACTTTCAAAAAATATATTTATATTAAGATAAGTATTTGAAAGTATTCTCTTTAAAATAATACTTTCAAAACAATATATTTAATTTAGACAAGAAAATTGACATAAGGTGAGAAATGATGAGAAGACATTTTCTTAGATGCAAACATCTGAATTTTTTTTTTTTTTTTTTTTTTTTTTTTTTTTTTTTTTTTTTTTTGTATTTTGCATTTTGCATTTTGGGAAAAAAACATCGCTTTACATCGCTTTTAATTCATAGAAATTCATTTCCCATGTTTTTAGCCCAAACATGACTTTATTCTGAAATTTTACTACCCGCATGTACTTTTATAGTTTATTTTGAAATGAAAGGGAATTCCCATTATTTTGTATTCAACTCAAAATACCAATAAAGTAATAAATCAAGTTTATATCATTTCGAAACTCCCTTTTCGTACACAAGATATTTTTCTTTCATGTACATGTACAAAACTACAAAAGTTGAAAATAAGCATTAATATAATGCATAGATAAATAAAACTAACTAGATCAAAAAAGGTACTTATATAATAATAATATGAGTCAAAGCTTAACATATAGTATGTGTATATAACACAGGTCTTTATGTAATATAAACTTTATTAAGATACATAAAAAACAAATAGGTACAAATTAAAGGTTTCTTATTCATCAACATTGGTGGAAATGATTTTTCGCGTTTATTGTGAAAATTAAAAGTATTAATATCTTAAAAATGGTTTCGATATCTGGCGAACTCTATGACCACTCATTTCTGGTAAAAGTGCTTGTGAAACATCCAATCAGTTAATATGCATGTACGAAGTAAGACTCTATAGAATACTTAGCCTGGTTAACCATGCCAGTTACCGAGATAGAGGTGTTGAATTTAGATTTGGCGGCTAGTTCAATGTCAAACTAAATTCAGTCGGACCTGTACTCTACCATCTCATTTTTTTTATTAAAAAAGTTTTACAAAACATACAATAAAATTACATAATTACAGTATACATTTATTACAGTACATAATTAATTATTTCATGAAAAAGTGAGTAATGTCAGTCTGTTTTGGCATTGTGTATGCTCGTGCAACGTACATGTTATCTAGTTGTTTAAGAAGAGGAAAGGCTTCCTTTTGATGTTAAGCCGCATAGTTCATCAGGTCCTGAATCCCTTGTGCATATTGCTTGAAGGTAATCGTACTTCTTGTTTCATCGGTCACTTCTGGTTCTGCTTCTTCTTCACTATCCTCTTTCTATTCAACGATGTTGTTGTCGCTAACCGGAAGGCTTCCGTAGGCTTCGAGATAAGCTCCAGGTTCAATTTCAGTATGAAGCTCCTGAAGAATTAACACCAAATCACTCACAGTTGTTGCTTCTTGGTCCTCTATTATTGATTCCTCCTTCTTACACGGGAATCCTGCTTTGTAGAAGCATCTTTGAATGGTGTAGGGAGTTACTTCATTCCAAGCAATTGATATCAAATGGACAGTATCCATGACGTTGACCTTCTTCGTTAGTTGGGTTGCCGAATTTGTCTCCTCCGTCACCAGGGTCATTTTCTTCAGAAAATAAACTCGGTAGTGAGCTTTAAAGGTCTTGATCACTCCTTGATAAAGTGGTTGGATTATAGAAGCACAGTTCGGTGGCAGGAACTTCAGGTTCACATTACTCAGCTGCATGATTCCATGTGATGTGGCATTATCCGCCAAAATATAAATTTGTCTTCCTGCTCTCTTCATCATCGCGTTAATGCCCTCCAACCATTGTGCGAAAATTGTTACTATCATTCAGGCTTTTCAATTTGATTGATAGAGCACAGACAATGGTGCGATCTTCACATTTTTAAAGCATCGTGGTTTTTTACTTCTTCCGATCACAAGTGGTTTGAGCTACTCACCCGTAAAACTGGCACAGAGCACAGAAACAACAGATATATAAAATTTCAGATTTATTCGTGCAATATTGAGTGCACTATCAAATTTTATTCAAAATTCGATGATTACGCTCATCGGGGGACCATTCACTAAGTTATTTTCAGAAAATATCGGATGTTTTTAAAACCATCTATAATTAAAAACATCTAACACCGCACCTCACTCATCGATGTTTAATAAACAATGATCATCAATGTGTAACACTGAAACAAAATGTAGGTGAAAGTTACAGAACATTATATATGTACTGTCGGAACTAGACTATCAGATCGGAATTTGCCTTTTCTGCTTACAGAGTTGAATTTTTAGATGTACCCCTAATAGTTTTAAATATTTTGTCGGTTAGCTTTGGGATTTTTTTCCATTATTCATTATAATCTGCATGAAAGTTTTGGATAAATCCGTATATATTATGATCAATAAGGGTTGCCCTTGAAGATTTAAGAGTTCGTGCCAAAATGACTAAAGATTGATTCCTTAAGCAAATTTTAAATATTGATATTTGTAGAATATATTAATCCCTATTGAATGATATACTTTTTTCTGTTTGTTCTGCAGTATAAATTAGGCAATTGTGGTCGAGAGTTTCACTTTTATTAACGGCAGTACATCCATAAAAATGAAAGCTTAAGACTTGTACATATATCAAAATTCTAAAGTCATATTTTTGTCCCAAATACTGTTTTTATTCAATTATTTATGTATTATTTATTATTTATAACAATTTATAATAATTTATTATTTTAAACATTATTTAAATTTTATAAAAAATTAAGAAAAATTAAGAAAAATTAAGAATGTAGCGCTGTTATTAATTTCAAAATATCTGAAGAATACTTATTTGAAGAATAATAAGACTGTTTCGATTTTCTCAGCTTTAAAACATAAAATATATTTCTTTCAGTGAGTAAAATATACAGCAAATGCTTATTTTTATTATCGATTCCTTTGTAGTTTTAACCGTACAGAAATATGGTTTGAAATTGTTTTCAGAAAATCGATCTTAGTTATTGGCATACATTATTTTCTATAATATTTGATTAAATAACACGATAAAGTTTCAAATAGCGATTCGGAAAAATAAATAAAATTGCAAATATAAGTTAAGAAAAGCGTTCAATATTTTATTGTTTTGAACTTTTGTTTTTACAGAGTTATAAAATCTGTAGAAATAGAATCCGGTTAATTACTCAAATTAAAGCCATAGCATGATTGAATCCACTTGAAATATCTCTGAACAAATTCGAATTAAATGTACCGTGCTATTTTATAGTTCCCTTTATATCTCAAGATCACATTATATATCTCACTCATTCTCTTTTTACTTTGGGGTTTTATAGGTCACAGCATATCTCAAGTACCTTGCCAGTATTGGTAAGTATTGGTACACTATTTTTATCCAATATTGAAATGTCGTTAAAAGAAAACATTATGTCAGTATTGTTTGTCAATATATAGCCAATATTTAGCTAAAGTTTATAAAATATTGTGTAATATATTATTTAACAATTTTATTCAGTATGTTAGGTCAATTTTAAAACTATAATTGATTATAATTGAAGAATCTGCATATTATTGAGCAAATGCAAATAAATGAAGAATTTTAAAAGCATTAAAAATCAAAATTTTCACGATGAAGCTCAAATTAGATCTACCATCGGCGGTCTGCTGCGAACCCTAATGGTGGAGGACCTATATATATCGCAATGTGTGATTGATAATATCGCTTTTTTCATGGAAGTTTAGGAGAGATGTTATAGGAACAATTGCATCACACGAAAATTTAGAGTTCGTCTTTTTAAAATTTTGTAATTATTTTCTGATACAAAAGATTTAAACTAAATATAGACACTAAAAATATATTTAGTATTTATTTATTTTGAAAGATTGTTTTCTATACGAGTAGATTCAAAACCATTACCACTTAAAGTACTTACTTATACTTTCTGTTTTATTTCCGTGAATTTTGACATTGAATAAACATCTACTTTTTCGTAGTGGTCATGGCTTATTTTAAACCAGAAACACATTGCTATACCTCAATTTTTATCGACATATTTTAAGTATCTGATCTGCAAGATTAGAAAATGTATATTATGCATTTGTAAATACACCCCTATAGATTTTTCTTTATGCCGATTATTAGACTTAAATTTCTAAATTTAAATTACTTAAATTAAAGCTGAAATTTGATTGTAAATATTAACTCTATCTGAATTCCACAAATACTTATGCAACTTGCGGGAAGTCTAAATTTCCCGCTCTTAATCAGTGATTCAACTGCAGGGGAAAGGGAATATAAAGCTTATTATGTAAGTATCTAATAACGCGGTAAAAGTGTTCTTCAAAGTAATTAATTCAATGCGAGTTATCCGGATAATTAGGTATATTACAGTGTCTTCTTAAATGTGAAATTTCATTAGAACTAGCAAGAAGTTTTACACTCAAGTATTAAAACTTCATTTGATGATAGTTCACTCACATCTCTTCTAGAGATTGAATTGAAATACATTAGGTTTTGAATTGGGCTAATATATATTGCATTTTATCTATGCTTTTAGCATTTCTGACAAGAAAATTTGTATTGAGATATATACTATGGAATTTCTCTTAATGGAATGCGCTGCTATATATGCATATTAATATCACTAGATTTCGTATAGTTCCCTTTGTGTGAATACAAAACATTGTCTGCCTAAGTCTATTATTATTATACAGGAATTGCATTCTAACGCATTTTATACATTTTATACAAGTTTTTATACAATAAGATGTAATACAATTTTCATAAAATTTCGCAGTTTATAACTTGTGCGTTAAACTTTTATTGATTATCAGTTTAAGTAATTCAGCAAAATAGAAATATACTATTTTTGGCCTCAGAAATCAGGTTATCTATATAAATAAAATTGAAAATATGTTTGCCTGTATGTATGTGTATTTGTCTTATCATCCCGATAGAACGCCTGCATCGAATTTCACGAAATTTGTGAGAAGCCGTGAAGCAGCCTCACTTTAGTCCATGTTTTGTGCTTTAGGACCAGGGGTGTCGAGATATTAATAAAAAAATCATAATTAAACCACCCAAAGCGATAGCATTATGCAGACGATGTTTTTACGCTAATTTATTTAAAGAAAATCATACAATGTCGCTTAGCAACGGATTCAATTACAATGTGTTTATCCGGAAGACAATTTTATTAAATTACTAACAGCATACCCGTTATCAGTACTGAGTATGTAATAACAAGAAATTTAAAATTCACAATCATGTGCAAATTTCTAGAGTATACTAAATGACATTGGTAATGAAAATATTTTGTAAGTATTCTGGAGTAATTGGACAATAATATGTCAATAAGTCCACAAAATTTCAAACTATATTCAAAACGAAAAATAAACTCCGAAATTCATTAACGACTAGAAGCATACCCGTTCTTCGTACGGAGTATGTGATATAAAGAAACTTAAAATTCACAATCATGTGCAAATTCTTATAGTATACTAAATGACATTGGTAATCAAGGTATTCTGTTAAAATATTTAATTTAATTCTCCTAAATAGAAGTATAATAATCTCTGCTCTTGCTATACAAAATTATAATCACAGACAGAGCCGAAGAATAAAACATCCTGGTCCTTTTCGTAAGCAAATTAAAAAATATATATCAATTTGAATCAATATATGCAAAATAAAAGCGTTAAAATTGTATGGGACCCATACTACTTATATACGCGAATATTAGAAGATATAACCTGTATTAGTAGATTACATGTATAAATTGAAATATCAATAAACCCTTAATCTTTAAACTTGAAAGCAGTAATTGATCCCAATATATACCAAAATGAAAGCGCTAAAATTATATGGGAAGATGTACCCGTACTACTTATAATGTCGTAGATTAGAAGATATGTCCCTGTGTTAGTAGAAGATCATCCGTATTAAAATATGAGTCTCAAAAATATTTGCCAAAATAAAACAGATGACGTAATAAATTGAAAATATCTATAAGCCCCGTAATGAAAAGGCCGCAATTGATTCCAAAATAGGCCAATATATATCAAAACATATACCAATATACCTGTGCTACGTATATTCTCGTAGTTTAGAAAATATACCCATGTATTTGCAGAATATTACTCGCAAAACGTACAATATATGATTTTCAACAATTTTTTGCCATAATAAAACAATGCATAATAATTTATCAGTAATCGCTGAATCAATAATCCCTGAAAATATCAATAATAATAATGTTTAAAGTTGAAGACCGTAATTGCTATTATCAAGTCAAAATTGCAATCTCAATGAAACTTATTTTATATACATATATTTATTATTCAAATCGGAAAATATTTTTAAAATATCATCTGCCAGCATAAACACAATGAATTTAAATCCGTTTCAAAGCGACATGATATCATTTTCTTCAAATCAATTGGTGAAAAAAATATCATCTGAATACTATCTCTATGGAAGATTTGGCGACATTTTCGTCAATTTAGCGACATTTTAAAATTGCCCAATTTATTGCCAAGTGGGACTGTAAAACTGATAATCCTACTTGGCGACAAATTCACGAAATATCATTCCAATACTATCCCCTAACAAAACATAATTAATTTCAGTTATTTAGTTCAGTTTTATCAATTTCATGATATTTTTATGAATTTACTACATTTTTATCAATTCTGTGATATTTTCAAAATTCGCTAAATGTATTAAAATTAGACGGTTGAATTGACAGACAAATACTACCGAAGCATCCTTTCAGCACTCTCTACTAACAAAACAAAATTAATTTCTTTGTTTTACCGTCGTTTTAGTCAATTTGGAGACTTTTCATTCAATTTGGCAACGATTAAGAAAAGTTGCCAAGTTAGCGATATACCAACAAATTCTTAAATCTGAATTTGCCGATCTGAAGAGTAAACATGCTGATCCTGCTTGTATATACTAAATGAAAGCACTAAAATTTTATTAGAAGATATACCCGTTCTACTTCTGTTTCTTATTATTCTGTTTTAACAATCGGCTAAATGAGTTTATAGTTAAACGCAATATGTCAGTTTAATGACTAAACACAATATATAAGTTTGAAAATTCTTTGTCAAAATAAATGAAAGTGGTGTATGACACTGTCCGTAATTAATATAATAAGAATGAAAATCAAACTGTTTATTTATAAGATATATTTTTATATCCATTTATTTATTATTCAAATCGAAAAAATAATAATAAAAATTAACAAACACATTTAATTTAGTTGCGTTGCTGGGCAACATGATATAAGATAGAAAGTTCCTCATAAAATGCTGATAATTAAATAACCATTTTGATTCCTTAATACTTTTCATTGTTGAGACTTTTCATTCTTGTGAAAAATAAACTTGTGAAAAATAAACTATGGTGATACATTTTCCATACATGCTTTTCCATACATGTTTTCAAACAATTTATGTTTTCAAAAAGTGACTGATTAGCGGAATAAACTCTTACCAAACTCAGAGAGATAGTTTTAATTCACTTTCACGTTTTAAACCTGCGATTTCCAACATTTATCATTTGGAGGAATCTGAGAGTTTGAGAGTAGAACTGCGTTGAAAAGTTTAGTTTTTCATTAATATCTCAACAATCCCTGGTCTTTTATATTCGAAAATGTACTAAATATTAAATGGGGCTATCTATCTCAAGGCTACCCATAAAATTTCAATAAATTCGGTTAAACCGATCTCCCGTGAAGATGAGACAAACAGACAGACAGACATATTTTCAATTTTATTTATATAGATTTCTGATTTAAATAATTTAAAATGTTTATAAAGTTAATTTAATCGAAATTGCATTTTTGACTGCATTATATCAAATAATTTCGGGTTTAAAGATTACGTTGATTACTGATATTTTCAATATAATACAAGGGTATATTTTCTGTTTCGTATAAAGCGTATGGATATATTTCTTTATAGTATATATTCCGTACGAAGAACAGATATACTGCAAGTAAATAAATATAGTGAACTGTTTATGCTGTTGCTTGTATTTATAATATTATGATCTGAAAATTGAATATTTTAATTTTTCAGATTGTAGTATTCTTATTATAAAATGTCCTTTCCTTATACTTAAGTTGGTTAATTTTATATGCAGTATATATTATACAGCAAAAAATTATTTTTATATATTAGGTTCTCATGTGTAATTATGTTATTATCTTATGCAAATTGTATTAAAAAATAATTCCAATAATGGTCCTGACTTCTAGATTATTAGATGTGTAAATACTCTGAAGATTAAAGACTATTTAATATAGTACACAATGTGAAGACTTTCAGGGATCTCAGCGAAGTATGGTTAATTTTAAATCTAACAAAATACTTCGACTTTAAATCTAACAAAAATCGACTTTACTAACTTACTACCTGTGGTACTCGCAGCTAGCGTTCAAAAATATAGAAACCAGTTTTATAGCAATCAGTTTTGGAAGTTAGTGCATAAAGCAAATAAAATACAACAAATAAACGAGCGGGAGCAAAAGTCGCAAAGCAACGAAAGTGGGTCGGAAAGCTGAGAATTACCAGTGTAATATTGAATATTCATGAAGTTTAATATTAAATATTCATACTAGTTCATACATATTGAATACGTATTACATTATATTACATGTATATATGCCATAATATATATAAGTGACAAGCGGTCACTTTTTTACCAATCACATTTTTGACGATCACTTTTTCAATCACAATTTATAGCGATCACATCTTTTAGCAATCACCCTTCAAAGCAAATAAATAAAAAATGAACACGGCTGCTTGGCCCTTAAATATATTTAAAATATGTATTAGTAACATGCTGTAGTTTGATAATAAGTGCAGATTATATCACGAAGATTTTATTAGAAGATTTAATTTATCTATTTAACACTTTTGAAGACATTTAGTTCATCGTTTTGGAATTGAAAATTATGTAACCAAAGAAACTATCGACTTTTTAAAATGTTTTGACACTGGGAAACAAAACTAAAACTTTTAGCATCAGCTTAAAAAAACAAGTGATCGTAGCGCTAAAATTGAGGTGTCAGATACCTTTTTTAAATCGGTCTCCTTCTCATCTTTTTCTCGATATTCTTGGAATTTATCTAACTTTAAATATCTGTAGAATAAAAACCATCGACACTTTCTAAATTCTGTGTTATCAGCTATATTCAAAACTCTTGTAGATTCTTTTTGAAGACATTGTAGATGGCTGATAAAAAATTATGATAGGATGAGGTAGAATTTCAAATTTTTTAGAGGTTCTTCGAAAATATTTAAAAATTTATTGAAATTTTTGAATTTGAGAAAGTTTCCTGAGACACCCCGATTGAATGCTACATTTAAAAAAACGTCAGGTGTTAGGATAATTATTGACTCCGGAATAAGGAGAAATAACTTTGCAGTTTTAATTTTTAGAAGACCATCGGTAAAATACCACAGGAAGACCCCAGAGCCTACTTATTTTGTATAGAGGAGTGACAATAAGAGATTTCTCATTTGGAGTGAGTGTGGTATTTGAAATATCATATAAAATGCAAAAATAAACATAGATTTGTCTAGTTCAGAAATCTTCTAAGTTCACCATTAACTGAAATATCACCTAAGCTGAAACAGCAGTAATATGTTATGGACACAATTTTTTAATAATAAAATCACTTATGCGAATATAAAATTACTTATACGAAATTAAATTCACTTGTTTTGAATATAAAATTCGAATTAATTTCTCTACAATGCATGGTAATGTATAAGGAAATTATTAAATCTTGTAAATAAGGAAAGTATTAAATCGTACTGAAAATCGCAATTCCAGTTTTTGCCGTATCTTCACATTTTGAATACTTTGGATACCGAAAAATATATTTTCAGGGTGACGTCTGTGTCTGTATGTATATCTGTGTGCATGTATGTACGTTTGCGTGTATGGCTGTATGTATGTTTGACTGTTCAATCTATGTATCCATTCTAGCTCATAAACTACTGGACTAAATTTCATTGAATTCGGTAAGTACATCAGTTGTTGGTGACATTGGTGCTTATTAGATTTAAGATTCAGAAAGACAGAATCTGTATTTTTTTGTCAAATGTTCCGCAAAACCTGCCAAACTCTAACATACAGTCTACTCGTGCTCAAATGTATCAATCATATGCTTGTTTTATACGTAATTTTTGACGACCCAAAGAAAAAATCAACCCCGAAACTCTGGGAAAAACACTTTTTGAGATATTTTATTTTTTCGTATATTTGCCACGGCGAATTTGAAAATATGTCCAGTCTCCAATACGAAACGAAAATTGAATTAAAACTGCAAATTCAGATTAATTTCAAATATATATCTGGATTATTTTTTAGAATAAAACTCGATTTAATGAATTGAGAAAGAAAGTGAAAATTCATTTGAGTTTCAAGTGAACGTCGTGTGCTGTCCACACCACATTTTTAAGTATTAATCGATTTTACAGTAATCAGTTTCATAAGATTATGAGCAAAATATCACTGAAATGGATAAATAAAGGATTTAAATATCTTATGATTTCATCTAATTTCATAAGATGTATATATGTGTGTCTGTTAATATGAAACTATTATGAAATGTTACTTTAATTTTGTTTAAGAAACGGATATTGCATATAAAATATGTAGTTAACTGATGTACTTATTTGAAGTTACTTTCACTACTTCAGTCCTAAAATAATAATAACCTTTTGATGAAAATATCAATATAGTTCGTAAATACAATTAATTTTGATTTTCTAGTTTCTATAAAAAAAATGCTTTTATTAACGAATAATTTAGGAGTTAATGATGATGAAAACAATGTGATTAGTAATTTAAGTGCATGCTTAATTGCCTAGCATTCGTCTTTTTTAAATGTTGTTCATTATTAATTTCCCTACAATACATGGTAATGTATAGGGAAAGCATCGGAATCGTGCTGAAAATCGCAATACCAGTTTTTGTTGAATCTCCCCGTTTTGAATACTTAGGCTCCCGAAAAATCTATTTTCAGCGTGACGTCTGTGTCTGTGTGTCTGTATGTGCGTTTGCGTGCCTGTCTGTATGTACGTTTGCGTGCCTGTGTGTATGTCTGTTTTTCTGTTCAATATATGTATCCACTCTAGCTCAAAAATTAATAGACTGAATTTCATAAAATCATTATTCATTTTTACTTTCCCTACAATGCATGGCAATGTATAGGGAAAGCATTGGAATCGTGTCGGAAATCGCAACTCCAGTTTCCAACGGATCTACAAATGTCGAACACTCTAGAACCCGAAAAAACTATTTTTAGATTGACGTCTATGTGTGTGTCTGTCTGGGCATCTGCGTCTTTGTCTGTACAATGTGTGCATCCACTCCAGCTGAAAAAGTAAGTGACCAAATTTCACAGAATTTGATAGATACTTGTGTTACCATGGGTTAATACTTGCGGATTACCATGGTCTTGATCAGATTTTGGTATCAGTCGAAAAGAAACACTGCCTTATTTTGTTAAATGTCCCGCAAAATCCTCAAAATCTAAAATAAAATATTGCGTATGTTCAAATATATCAATTAAATGCTTGTTTTGTACGTAAGTTTTAATAATGAAAATAATAAAACAAACCACCTTATTTAATATATCCACGCATTTTAGTTTTTCCCCATGTTTGCCGTCTTTTAAAATACGTCTAGTTATTTCAAAAACTTTTCTTGTCATATTGTGCAAGTAAACTCAATTTAATAAAGTATAAAAGAAATAGAGAAAAAATGATTTTGATTCTGTAGAGAATGTCATGTGTTGCCCACATCAGATTTTTGGATATGTACATTTAAATTCATTTTATGGCAGTGTTAAAAGTTTAAAAGAAAATAATATTAATTAAAAGGGTCTACTGAGGACAGTTGCCCAAAAATTTGCGCTAGTGAATGCTAACTTCCCAAAAGATTTATGCTAACTGAGACAAATAAAATGAATTAACTTAAATTAACTCGTAAATTTTTGCACATATTTATGTTCTATCATACAGGTTTACTCAGATCTACATACGATAAGCTACATTAACAAAATGTCTGATAATTTTGCACATTATTAAATTTCTTATACGGATCTTAAGTGAAGAGAAATAATTTCATTGATTGTCAGAAAACCGAGTAGCTATATTTACCGGTCTGTGGTAATGCATTTTTCTGTGTTTAAAAAATTAAAAATATTCAGTGGTTTTTATGCATTTTAAAATAGATTTCTTTACGAAAGAGAATTTTCTCATTTATTTTGCATTATAGCTTTCACCTCATTTAGCAATCCCGCGTCCCCGCCTAATGCGCAAAAAAGCTTCATCCATGGAAAATTTATGATGATGCATTCTTCAGTAAAAGACCTAATTTAGTGACCCGCTTTTCTTTAAATCCTGAATATTCAGGACCATTTACTTGACTATCTTTGCAGGAAATATTTCCTGCTTAAAGATCCAGATTTCCAAAATGCGCTTTCTTTAGCATTATAAATTTTTGCCCCTCTTTTTCTTTCTCTAAATTCTGTAAAAGTAATGAGTGATTGTGTCGATTTAAAAATAAATTCACGATTTCTTTCTTTTCACGTTATATGGTGCTTATGTCAGCGATATGTATTTTTAAGTTTACTCTTAAAATAGCAACTTCAGAAGTAAATTTTTAGTAATATGATGATATGAAGGAAGTTAGCTGACAGAGTTGTCATGAAATGTGGAATACGTGTGTTTCTATTCTCTCTGTACAGTGTTGCAACTGAATGCGAGCCACTAAAATTATTTAAAACTAAACGCATTTGATGATCGGTCTGGATATCTTTTGAATGTTCTGTTATGTCTCTGTAAATCACATTCCGACATTTTCCACTGTTTCCACGCACAAGTCACGGCTAAGTATACACAAGTTTCTCTCAATAATAAACGTTGCATTAAAAAGTCAGCGAACTGAAATAACATATACGTTTGCCTCAGGAATTGTAATTAATTCTTCTAATAAAAGATGAATTCACAGAAACTCCGTTATTCGGGTACATTCATAGAAAATCATTTTTCCCTCTTTATTTTGAATATCTTCAAAAATTTTATTTTCATTTGCATTTTGAATTTTTTGAAAATCAAAATTTTCATTTTCATTTTGCATACTTTAACTATCATTAATTTCAATATCCATATCTACTTTCTTTTTTACATATTTTTGATAACATTATCTTCATTTTTATGCTGAATATTTTTTTTCTCATTTTGAACATTTTCAATATGGCCATTTTGTACAGTATAACATTTATTGAATTGAACTTCAATTATTTAAACGTTCCTGTTATGTATATTTTCACTTAGTGCCTTGCGTGCTATATGACATTTATTGTCGTGAATTTCTTTATTTCATCGTCCAAGTTATACCTCCTTGTTATACGTCCTTGTTATACGTCCTTTTTCATCTAGTGCATTTTGTGTTACAAATATTTTGGTAGCGTGAATTTCAATAGGTTCTTCTTCCAAGCAATAATTATTTCTAATGATAATTTTATTTTTCTCTTCAAATCCTATTACTCGGAAAGGTCCCTGATACATATCTTGTAGCATAATTAATTTATTATTCTTCTATTCAAAAATACGGTATCTCGGATTTGCTTATTTTCGTTAGTAATTCTTTTGAAATTTTGAGTCACTCCGACACTCATATTTTTATTAATCTTAATTTTAACTTTCTTTTGGTTATTTATCACAATATTAATTTTGTTATTTTTTATTACATTTCGAATTGTTTCAAATGGAAAGTTTAGTTTCGAGTTTTTATATGGGACAAGCACCAAACCCTTATTTTGGTAATCCTGCGCAAGATTGAATTTCTCAACGGCCAAATGACATGGTTGCAGAGCTAGTCTACGCGAGAGAGTGACGAATACCTTGCCATCACCAATTGGCTCTATAACGTATTTATTTTTATCATAATTATTATTAATCCTTTCATTTTCAGCAACATTTTTATCAGCGACCTATGTCGCGTGTTGAATATCATCATAAATATTTCTTATCATTATTTTCATTAAAATCAAACATAACTTTTTTTCATCTTGTGTGACAATTGTTTTTTTTTTTTGCACTAGTCACAGTTGTAGATTTATTATCTATACCAAAAATATGTTTATGATTTTACCATTTTTACACGTATTGTTATTGACTTGGCTACATTCAAAATTTTGCTCATCATCTTTTTGAGCAAATTTTAAACTTGTATCGTTAGTTTTAGTTTCATCATAATCTTTATTATCGATCTGAGTCAAGTCGGGGATTTATTGTTTATGTGCTTATCATTTAAATTTAATTTCGTTTTATGCACATAATTTTTATTTTTAATCAACTCTTCAACTTCTACATTTTCATTATTTGTCATAGTTTTATCTACATTATTCTCTACATATTTATTTACCTCAATTTTTTATTATTAATATTCGCCTCACTTTTCAGTCTTTGCAACAAGTTGTTGTTGAACCTGGATCTCCTGGGCTCCGTAGCCACCTCTGCAACACTTGTGATGCGAACCCCCGACATAGAAAAATAGATATTACGTATGCTTTCTATTCTATTCATTTTTTAAATATCATTTCCGTGCGAATTTAGCCTAGTCCTACATTTGTCATCATTTTTGGATTTTCTACCCGTAAGATTCAGCGTTTTTGTATCTTGGGAATGTTGTCGTTGCGTCCGCACATTCCTCTTTATTCGATTGGGATTTTGGTCTATTTTTAAAATTTACATCAAGCCAAAGTCCCTTGCTAATTTAACTGTCCCTACTGAAGATGCTTTCCCTTTATTGGCTGTAAATTTACATTACATCCATCATTTCTATCCGAATCTCTCTAAACCTGCTATTTTAATTATCTCTATATCCATTTATTTTATTTTTGTACTTGTTTTTGATTACTGCATAATTTTTTTTTGGAGTTCTGGTTGTATCAACATGTTGCACAATTGCGCCTGTGGTTTTGGCATCCTATGCAATCCATTTCAGTTTTGGGGCGCTCCCACTTTTCATTTTTTAAGTACTGACGTTCCATTTTTAACAGATTTAATTGATTCTCCAATCTTCTATTATTTGCCTATATCTTGCCTATATTTTCATTTCTATGCATGACATTCACCTCTGTAACACCGTTTTCTCCAAAAATATTTTCCAGATGCTATGAATAATCCGCCGCTTTTTCAAAGTTCTGTAAATTTAGTCTTTCTATTTCAAACGCAAGATCATGTCTTAAAGCCTCTTATTATTTTGAAAATTATATATTGTTACTTATTTTTCTCATCTCGTAGCTCGCAGCACTACTTTCTAAGAACTCATTGGTCGCATTTGGTATTTGTAAAGCTAATTCCGATATCGTCATTGCTGGTTTCATTTTCTTTATTTAAATATATCTGTATTTGCAGCAGAGAAATGCTAGGTTTAAATTGTTTTTTTTATTTCTTCAACATTATCTGCATTTTGCAGTTCAGTTTTTGCAGCAGGAATAGGAGCGCTTTTTCCTTGAGTTTGATCCTTAAAATGACCGATTTCCTGTGAACATTTTGCAATTTTTGCCACGCTCTCAAACTGTTCTGTAAAAGATTCGACATTCACACACTTAAGCCTATTAAAAATTGTCAATAAAATTATTAATCAAAAATTAGTACCCATTTTCACGTTTTCACTATGTCTCAATGGCATTTAAAATTCAAAGTTATCCATTTCAAAATCTTACAATTAAAAATCTTACAATAAACAGGACTTAAATTACAATTCAAAATACTACATATCATACACTTTTAAATGCAAATATTCTATATACCTTTATTTAGCAAATTATTAAATTCAATTTTTCATTATGTTTTCAATTTTACTTCATTATACTTTTAGTGAATGTGCATATTTGAATTTTATTTATTATTTCTTATTATTTTTATCAAACATTAGTAGTATTTATTAAATTTTTTATTTAAATTTTGAACTCGCACAAAGCGTCATGGAAACCAAAATGTGGTGCACATCTAAAAATCACATTAGCTCATAATTGAATTTTACCGCAATAATCCACAATAATATTCTCTGTGCGAGTTTCTAAAATATAACTATTAATTTACATACTACACAATTGATATTCACAATTTTAAATTTTGAAATAAAAATTATGTATTACACATATACAGTTATGATATATATATACAGAATATCGTTTGTACTTAATGGAAACGATTTTGATAATTAATTTTTATGCATAAAGGGCGTATTTCTTGCAACAATTTGCTTCTATCTGATAGCCTTGACTCTTGAATATAGCTCTAGCTCGAATTTACCATGAAAGTAAACTTTTTTTTATCACCGTCTAGTTAATTTTATCCCACTTCTCTTGGGTTTTTTTCTAAGGTCTGTTCAGTGTGCTTGGATGTCGTTTCCCTAAGGCTCGTTTTAAAAAAACCGTCGTTTTCGTCATTTGAACAATAGGAAATTGTTCTTTTATTTATTGCAATCACTTAAATACACCCATGCCTCATCAAGTGTTACCTCACATTTCCATTTATCAGCAGCTAGGTGTTTTTCATATAATTTTCTATAATTTGTTGTTCTTTCCGCAATATGCTTTGGAAAAAGCAGATGAACTTTAGATTTAAACATATTTTTAACTTCAAATCTTTATGAATGATTTTACTTACAGTGCCAGTCATTCCCAGTTTTGATGCAATGTATCTTTGAGTCGGTGGACTATCTTTTAGGATCAGATACTTTGATATTTATGCGCGTATAACTGTCTCAGGATGCGATTTTGCGGATTTCTTTTTTAATTCTACTTTCAACTAGACGTTTTTTCCTTTCCAAATTTAATATATTAAAAATACCTTTCTTTGAAATACAATAACCTCGGTTTTTACACAGCTTTACAATTTGTTGATACGCATATTTTTCCTCTGAAAGCGTATTTACTCAAACTTCGAGACATCTATCAATTTCAGGAGACATTTCCAAAATATTTCTTTTATTCTATATTCTAATCAAACCAAAAGAGTAGCAGACGATTGTATTGCAAATGCCAAATCTTTATCTTAGATATATCAAAAAAATCTTTATCTGAAAATGCCTAATTTTTATCTCCAAATTTTTATCATTCTGTGTTTATGTTTCTGTAACGAGAGACATAAATACAAAATCGTTTCCTTAAAGTGCGAACGACCTTATGCATACATGTTTATTTAAAGAGGAGAACCTGCACCTGCGAGATCAGAAATATTATATTTGTATAAAATCATATAGACTTAAATGCATTATAGATCACACACCTGTGTAGTCGTTTAGGACATTGAACTATACTGTGGCCCTTCATTGCGTTTGTTATAGCAACTGACACACACTTTAAATGTCGAAAGCCACCGCTACTTGGCAGTCATTGCTTGGCATCATTTCTAAAGCACAAACTTCTTCGCCAGTCATTCTTAGGTTACTTTCTTGCCATCTCTCTAAATATACACTGCCGACCATTAATTCACTTTAAACCGCCTTCTTGGCCTGCATCGCCTCTCAATCTGTCTGAATATAGACTGCCTCTTAAATCTCTCTGAATATAGATTGCCTCGCAATCTACCTGAATGGAGACGGCCTCTCAATCTCTATGAATGTTGACTGCATCTATGTTGCTGAACGTTCTCTGCTTGTTGGCACATCATTTCGCCTGAGGTCCGGATACGTCCTCCGTATCTCATTGGTTGTCCTCAGGGCGATGTAAAAACACTTCTTTATTAGCCAATTTTCTAACCAATCTGCTTGGTTTCAGCCTTGGCCTCAAGGATATTTTTGCCCCAAAGATACCCCTGCAATTTATGTGCACTTTATTAAAGTCATGACCTCCCGGGCCATGACAGTCGTAAACTGGTGCCTACGCATCTATGTTTTGTCTCAAATGGTATATATCGTAAATATTAATATTAACATTGCCTTCTTAATATTAACACTGCCTAAATGCATCCTGGTCCCACATTACTTATTTGCAATTGCATTATATTGTTTAAAAATATATATTATAATATATATGTTTGTTTACACAAAATTGTTTAAATGAGTTTAGCTAGCGGATTTAGAATACAAAACTTGGTTTTCTTGATATTTCACTCTCAAAAATATAATTCTTCCAATAAAATAGTCCTTTATATCAGAAAACAACACCACATATCGTTTAGCCAGATAAACAATTTGTTAAAACCAAACTTTCGACTTGGTTTAACCAAATAAACTATATTTGTATTTCTTTTCTCTAGATCAAAGTTATAAAATATATCCATCAAATAATACGAAACTATATAGGAACTATATCTGAGAGAATAATTTGCTCTCCTCTTGCTCATTTGGATCGATATATCTTGACACCTTCTACCAAGTATACCTTACTGCCTTCCCCTTGTTTTCTTTCTTACATGTTTTACAATTTGTTCATCAAAATATATAAAGGAATACCGAATCATTAGTATTTTAGAAATCCTATGCAATTCTAGACCAGAAGAGGACTCAAGCAGGTATCATCCTGTTCTCAGATAAATGTTCTAACATCTTAATGACTTAATGCAGCTGTCAGTAAATGGTTCTCACAACATCCACATTTGAAGATACATTTATTTGATACCTTTTAAAAACTTCTGGTGTTTACCATTTGAATTTTAAATACGTATCCTCCAGAAGATAGCATCATTTATTTTACATTAAAACTTCAATTTCAATAACTAGCTTATTCGTTTAAAGTGCAACAGTCTGGACTGAAAAAAAATTTATGGCATCACAACTGTCAGTAGAAGGCAAAATTTAGTGATCCCATTTCTTAGAAACATGAATATTCAGAACAATTTTACTTTTCTCGTAGAATGAAATAGTTTCCCTTTAACGATTATCAGATTCTTGATGTACACTTGCGCTACAGATTCTAGAATTTAATGCGTAATTTTGAAGATTTCAAATATTTCCTAGTTAAACATTATTATTAAAGAACACGTGTATATATAAATCAGTTAATTTTTCTCTAGAAGTAACAATGAAATTGAGAAAGAAGAAGATGTGTATTTTATAAAGAAACATATTTAAGATGCGGTAATATAGTTACAAAGAAAATAAGCGCTCCCAAAAAGTATTTATGGATGAAAATTTCATTTCGTTTGAAGCAAAAATATAACTTTAATACTTTTCTTCAGAGGAAGCAAGCCTAAACCTGAACATCAAATAAAAAATTAAGCACACCGTACCCATTAGGTGGCTAAACTGCGGAATCCAGTGTAGCAGGCTGCATAGTAAACATAACTGAATAAATGAAATAAAATGTAGGGAAAATATGTGAAATATAGAGAATATGAACACAAAGTGTGGTACAAATGATAAAACATATAAAAATGATAATTAAAAGTAACCATGTCACAGATTCGAAAATTATAGCGTTATCGAATTTATCTATAATATTAAACGCTGATCTCTTATGTATGTATGTACACACCAGGTCCCCACTCGGCTCATACGTCCTAGGTGTGTGGTATTTCATAACGTAGGTATCAACCCAAATAGTGTTCCGAGAATTTCGAAAATTTGATAGATTTTTAATATTTATGAAAATCCTCGTTTTTGAAGAAAGGGTATGTAAATCTATCGTATCATTTAAAAATAAAGTTAGAAACTTGAATTTCATTTTATTCTGACGATAGGACGATAGATTTCGCAGGGCTTTTAGAGCCCGGGTTTTCGATAAAGTCCTTTTTCATAAATATTTTTAAAAATTTCGAAAAACGAGAAAAAACTTTATTCTTTCTTGTTTAAAATTTTGGGAGGTGATTAACCTGTGTAGGTGAGACAACGGACACCGTCCCATCTAGGCGTTAATATACAAACTTCTGATATATCTAGTTTTACTTATATGAAATTTTAAATATAAATTCTTACGTTATTGTGAGAGTGTCCTAAAATAATCGCTGTGTTTCGACGAAAACTTCGTATATTGCATTTTTACGAAGTATTGTTCAAAATTGAAATTATAAATAAGATATAAATTTCCTAGACATGGTCTCTTCAACATTTGTTATCGGAAAATATCAAGTCTTACCTTTGGAACACTTTCGTTCTTTTTGCCGAATTTTCATTTTTTTTTATTTCTTATAAATTCAAATAACGATTTCCCAATTTTGGTTTCAAAGAAACGTAATATCGAGAATGAAAATTATGCTAATAATTAAGTGCTTGCTGCAGGATCTTCAAATTTTGTTATCGTAAAGTGCCATACCTTAGGTCTACAAAACACCAAATCCTTTTGTTTTTATTTTATTTGTTTACAATTAAATTCATCATTTGATAACATTTCGTATGAAAAGTGGTTGTGTGTTTTGTTCGCTCTTCAAAGGGGGGATGTATTCAAATCTCATGATACAGTTTATGAAGTAGATGGGAGAGAAGAAATCAAGATAGGGACGTATTTTCTCGATTAAAGATCTTTTAATGTACTGAGTAGCCCTTTTTGCTTGCCCTGAATTTCATGCAATTTCCATGTTATACTTTCGATCCTTCAATGGATCCAATCGACCTGATAATGCTAATTTTGGGTTCAATTTTGCTATTCTGTGACTTTTGCGACTGCGCAAGAAAGGGGACAGGGCAACAGAAGGGACTTTCAGAGGAGAACGGGAAGGTTTGCACCTCGCTTTTGCAGCGGTTGCAGAACTTGCTAAAAACTGATTACTACAAACAGTGTTTGTTATGTATTTAGTGATCGAAAACAGAAAAAAGTCCACTAGTAGGATATTATTATTGATATAGATATCATTAACAAAATCCAAATTGAAAACTAAAGAACATATTTGAATGGTGTCAGCAAAAGAAATATTAAACTGATTGAAGATTTATTCATCTTAATTGTTTACTTAATTTTGATGGTCTTCTACGCAGACGTACAAGGCACGCTTTTCTTGACCAATATACGGTAGTTCGCATTGACAAGGGATTTTATAAATGATATCAAGGACAAGAATAAAACATTTCCAAAAATATCAGCTTTTTACATTTTATGCTATGACCTATTTATTGACTGTTTCTGGGATCCTCAATTTCAATATTTAAATATTTTACTCCCATAATGGTATGTACAATAATTTTTTTGACAGTGTTAAATGTTTTCTTATAGTGAATAAGTTTATATTAAATATATATCATTTTGTAACAATTGGATTGATATTTGCTTTTTGAAATATTTTGCTTAAAAAATGTAAAAAAAACTAAGAAACAAATGATTAATAATAATATATGACAAATAAGTAACCTCATGAACCGGCTTTAAAGGTAAACGTCACCTGAATTGACAGATAAAATACATAAATAATAAATAGGAAACCAAATATATAACAGGCATTTTTTTATGTTTTTGTTGGTGTATATTATATTTCTTCTTTGGTGTGCAAAGGCAGCTCCATTTTTCTATAAAAATGTACTATCCAATTACTTTTTATTAATGAGATATAATTATTCCGTTTTGAACTGCACTTAAAACAAGTTCAAAAAGTGTTTCTGTGTGTGCACATGAAGCATTTACTTGTATATGAATATTTTATTTCCATATTCAAAATGTGTGTACAGCTACATATTATTCTTATGTCTAGTACTAAATTTTTTTATATAACGTCTAAAATACGGAGCAATTACTCATATAACTTCAATAGTCTCTGACTCCGTCGAATAAAAAAAAAATTCTAATTTCTATTTCAAAATATAATTAATATTTTTTTAACACTGAATACTTTCTCATGCCAGAGCTGGTTCAAATATTTTCCATAGTTTCAACATTTATATCCCTTCCTTTTTATCGTCCATTTGACCCGAGTCGAGAAAAAAAAACTCTACCCGAACGCAGCCATTTCTCTGGCATAGAAAACGACTTTTAGGTGTCTGAAAATACCCGGATATCTTTTGTTCACAATCTTTTAACTTTTTCTCTTCTGAAAGATAATGTAAAAGACGGCTGTTTGAAAACTTCTTAGTTCAAGTATTGTAGATTTCTTGGTAAATATATGTTGGAAAAATAAATGTTAAATATTTAAACCCAGTTACAGACACTTGTACCAGTTTTCCATTATTCAAACAAAAAAAAACTATCTACACTTATTTACAGCAAGTATAAAGTCCAAAACAATTATTATTGCACAGCTAATTGTGTTCTTTTGTTTATCTTATTTCCAACAGACTATTGAAACAAAATCTATCGTAATCAACATATAAGTTTAGGTCAGAGCGGTGCTAGTTGTCAAATGGATTAGTTGTCACATTGTTAGTTTCTTGGATACTAGAGGATTAAAAGAGTCGTAATTAGCGTGATTCAAGGACGCTAACATTGGGAATTCTTGGACTTGTCTAAAGAACATTTTGTTTTCGATGCTGACATATAAAAACAATTTTATACATCATAATAAAATCTGATGTGGGCAGCACATGACTTTCATTATATAATGCAGCAAACTCACTACTTTTACAGTAAAAAAATAATGTATAAGATCCAAGGTGCTGTGTTTTCATCGTCGAATTGTACATTGGGCGACTTTCAGGCTAACAACATGTAAAACAATTTCAAAACACTCAATTAACTTACTTCTCGCAACTCTAATCCATCATCAATATTAATTGCCTCCTCAGTAAGCGATGGAGTCCATATATTAAAATTCTTTAATAATTATTTCATCATCTAGTGGTCATATTCATTGACTTAGCGTCATTTTTATCAATTTGGCGACATTTTCGTTAATTTAGCAACATTTAAAAAGTCGCCAAGTTGGCGACATTGCACCAAATTCATCGCCAAGCGTAATGGACGGAGAAATGAGTTATTCGTGTAGCAGAAAACTGACTATTAGCGTCCAAATACAAAATGATTACCCAAAGTATATTTTCTCATGAATGGAACTACCTATATCCACGAGAAGGATGTCACCCAATATATCGCACGATATTACTTATGGAAAGTCAACATATTTCAACAATAGTAATATTTTTTTTTAAATTTTTTATGATTTTTTGATATTTCTTTGAAAAATGTACAATATCTCGAGAACGGTTCATGTCAGCGTCCTAAAGTTTAGTCAATCGTTTTTTAATGAAAAATTACATAAGAAATGACAATTTACGTAACTTTAGTAAACGTTTTTATTTTTTGATGATTTTTTTCAAATTTTCACTCGAAAATTTAGCGGGGGGGATTCTGAACATGCGATTGTGCATAAAAACAACAGACTTCCAGTATTCATGGATTGTAACTTTTGCACCAAATTTTGTTCCAATCGGTCCATACGTTCGTCAGTTATCTTTTCCACATATTCACTGACACACACACACACAGACATAATCTCCAAAACGTCACAGTCGTGTTCAGGGATGCTTGATACGTGCTCTCCCGTCGAAAACTCGAATTCGAATTTTTGACCCCGTCACAATACTTTGAATACACTATACATTATATGTATATAAGAAAAGTAAAAATACTGTCAATGTTACCATATTACGTTTCTTATAAACATAATGTATAAGAAAGTATTGTGACGTGGTCGAAAATTCGAATTCGAGTTTTCGACGGGAAAGCCCGTTTCAAGTATCCCTGATCATGAATCAAACATTTTTGAAGTGAAGTTTGTGTGTGAAAATATGTGTGTGTTGGTGTGTGTGTGTGTGTTGGTGTGTGTGTGTCTGTTGGTGTGTGTGTGTTGGTGTGTGTGTGGGGAGGTGCGTGTTGGTGTGTGCGTGTGTTGGTGTGTGTGTGTGTGTGTGTTAGTGTTAGTGTGTGTGTGTGTGTGTGTGTGTGTTGGTGTATGTCGGTGTGTGTGTGTTGGTGTGTGTGTGTGTGTTGGTGTGTGTGTGTGTGTGTTGGTGTGTGTGTGTGTGTGTGTTGGTGTGTATGTGTCAGTTAGTCTGTGGAGACGATATCTCACGAACGAATGGGGCAATTTAAATGAGATTTGGTACAAAAATCAAAATCTGTGAATACTGGAAGTATATTGTTTTCAAACATTATCGAATGTTCAGAACCCCCCTAAATTTTCAAATGAACTTTTGAAAAAATCATCAAAAAATCAAAACCTTTAATATAGTTACGCAAATAGACATTTCATATGTAATTTTTCCTTAGCAAAGTACTGACATAAACTTTAGAATGCTATCATAAACCGTTCTCAGGATATTGCACATTTTTCAAATGAATTTATTAAAAAAATCACGTAAATTAAATAAAAAAAATTATATATTTTGAAATATGTTTCCTGTGTGTATGCAATATAATGCGATAAATTTGGTGACATCATTTTCGTAGATCTATGTCATTCCATTCATGAGAAAATAAATTTGGGTAATTCTTTTGTATTTGATCGCCAATAGTCATTTATCTGTTATAAGAATAACTTATTTCTCCGTCCATAACGCATGGCGAAATTTTGGCGAAGAATGTCACCAGCTTGGCGACTTTTTGAAATGTTGCAAAATTAACGAAAATCTCCCCAAATGGATAAAAATGATGCTAAATCAAAGAAAATGACGACTAATTGTCGAAAATTCAATATCTTAGAAAGAATATAAGTATCTGCTATAAGAAAAACCTATTATTTTCCCTGTAAAATAGAAAATTCATTGCATTATATAAGGAAAGTCATGCGTTGCCCACATCAGGAAATTTATTCTGTACTCATTGACGTATTACTTGTTATATCGCATCAAATCTTGTTTGTTTGTGCATTGTTTATTGAATTAATTTTGGATATTGTATTACGGGAATTTCAGATAGAAATGTAAATCTTAACTGGCGGGAAAAGCCATATTATATCACTTCATTAGGAACAAATTGATAAATGTTAAGTTGATCCCTGAACATTTGAACATATTTTCAGAGTATAGAGAGAAAGTTAACAAAAAAAGTCAGCCGAAAACGTGAAATAGATATTTTTTACAAGTTCTCCTATAAGGGTAGGCAACAGCCCAGTTGTTCGCGGGAATTGCACTCGGTTGGCCCGCGTTCGATTAAAACTGCCGCCGTGTTCACATGGAATACGATCATGTTAAACATGTGGGTCATTAAGTCTATTTGAGAGGTTGGTGGTAGGTGAAGGAGTGTGCGGTCCCTGTGGATGCCTCCTTTACTGAGTTCGGGTCAATGAATTTGTTCCAGTTGTATCATTTCATTAGGAACAAATTGATAAATGTTAAGTTGATACCTGAACATTTGAACTTATTTTCAGAGGATAGAGAGAAAGTTAACAACAACAAAAAAAAAAAAACAGCTGAAAACGTGAAATAGATATTTTTATAAAATCTCCTATAAGGGTGGGCAACAGCCCAGTGGCTAGCGCGCGGAAATTGCACTCGGTTGGCCCGGGTTCGATTAAAACTGTCGCCATGTTCACATGGAATACGATCATGTTAAACATGTGGGTCATTAAGTCTATTAGAGAGGTTGGTGGTAGGTGAAGGAGTGTCCGGTCCCTGTGGATGCCCCTCTACTGAGTTCGGGTCAATGAATTTGTTCCGGTTGTATCATTTCATTAGGAACAAATTGATAAATGTTAAGTTGATCCCTGAACATTTGAACTTATTTTCAGAGGATAGAGAGAAAGTTAACAACAAAAAAAAAAAAACAGCTGACAACGTGAAATAGATATTTTTATAAAATCTCCTATAAGGGTGGGCAACAGCCCAGTGGTTAGCGCGCGGGAATTGCACTCAGTTGGCCCGCGTTCGACTAAAACTGCCGCCGTGTTCACATGGAATACGATCATGTTAAACATGTGGGTCATTAAGTCTATTTGAGAGGTTGGTGGTAGGTGAAGGAGTGTGCGGTTCCTGTGGATGCCTCCTCTACTGAGTTCGGGTCAATGAATTTGTTCCGGTTGTATTATTCCATTAGGAACAAATTGATAAATGTTAAGTTGATCCCTGAACATTTGAACTTATTTTCAGAGGATAGAGAGAAAGTTAACAACAACAAAAAAAAAAACAGCTGAAAACGTGAAATAGATATTTTTATAAAATCTCCTATAAGGGTGGGCAACAGCCCAGTGGTTAGCGCGCGGGAATTGTACTCGGTTGGCCCGGGTTCGATTAAAACTGCCGCCGTGTTCACATGGAATACGATCAGGTTTAACATGTGGGTCCCTAAGTCTATTTGAGAGATTAGCGGTAGGCGAAGGACGGTGCAGTCCCTGTGGATGCCTCTCCCACTGAATTCCGGTCTAAATTGTGTGTCACTTCCCGGTCGTCTTAACAGCGGGAAACGGCATCCCAACTTATACCTTTCTGGTTGGTCGGACGGTCTGTTTCGAAGAAGAAGAAACTATCCTATGAAATGAAAACTAGGGAAAGAGCGAACCATACTAGAAGAAAAGAAAAGTGCAACAAAACCAAAGAAAAATGAAGAAAAAATACGTCAACTGAATTCAAAAGTCCCCCGAAGAAAGGAAAAATAAATATAAATTACTATTCATCATGGAGAAGATGTTGATCGTTAATACTGCCTGGACTGTGTAGAACATTATTCCAATAGCTTGTTCGAAAGAAAAGAGGGCCATGGGCTAAGTGCATAAAGATTGGGCTCAAGAAGATTGCTTTCCAGGGATAAGCTAGTTAATTTATCTCATATGTGACGGCGGTGATTCAACAGATGGCTAATTAATATAAATATAACCACTAGACATAACATTGAAAGCACTAATTAAATTGCATTTTTCTGTTACTCAAATGTAATTTTTGTTTTCATGCCGTACATATAAATCTTTATAAGTAATTTAATTTTGCATTTTATTAAAATATGCTTAAAATAGAATACATATTGTTTTTATTCCTTCTACAACAGTCTTAAAAATTTACACAGGAATCAAACAAAATGTAATTCGAGAGTTTTTACAAAACAATTAATAACATGATCCCCCTAAAAAATACACAAGTCGACCAGCCCAATAAGTTGTAACAACTAACCCGCAGATTCGGTAAATTGTCAAAACTTTTTTGCTGTATTTCAATATTATAATTACTTATTTGCCACTTAGATGAAAATACCGTGATTTTTATGTAGTTTGACAAAATATTAAAGTTTTGAATGACGCAGAGAAACTTTCATTTCGGTTTATACTAAAATATGAAAAGCAGAAATGTAAAATCTGAGACATATAGATGTAATACATGTAAAATCTGAGACCCCGGTTTATCCTATACCTGGATAAAAGGCTGCATCATGTTATTTTTATTGATAGAGAAAAAGTTTTGATCAATTTGGCAATAAGGAAAAATTGCCAATTATTACTTTCCTTATATACATAATGTATAAAGAAAGTATTATGACGGGGTCGAAAATTCGAATTCCAGTTTTCGACGAGAGAGCACGTTTCAAGCATCCCTGATCACGAATCGGACATTTTTGAAGTGATGTCTGTGCACGTGTGTGTGTGTGTGTGCGCGTGTGTGTGTGTGCGTGTGTGTGTGTGCGTGTGTGTGTGTGTGCGTGTGTGTGTGTGTGAAAGTATGTGTGTGTGTGTGTGTAACAGTGAGCCTATGGCGACGATATCTCACGAACGAATGGAGCGTTTCGAATGAAATTTGGTACAAAAATCACAAACCGTGAATACTGGAAGTCTATTTTAAAACACAATCGAATGTTCAGAACCCCCCTAAATTTTCGAGTGAAATTTTGAAACAAATCATCAAAAAATCAAAACATTTAATAAAGTTATGTAAATAGATATTTCTTATGTAATTTTTCCTTAGAAAACGATTGACATAAACTTTAGAACGCTAGCATGAACCGTTCTTGAGATATCACACATTTTTCAAATAAATTTATCAAAACATTCCATAAATAAAAAAAATATTAACTGTGAAGAAACATGTTCACTTTTCATATGTAATATTATGCGATAAATTGGGTGACATTATTCTCGTGGACCTAGTAACTCGTTCCATTCACGAGAAAATATACTTTGTGTAATACTTTTGTATATGAACGTCAATAGTCATTTATCCGCTGTAAGAATAACTTATTTCTCTATCCATAACGCTTGGCGAGATTTTGGCGACGAATTTATCAGAATATCGCCAACTCGGCGACATTTTTAAATGTTGCCAAATTAATGAAAATCTCGGCAAATGGATAAAAATCACACATGTCCATGAAATATATATTACAACAGTTTTGAAGCAATTTATATTTGTAATGATTCCCTGATGTCACTACTACGGATGTTGTGACATTGATTTCCTCTTGTATATTTTATAAAAGCGAACTTGAAAATATAAATTATTAAATATAGAGGGAAGATATGACAAAGGGTTATTATAAGAGTTTATGTGTGCAGATGAGGACCATACTCAATGTAGAACTAAATCATTCAATTTGAATAAATATATGATTTTTTATTTGTTATAGGAATTTTGACTGCGATAATTCTATGTTTTTGTGAACTTTATATATATATATATAATATATATATATATATATATATATATATATATATATATATATATATTTTTTTTTTTTTTTATTGCTGTATATTTATATTGCTGTGTAAGATACAGTTTCTTTGGCGCTGATATGAATTTCACTTTGTGTTAAAATTTCATAGATTGAAAAAAGTGGTTCTTTTCCTCATTAGTTGGCATTCATAATTTTTTTAACGGATTGAAAATGTCACCACTTAAAATGTCACCGTTTTAAATGTCAGCACTTGAAAAAAATTACTAAAGAAATTTTAGAGTGGTAGAAATTACTGAAAGGTGTAAAAAGACATAATATTTAAAATTATTTTATTTTATATACGACGAATAAAATAAGTGCTTAATTGTTTCATTTATATGCAAAAAATAAATAAAAATATTTGTGTTACGTTATCAATTGTTTATATTCCAAATAAATCTCACAAAAGTATGAAACTTATGATAATACTTTGATATATTATAAGTTAATATGTCAAAGTCATACAAAATATAAAACAAAGAATACGACTTTGTAGCTCTATTACTTTTATAAACACATTTTTATGGTTTTAAATAGAAAACTTAATTAATACTCGCAATAGCTTTAATGCCCGCAAATGTTATTTTGTTTTATAATACTGTCAGTTACTACTTTAAAAAGAAAAAATATTTTACTTTTAATGTAATATATATAACTAAGAATTAAAAAACATTCAAACTGAAAAAAGTGTGTCTTTCACGGTTTAAGTATATTTGAGATTTTTAAGATGGTTAAGGCTGTGTAATTAGTTCGATACTGTAGTACAATTTATACGGGGATTATTTCGATAATACGGCAGTGATGTTCTCAAAATATAAACGTATTTAAGAAATATCCAGAAGGCATTAATTGAACTTTTGTGAGCAGATAAATACATACAAATATACTTAGCGATACCTCTAGAAGTAAATTGTTTTAAATATACAAAGCTGCAGCACATTATATAAATGTTTTGCTTCTAGAACACATGATTTCCCTTGAACGTTTTCTGCTTATGAATTAGTTCTATTGAGGCTGTGGTGATAAATAAAGCACATTGCGCTTATAATTTGGTATACTGTGGTCGTGAATCGAATATTCGGGTACGCAATAACTCACCATTTCCTCTTTTCACGAGTTTCTACATTATAATCATTAATTAAAACACTACACGTTAAATTCCACATTTTAACTTTTAAAAAATAAATTATTATTTTACCACACATCATATTGTTATGAATAAATTATATCAATTTTAATAAACGTTTAAGGAGAAGCAAATGCATGTGTGAGACTAGGCTTTATAGTATTATTCCAAAGTCAACATTTGATCTAATATATACGCAGACTGGCACATACCCATAATTTTGGGTCTGTTGCTCAGCATGCTTTCCGTTTCTTTTTCTGAAATTCTCAATACTCAAAATAACCACTACACTCCTTAAAAACACGAATCTCTGAACTTTTGGGTAATAAATCTTGTTGAATATCTATCTCAACGCTTCTGCACCATCATTTTTATATAATCACGACTCTATCTCATCGCCCTTGGACAGTCTTTGACTGAATATTCATTGAGTTATCGCCTTGTTACAACATTATTTTGCTTAAGTTCCAGGTACGTCCTCTGTTTTCTCATTGGTTGCTCCTCAGTGCGATGTAGCATCATTGTTTCATTTGCTAACAGATTTACCTATAAAATTTGGTTTAAGTCTTGGCCCCTAGGAGATCTTTGTTCCAACTACACCTGCAATTTATGTGAAGTGAATTTATTGGCGCCTACAAATCTGCGCTTTGTTTCGTTGTAAATAGTCGTAAATATCAAAACTGCATAATTGCCTCTTGGTCTTACAGAATAATTAGTCTTTCTGCTGGTATATGTAAGATATTATTTGAAGAACAAACAACAAAATATGTTTTTCAAAATTATATTTTTGTTTAAATTACTAGCTTTATTGAATTCCATTATCATACTCGTTCTGCATATAATGTCAATGAGTAATGTGGACATACGCAATACTATCATATTATTAATTTCTCTCAGACAGTAATGGTATATTACTGTATGAGAAATTGTACGTTTTCTGTATGTTTTTTGGCATCCAACTTCAAACTCCTAACGATATTAAAGCATTTTCCTGCGAGGATTCACTTCCACATGTTCTCAAGGTTATTTCTTCAGATTTTTATTTACTTTGCGCTTCTAAAATAAGTCTCGTAGCACAGTGAAAATGAAAATATATGGCTAAGCATCTGCAGTTGGTCTGTAGTTAAATCAGTATTTCTGTTTTGCCTGTTGTTGTTGATGAGTTCATGTTCCTAAATAATCTACCGAAGGCGCTGTAACCACTTATATTCGATAGGCGAAAGTAATTACTTTAATTATGTACCTAATTCAAAAGGAAAATATTGTGACGAGGTCGAAAATTCAAATTCGAGTTTTCGACGGGAGAGCACGTTTCAAGCATTCCTGATCACGAATCGAACATTTTTGAAGTGATGTCTGTGTGTGTGTGTGTGTGTGTGTGTGTGAAAGTATGTGTGGGTGTGTGTGTGTCAGTGAGTCTCTGGAGACGATAACTAACGAACGAATGGACCGATTCGAACGAAATTTTGGTACAAAAATCACAATCCGTAAACACTGGAAACCTATTGTTTTTAATGAATCAAATGTCCAGATTCCCCCTAAATTTTCGAGTGAAATTGTGAAACAAATCGTTAAAAATTCAAAACAGCTAATAAAGTTACGCAAATAGATACTTATTATGTAATCTCTCATTAGAAAACGATTGACATACATTTTAGAAAGCTAACATGAACCGTTCTCGAGATATTGCACATTTTTCAAAAAAATAATCAAAATGTTATATAAAATAAAAAAAAATATTTCCTATTGAGAAACATGTTCACATTTCATATGTAATGTCATGCGATAAATTTGGTGACATCATTCTCGTGGATCTAACTCATTCCATTCATGAAAAAAGATACTTTGAGTAATACTTTTGTATTTGAACGCCAATAGTCATTTATCTGCAGTAAGAATAACATATTTTTCCGTCCATAACGCTTGGAGAGATTTTGGCGACGAATTTTTACAGAATGTCGCCAACTTGGCTGTATTTTTAATTGTTGCCAAATTAACGCCAAATATCTCGCCAAATATCTATAATAATATTTATCTCGCCAAATTGATAAAAATGACGCTAAATCAATGAACATGACGACTAATTGAAGAAAATTCAATATCTTGGAAAGAATATAAGTATCTACTATAAGAATAACATTTTTGTAACTGTAAAAGTAGTAAATGATTGCATTATATAAGGAAAGTAATGTGTTGCCCACATCAGAGTTTTCACTATATATAGACTGAACGGATTTCAGTCATTCCAAAGGCTCCTCTTCGAGAAGCACTTGTCAGGTTCTGGCTTCTGGCTGGTATTGATTTTCTCAGGGTTCATCTCCATCGAATTGGACTTGCTGCTTCCTTGGGATGTACTTTATGGGACCTGGGGCATCCTATGTCTGGGGAAAATTCAGACTAGGGCTCTGCACTAGGAACATTTAAATCAGCAATAGAAAAAACCCGGTGAGTTCGCTGACTAATGGCCTAGCGGCCAAACTACGTGCATTTGTCAACAACAACAACATGAACTGAACGGTACATATTTCATTTCGAAGTCATTTAGGTGCTTCAGTACTTTACTAGGAACCGTGTTTAAAGGAATAATTGCATTTGATTCTGCGAAAACAGTAATGTGCTGGCGACATCAGGTTTTAATCATGTATCATTGACCGACAATATCATCAATGTCTCTAACACATTCTTTCGTGAATGGATTTACGTTGGAACCTGTTAACCAAGATTTAATGGTCATAACATTTGGGATACGACTCATTATTTACCAAACCGAAAAAGATAAGCACTAGCTTAAATTTTGTGACTGTAAATAGCTCTGGCTATATTCATTAGAGGCATTTATCCCTTAGTTTCTTTGCTGATGCGAAATATTTAACAATCTGTTACTAATAAAAAATTTACTCTTTCTGCGAAGAAGCGGAATTTGTTAAGTTAATGAAATTACAGTTTTAAGTATGGATGGTAAAACATTTTTCGTGTTATTAATACAACACTGCGTTTAATGAGTGCGACCGTTTCTTAAAAGTACTTTTGTTAACTAGCAGATAGTGATATACTAGTACATTACATGTATAGCGTTTTGAAAGTTCTAGAATTTTTTTTAATAGCTATGTACATGATATTCTTATCACAATCGCATAGCCGTGTAATACAGTAAAGCGTGTGTAGTGATTCAAATGTTTAGTCCGCCATATTGTTGTGTTGTTGTAACACATACTATCAGAATTGGCTACAAAAGTGAAAATGGTCGCATAAACTGCCAACTACTTTTTTCAAAATTTGCAGAACTTGTGATATTAGGCGAAATTGATCGCAATATTTGAGAATGGCAAACAGGTCGATAGCGAAATAGTTTATTCTATTCAAATATACAGTTCCATGGGAATTAACAGACATATATTTGTCGAATAAGTCTATGTTAAGACCTTATAAAATGGACTTACAGAAACCGCCTATATGAGAAATTCTCAAAGTCATTGCAGGTATGCTGAGCTACATACCCTACATGCAAAGTTATGTGCCAGTCTCCATGCATTTTAGGTCAATTTTTGATCTTTGGAAAATGACTCAATGGACCTGGTCTCACACGGTGATTTTCTCCTCCCTAACGGTTTGTTAAAAATGTAGTAATTTTAGCTATAACAATAACAATAACAATAACAATGTAATTTATTATGTGAATTTTAATGTGTAGTGTTTTGATTTAATGATTATGTTAAGGAACTCGTGCAAAAAGTAATTGAGAGTTTGGCTTCCCCAATAGCAATGTGCAAATGTTGCGATTCACGGCCACTTTAATTAAGATTAATAATTTAATCCACTAAACTCATTCTTAAAAAGTTAACTTCTATTTATGGTTATTTACCACAATTAGTTTAGGACGATTCTTTGCAACTTAATATGATTACGCATCGATAGAACTTTTAAAAATATGTTTAAAAGAAAGTTGATATGGGTCAGAGAATCGGGAAGTATATAATAATTAAGCCATCATTGTATGATCACGTTATAAAATTGATATTCAACAAGAAAGATCAATCATGCATAAAACATTGATGATGAAACACTTTCCAATTGAAATTAAATTTTATTTAAACATCTCTAAAATGCGATACATTCAGCTATGATATTTTTAAAATTATCACAGTAATACAATAATATATTATACTTAAAAACTTAGAACTTCATCAAAAAATAAATGGTGTAAATCGTCTGCTTCTCTGTAAAATCAATAAATAATTCTTTCATATCACAATATCTAGATTTTTTAGATAAATTATTTTATGTAAACATATCCAAAATGCGATATATTCAGCCATAATATTTTTAAAATTATCACAGTAATACATTGATATGTTATACTTACAAATTTAAAACTTCATCAAAAAAGTAAATGCTGTAAATCATCTGCTTCTCTGTAAAATCAATAAATAATTCATTCATATTACATATTTTAGACTTCAGAGTTAAATTATTTTGAGTAATAAAATTTCAGCAATTCTTATACAACTCATTTTACAATAGTACAATTTGTTTACATTCTGCATGCTATAAATTTAGGCTTCCTTGTAGGAATAATCAAAATTTAGAGATCATTCAAAGTAACAAATGATGTAATTGCGTTGGCACAGAATTTAGGTACATAGAAAATATTCAAAATTAAAGCAGTTTTAGAACGATTGCAACACTAAATATAAATTTAAAGAAACTTTAAAAATCACGATTTTTATTCTGGGAAAAGATAGATGCACATTTTATTTTGAAGTGGGTCACATGATATATCCATATTGTATGGGTGGAATTAGTATTTTAATTTTTATTTAACATATATTTATATAAAATATCTTTTGCTGAAATTTTTTCTATGTATATTATAAGAAAATTTAAATATTTTCTAAAACTTTGAAACAATTTGTGAATTTTCAATTCGCTTAAAAAATGTTTGGAAATTAAGTCCCATATGGTTCAGTATGTTTCATTTTTTTAACCCGTTGTCATTCCAAAAGTAATCAGGCGATATTATTTATTTTCATTCCCAGACGACCCAGAGAACGCCTCAATAACACACTAAAATTTCATTTTGATGAAGTTATTTTTACGGCAGTTATCGTGCAAACGGACAAACAGACAGAATGATCAGAGAAAAGTGTTAAAACTCTAAAGTCTTTGTTTTATACAATGTAATGACAACAATTTAAATCTGAAAATCTTCATCATGTGTTTAATAATTTACTTCTAAAATAAACGTAAGTAGTTGCGTGTATCAGAAGATTAAGCATCTACATCGAACCATTAGGCTACTAAACCAAAAAGGTAAGAGCAAACTAAATCTTCTCCATGCCAGTAAATAATTTTCGTACGTAAGCGAATAATGACATTTCCTGTTTTTCTTATTTCGTTTTTTCTTCACTTATGCAAGATATTTAGCTGACTGCTACGAACTTTGAGCATTTTACTGTTTTTACTAATAAACTAAGTTTATCCATTTCACAAATGTAAAAATTCTGAAAGATAAATGATGCAAAAGTTTGTATGGGGGTAATGAGAATTGAATTTAATTGACTTTTATCAAATGTGTCCTCTCGAGAGAAACAATTTTACATACTGGTTGACCAAGGTAAAATATACTTGTAGGATTATGTTACCAATACGAAGACAAATAATAATAATAAAGTATATTTCTACACATATTGTTGTATTCTAAGAAAACTATATCTATTATTTATGATATAAACACCTTGTTTTATCTGTCTGCTTATCTATCTATTTCTGGGTAACGCTTGGCGAAATTTTGATGTCGAAATGGGCGGATTGATAAAAATTTAGTCAAACTGGCAAAAATGACGATTAATTGGTGAAAATTCAATACCTTTTAAAAAATTTACGAATCTACTATAAAAATAACATATTTCTCCATCTGTACCGCTTGGCGACATTCTCGCGACGAATGTTGTCTTAATATGGCCAACTTTAAATGCTGCTAAATTGACGAAAATGTCTCCAAATTGATACAAGTGGCTCTAACTCAAGAAAAATGATGATTTATTGATGGAAATTTAATATGTTGGAAATAACGTAACAAACGATTATATGAACGACCCATTTCTCCGCCCGCTCGTAATACGTGGTGAAAAATTTGGCCGGATGTGGCAAACTTGGCGACTATTTTAAATACTGCTAAACTGACGAAAATGTCGTCGAATTAATAAAAATGTCACGGAATTGGTAAAAATGACGCTGAATGGGAGGCAATGCTTTGCAAGATTTTAATTCCGCCATATGACGGGTATTCCTTCTAGTTTATATAATAATTGTCTAATGTGTTTTGATTTCCTAGGCCCTCCAGAAGCCCTCCAGTGGCCTAAAAGGCATTTGAGGCATCGACCCGGGGCAAAATTAAACTTAGCCAGTTTTCACTTTAGCCTTATTTTTAAGCTGAACGTCATGCAATATTAAACGAAATAGATCAGTTAAAAATATGTTGCAACCTAATTTTTTTAGAATGTTTTTTTTCTGGTCTTAACAAGCATTAATTCTAGTTGAATACTATACACGGTATATAATGATATATTTCACATAATTAGTTTTCTGTGTTTCAGTGATGTTTGGAATAATTAATTTACGTCACAGCAAATTGCTAGATACCATTTATACTAATACTCGGCTGCTTTGAGGGCATTGTCGGACCTAAAATAATAAGTTACTACTTGAAATTATCAAATAAGAACCTGTTACTTAAATTACACATTTAAAATCCAAATCGCAAGCTCCTAGCAAAAAAAAAAATCCGGACGGAAGTCGTGGCCTAAACCTTTCGGCAACATGGATAGTGAAATCCACTGGTAGAAGGTCAAATCCCAAATCCATGGAACCTTGTATATACAGAAGAATTGTATATACAAATGTAAAATAATAACTGCTGTGAAATAATAATTCTTGTGAAATAATAATTGTATAGTAGTTTATAATAATTGTGCACAGTCATCTTCCATCAATAATGTTTACATATATTTTTTGTTCTTGTTCTCAAACTGTATCTTATTTTGTTTTCTATGTAGAACGTATGCAGCGATTGCTCCAGCTTGTTTGTGGAGCTGTTTATTTTTGTTCCTTTGCTGGGCCCTTCCGTGCGTGCTGTACACATGTATATATGTTTTTATTTAAAACAAAGTTCTGTGGGTGGCGCTGCGTCGCCGGTCTATGGTGCCTCGAATTCCCTGCTTAGTTCGTCATCTCTTTTCCCGGCAGTACATTAATTTGCTCGCTGAATACTGTGGCGAGTCGTGTGGTCTGAGACGTGGACCCACACCATATCCAACGAATCAAAGCAATGACTGCAGTGGATTATCCTCCTCGCTTACAGTTCGCCCACTGGTCCCTGGGACAGAGTGCGACGCATCTAAATTTTACGGCGAATGCGCTTTTCACGAATAAAGCATCCTTTGCACGTGATGGCACACTCAACATCCACAGTGAACACGTATGCCCATCAATGTGTGGGTAGGAATCATCGGCGATCCCCTAATAGGGCCGTATCTTATGCCGGAAAGACTTGATGGAATGCACCTTATTTTCCTGTGGGAGGTCTTGCACAAATTTGCTGGAGTACGTTCAAACAGACATCAGACAGCGTATGCGGTTCCAGCACGATGGAGAATTAGCTCAATTTGGTAAGGAACTATTTGGACGTCACTTGTCAGAACCCATGGATTGGGCGAGGTGTCCCATAGCTTTGTCCCCCACTATCGCGCGATCTGTCGTACCTTGACTTCTTTTTGTCGAGATATCTCAAGAGTCTCGTCTATGATACTCCTCTTGAATCTCCGGCCACACATATTGCTACCGTTAACCCTAGTGTTGGTCGTGTGGTCTGAGTCTTCAACACTCCTTTTGAATCTGAAGAGGAACTCGTCGTCACAATTTCGGCCGGTATTGCCGAAGTGTACGACATGCCTGGTCTGTTAGAGAGAGATCGCCAAGATCTCCATCGCAGCTGTGAGACGTGTATTGAAGTCGTCATTACTGCAATTATTGTTTTTTAAATGTAATTTTAAAACATCTAAGTCATTCTTGTATTTTCACTTCACCTCATCGGTTTCACCATCAAGGGCCCACTGGCGCCTTTACGTTTCTTTTCCGACCAGTAAACTATGATGAAAAACGCTTGGTTTCATGTGTACTACTACCTCGTAAAGTTTGACTCATCTATTTTGATGATTTATCATCTATTTTGATGATTTATCATCTGATTTGATGATTTATCATCTATTTTGATGATTCATTTGATATTTTATCACCCTGTATATATGATAACTTAAAAAATGGAAATTAAAAAATATATATAAAGGAATTGTTCTATAAATTCGGTTTAAACATAGTTATAAATAACGTTCTTCAATCTGTCCAATGGGGCCAAGGCGGAAACTGCAATATTATTTCGATTGCTAAGGAAACGATTTGTATGAAAATGTTAAAATTTACACTAACTACAATATAATTTGAGAGAAATAACAACGCACTCTGGGAAATATCGCCAACTTAGAGATATTTTACGCTAGATTGCCAAAAATATGGCCAAAATTGCAAACATGACGCTAAATAAATGAAATTGTAGTTAAATGAACGTCAGTAGAACTAAATAAAAGAAAGTAAAGCTAAATAAACAAAAGTAACGCTAAAAATAAAAATAACTCTGAATTAACGAAATTCATGTGGAATTGAAAGATTTACTGCTAAAATATTTTATTATATGCACTATATATATTATATATTGCGAATGTTATCCATACTAATAACTGTAAATTTAAAGTTGCTCGAAATGTAAGTTAATTTGGTATTCTGAAATGGTTTCGCATATCGCCATCTAAAAAGAAAACGTTAAATATACAATTAAACGTTAAAAACATATATATCATGTTTTTCACTACGAAAGAAGCAAAGCCATTGTATTAAAGTCATCTGCTGCCTACATTAGATATTTTTAACTTGGCCACAAACAGTGGCAAAATTAAAATAAACTAATGATAAAGTGACAAGAAAAATCGTCCAACAACAGATAAATGGAACTCCATGGAATATAAATTCCTTTCATTAACCTAAATATCTCAACTTGGTTATACAAATATGCAAAGTACGCGGGAAGTCACTGACAATTCACTGAGTTCTTGTGTGGAACTATTTGAACCATATCAATACTGGAATTGAATATTCTAAATTATATTGAATGGTTTTGGGCAGATAACTTATCTATTCTATAATTATAAATTGTCCAATATCACTAATGATAAAAGGTTAGATATATTAATAGTATGTTTCCAAATTATTATTTTGAAACTAAAACTTTGTAGACTAAACATTGTAGAATAAAACTAAATAGTAAACTAAGACATTGTAGAATAGTCTGATGTCACTAACATATGGCTTTCCCTACAGACTCAAACTGATTTTCTTTTTATATTTTCTTCCATAAATCATTAAATTGCAGTTTAATAGCACAAAATAAAACGGATAATTGTTTGAAATTAAACTCAACATGAGGTTTCATTTCAATTTTGTTTTGCGTTTGGCAACTGGGTGTTTTGTCAAAGATGTCCTGGTGAAAATACGAAAAATCTAAAATATCTCGGAATCTGTTAGTCCTAAAGGTATAAGGTTGGTCTCAATGATTTGCTGTTAAAAATAACGTATGGATAAGTATGTAATTGACACATTTGAGCATCTTTTATTTTACATTTTGGCATGGGTGCAGATCATTTCGCAAAAACGGCAGGATGTTCCGTTTCGAATCGTGACAAAATTTAATCATAATTAGAGTGTTCCACAATGGATTTTTCTACTAAATTGTCTTCAATTTGTTCAATTAGTTTTTTAGTTAGATTGGATAAATACATTGGACAAACAGAAGCACAGGAACACAGATACACAGATACACAAACACACACAGATGCAGAAAAGCACACAGTTACACACACACACACACATACACAGGCACACAGATGGATACACACACAGACGCCAAGTTAAAATATACCGAGTGGTTACAATTAAAATATCCATGTTTAGTGCACTGTAGAAAAAAAACCAGTGGTCATAAGAACAGTAAACCAGCTTGATATACATTTCAGAACATCGGGAGACGAATGACCACCAAAAACAGTTCCAAAAATGATCATGTGTAACATGTTCCAGATGCATTAATTAAATTGGCATTTGGGTGTTTATGATTATTGTCAGTATCTATGGCTTTTTTAGACCACTTACAATTCGTAACGCATATGCATGCCGAATATCAAACCGTTTCATTGAATTATGTTTTTACTAGGAGCCGTTCGCAGGGCCATCTCTCCCCCTATCGGTCATATTTGAAACATTATTTTTTTATGTCATTTGTTTCCTCATGATATGAAATGCTTACCACGCAGATATGACGTTCTTATGACCTCCGTTTTTTCTTTACAGTGCTCTGAACAGGGGTACTTTAATTCTAATCAACCTGTATATGTGGAATTCTAAAGTGCTTAAAACGTGTAGATCCGTAGAAAAATAAAGTTTCGATTTTCGACACGATTCCAATAATTTTCATATACATTACCATGTGTTGCAGGTAAAGTAATAATTTACCTTTAAGGATATAAATAATATAAGAGTAAACTATATTTACTGTAATTAAAATAATTGTTAGTAGCATAGCATAAAATAATTAGAGAAGTCTCAAATGTTTTTTGAGGCAATGGTAATCCTCATAATTAAGATGAACCAGGCAAAGTAGTCACTATAGCAACAGCAAGAAAATGTCTGTCTAATAAGAAGTGTATTTGTGATTCAAAAAGAGAAGGGCTGACAATTCGAAAGCCATAATTATTAAAAGAAAAATATGTATGGCATTATATCTACCCTTTAAAGATATTATCTTGGATGGGAGTAGACATTACCCTCGTCAATTATGTCACTTCGGGTTTTAGAGGTATTATTTCGATATTACACTTACTGAGATAAAATTCTCTTGTTCTAGTATCGATGATATATTTTGCAGGTTAAAAGTAACTTCTACAGCTCATTTTTACTTTCCCTGCAATTCATAGTAATGTATAGGGAAATATTGGAATCATGTCGACAATCGCAACTTGAGTTTTCGAAGTATCTACACGTTTTGGGAACTCTAGAATACGAAAAAACTTTTTTTCAAGTAGTGTGAACTTTTTTTGAATTGTGAATGTGTGTGTGTATGTGTGTGCGTGTGTGTGTGTGCGTGTGTGTGTGCGTATGTGTGCGTGTGTGTGTGCGTATGTGTGCGTGTGTGTGTGCGTATGTGTGTGTGCGTGTGAGTGTGTGTGCGTATGTGTGTGTGCGTGTGTGTGTGTGTGTGCGTATGTGTGTGCGTGTGAGTGTGTGTGCATATGTGTGTGTGCGTGTGTGTGTGCGTGTGCGCGCGGGCACGTGTGTGTGTGTGCAATTTATGTATCCACATATGGACCTTATTTCACTTAAAAGCTTTTCGACCAAATTTCATAAAATTTGGTGGCTAAGTCGCTTGTCGATTTCCCTCGCGATGATGATAAGATTTTGGTACGATTTGTGGAAAAACAACCTGACTTTTTTGAAGAAATGGCAGAAGAAAAGACTGCGTTTGCTCAAACGTATCAATTAAATGCTTATTTTTTTCGCTATAATAAACTTTGAAAATAGTACGATAAATATCATTACACTAAATCTAGCCGTTCTCTAGATATTTATGTGTTTTCGCATTTTTGCTACACAGGTTTTAGAAGTACGTCCAGCTACCAAACGAAAACGAAAAGTTAATTAAAAGTGTAAATTCAGTGTAGTTAACAATAATTTAGTGCAAGTGTTATTTAGTGCAATTAAACTCAATTTAATGAATTATTAATGAAATGAAGAGAAATTAATTTGAGTCTGCAGCAAATGTTATGTGCTACTCACAGCTGATTTTTATGGTTATTGTTTCATTTCATGTTTATTGCAAACAAAAATGAATTAAAATAAAGACATTCGATAAAGTTCCATATAACATATATATATATATATATACATATATATACATATATATATATATATATATATATATATATATATATATATATATATATATATGTGTGTGTGTGTGTGTGCGTGTGTGTTTCAAAATTTCGAACCAAATTCAAGGAATATTCTAAAAAAAATAATAATATCTTAAAGTTAACAATTGTGAACTGTTACTCATTTATTCTCCGATGTTCGAAAATTTATGGTAGTCTTAAATATGGTATACCAATACGAATAAATGCCTAAATGGGATTTTAATAAAGAACGATATGAAGGGTGAGTATTTAAATAGTACAGTGGGTTTGAATTAAATAACCCTCTAATCTGAATATGATCAATTCGTTTATTAAAGTTAAACAGTAAGCGCAACCTACATCTTTTTCAGTTTAAGGGGAAATATTACTTGGGAGAATACAGAGGGCAGCATTCTTTATTTTTTTAAATCTTTATTCTCTTCGCTAAACAGGCTTTAAAAATTCAATACATTTTACAAATAAACTCTTGATAAAAATCACTTGTATATCTGTGTCTACTTGTTTATTCTTGTTTACGTGTTTATATTATACACTTTAGGTATCTGTGAAATTTGTAAGGACAGTTCTTTGAAAATAAAATTTTTATTAGATCTAAGTTCTTAATTTCTTTCTTTGACTGAGATTTATTTCATAAGTACCTTCAATTTGTCAAAGTACCATTGTACAAAGTTTCATTGTACCTTCATTTCTTATTCAGTGGTTTAACCAACAGTTTCTGTCTTGCTCTTCGGAAAAATTAAGTTGGTGTAAAGGGTAATATAAAGACGACCTCATATGCAAATTGGTTGCTCATGTATTTGTACCATGCATTATTACGAGTATAATGTTACATTTAGTGTGACTTTATGACCCGAAAACCCGGAATAATGCGCAGTGTTCCGAATTTTTTTTAACAGTTGTACTTCATAATTATAATATTATGCTGTCAGGGAAATAATCTTAGATAATTTGGATTATTTGATATCAGGCATTTAGTCTTAAATTTGTTAATTACCTAAATTTACCTAAATATATTATTATATAATATTATAAGAGGATTAGGAAGTAAGTGATGCTTTCATTGGTGCACATTAGCGACGAACTATTGTACCACGCAATGTCAGTACTTTAAATGATGGATACGTAAATCAATTGTAATAATGGAATAGACTTAGTGCCAAATTGCACCACTCCGAACGGACGGTCGACTCGTGATCTAGTGTCAATATAATACAATGCATAAATTATCTACATATAGAACATATCATTTTCAGTACAAACCCAGTGGCTCTTCTTCCCTAGCGATGGACGCATGGACCCAACAATGGCTGGAAGCAAAAACATGGCATGGATAGGAGACATACACAATGTGTTTAAAAGATTACTCCAAAAATAGAATTAAATCCTTTTAATTAAGATATTAAATTATATATATTCAAATATGTCATAACAAAAGGCATTATATTCTATAATAGACGTGATTATATTCTTTCAAGCAATTTCATAACAAAAACCACTCTCTTGATTCACATTTAAAAATCTCTTTAATATACTGATTCACTGAAACATGATTTTTCACAAATTCGATGCATTTCATATTAGAATTTTAAACTCATATTATTTATTTTTGGCTTATGACTTACTAGTTTCAGTTCCCCATCCAGAAAAAAAGAGATCTCTTAAAGGATCTCTTGAACAAGTTCTGGTATATAAGTTCATCCTGTTTGGCTCGATGGGGTTAAAAAGCCATAATTCTACAGGTTCTCAGGAAATTAATATACATTCATAGCTTTCAGATCAAAATGGTATTTACATTGTTTACGTAGATATGTCGCTCCAATTATGATAGGTTAGGCTTAGGGCTTAAGAGTAGAATATTCGTTAAACTGGAAGATATCAAATTTTTACTTACAGATGTTTTGTTCATTTCAGATGAGTGTACTGGAACTCATGGCTTTACTGGCAGGGGGTTTCTTAGTAGGATTTATAAATTATAAAATTTGGATTGGACCGCCTGTAGTTTCATTATTAGAGAATTATTTATGCCATATGCCACGAAATATAGCGTCCCTACGCAAAACCCCTACTGCCGTGACGTCAAAAAATACCATGCCTTTCGAAATTACCAATAGGAAAGGCGACGACACGTATCACTTTAAACCCCAGAGACAGGGTTCACATCATGAGCCTCAAAATTCTGAAATCTTCGCCTTTCCCACAGTAGCAATAAACAGAATAAAAACCAATACGTCTACTTGAACTAACGGTCACTCTCAAAGGGGAAGTAAAGTGGAGAATTGAAAGATCAGGAAACGTGCGGTTTCTAGCACACAGAAAAACACTTAAATCAGAATATAGTTATGCAAGAACATACAATATAAAAATACATTTAAATTTAGAAAAATCGAGAATTTATAAAATTCCGACACGACAGCACCGATGTTGTTTAAGCATGTCACTTTTTTTGAGTCTAGCTTATGCAAGCACTTAATACGAATATTCCGTATCTTCATCTTTACCAGCTCATCTACTTCGGAGTCTGTTAACGTCACTGTATCAGCTCATCTTTTTTTCTACTCAGGCATATTTTAAGAGAGCTTCAAGTGCTCCGCTTACTATTTTAGGTTGAGGCGGACCATGTAAAATATGCTTATCAAGTCCTAGTTGGCCAGTAAACATATCACGTTCATGATGTAGACTCAGCCTTTGGGGGATTTCGGTTTAAGCAGCTGATCCCCATGCCTGTCATGAAATCTTCAACCGAAAAGATAAGACTAAACTGGGTCTTCTCTACGTTGCTGTAAATACTTCCCATGCGTTAGCATAAGGAGTCATTTAGTGCTGTCATTTGCTTTTTATTTTATTCGTTACTACAAGATATTTAGGATATTTAAGCTAAGGAAACAAGATTTTTAGAATTTTTAAAGAAATAAATATTGCTTTTTACTCAGGACTGCAATGTTGTAAGCTTTTTAAAGTATTTGATAGAGGTTTTAAATATCCGTTTCCAACACCTTCATAAGTTGTTTTATAAGGAATGAATATGGGAATACAATTCGTTACAAGTCTAATTAATATTTACACCTTTTTTTAAAAACAAAAACGTACCAAGTAAGGTAAATGCAGTCAACTACCAGTTTAAAAAATATAATGTTTGAATAATATCCATTAAGTTATCCACTCTATGCCCGATCGCTTTGTGCATGGGTGATGGCTTGTAGACACAGATGTTGTTCCTATTGAATCGATATAACTAATATACCCAGGCTGATGGACTATTATTTAAACGACGTTCCCGATCGTAAGCTGAAGGGATCCCTCTCCCAACAGGTAGCCTGCGCGCAATAAATTGCCGATATTTCGAAATCCGCTTCTTTCTTAAGTAACTCTCAGCTATTTCTGACTTCAATGAGAATAAATTATTTTCTTAGTTTGATCGGACGCTATTTGCTACTAGAGCGTAAAAAGATTGCAACAATTATATAATATTATGTGTCAACATAAATCTTTGATGAGTCGATATAATTTTTATAACAGTTATATTTTTATAACTTTCGATAAAAAAAATATTTTTTTACCACTTTTTGCTGTTATTGTGAATAATATTTTTTTTTATTTTCTGAAATATTTTGCACATCTAAAATTTATTATCTCTATTTTAATACAAGTGGCGAATTCTCATGCCAAGCATTTCTGGAATCAAACCTTGCTAAGTATTTCTGGAATCGAATCTAGTTTACGTAAACATAAATGAATAGTTACTTGTAGACAAGTTTGGACATCATAGTATGTTTTTTTGTGTATCCTGCTTCATAATAAACAATGAAATTAAATTTTATATTGATCTGTTTTAATTCATTTTTATAGAATACATCTTAAACTTCGCATTTAAAAATAACAATTATATATTTTGAAATTTACAAATAAATTAAAAATATGTATCTTATTTCATTTAGTTTAGATTTTTAGATAGCACCAAAAATACAGTTTTCTAAGACAATTACAGTTTGACAAAAAGTGTCTATGAAAAGTTTATATGATATGTCTTCAAAAATTACAAAGGTTTGAATATTTGATGTATATCATACTTAGTTAATCACTCATATATATATTGTAAACAGAATATGCATACTAACAATATGGCATATATATGTAGTAGACAAAAGCATTTTACTTTGATATGAACTTAAATTAGTTAGCTGAAACTGCACTAATACGCCAGACTTATAGACATTCTAAAAGAATTTTAATCGTTCTCAAAGATGTTTAAACCGTGTAAACCCATAAAATTTGAAGAGTTGGACCATTTGTAATACGCTTGCAATGCTAAGAAATTACTGCATTTGCGTAAGCAGACTAATTCTAATTGATAAGGATAATAATTTTACCGTTACTTCGTAACTAGACTTCATGCGTAGTTTAAAATGATTTGCAAATGTATCACCTTGAGATCTTTGAAACACCCAATAAGTGTCATAGCCCACATTAAACTCGAAACATATATTAACTTGATAACAAATCAAGTTTGCGATATCGTACTCCAAACACTGTACAATTTCCATATCTATAAAAACAGTTATAAACGTAGACATAATATCTATTTATTTAAAAATTATGATGGTTATAAACATGTAACCCATTGGAAATCGAATTAAAATGTTTCACCCTGTTTTAATGCTTTCCTTTTACAAAAATACTATACATACAGAGAAAGCAGTAATGTATGACACAATCCCTTACATAAGTTACCAAACTAAGACTTTTAATACGACGCATAAACATGCGGTAACAGTTAATAAGAAATAACAAATGTTACATATATTACGTCAACCATAAAGATGCTGAAAGTCCCAAGAAATGTCGAATTTCACCACGTTAATAGCCCGTATAGTGAATGCGCTTGCTTTGCAACGATTTGATGCCGATTAAGTGGCAATAAACTACTGAGAAGGCTTCCATTAGTTTACCACCCTCAAAAAGATAACAGCAATCTAAATCCTCTCAATGTCAGAGTAAATATTTGTTGTGGCTAAAGAACGCGAATGATTTTTCCAGTCATTTTTCCTCACATTTAATTTCTGTATGCAGAGTATTTATTAGCTCATGATTGTTTTGAAAAATATAATTTTTAGAGAAATATATTAATTTGTATTTTCATGGATATAAATAGAAAGTTTTTTTTTTTTTTCAAATGGCCAGACACTTTGACCTTCGTCATTCGCCTTAAATAGAAAGTAGAAAGCAACATGTGTTTTATATTAATTTTATATTGACTGAGGACGGGATTGTAATCAATTGCAAACAATAAATTTTTGCAGCACCAATCGAGATATATCAATCTGGATATATTTTAAACAGCATGTATACTGTTCTCATGCTGTTTGATATAACTACATTATTTTCATAAAATAATTATTCATTTAGTACTATTGATAGATGTTAATAATGTAAAATCAAATAAAGGAAAATTTTATTTTCATTTACATCGTAATCAATTAGGCATGTATATGATTTTGTTATTTATGCGCTTTATTCTTTTGTTCTTCAGACATTCTTATCAATCGACGTCAATTTAGAAAATACACGTTTACAGTTTATGTACTTATTTTCACTGGTCCCGTAAGAAAGGTATAAATTGTGATTTATAGTAGTTTATTCTATTACCTACGAATATATATCCATATCCTAACAATTACGGTTTAAGAAAATTAGGACTTTATAAAGAAAATCTTAACAATTTTGGAAAGTAGTTTATCAAATTCTTAACGATGTAATACAATGTTTCCTGTAATTGAAATGCATTAACTCTACTTAAAGTATCTTCTTGAACTTGGACCATCTTTTTAAACATGTTCTTTAACGCCAGTTTAGCCCAATTATGCACTTTTGCCCATTTTATCTAAACTATATAAATAATGATATAAACTGTTCTTTAACTCTGTTACAGACATAAGATTATTTAAGTCGATTCAGCATATCTAAGTTAAATACGGCTCAAATGTTCTGATAAATTAATCAACTGTTATGCTTTGGACTGTCTGTAAGTTCTTACAGAAATAGGGTTAGTGCCTTAATGTGAAATATGATATAACTTTTTTAATTATATATTTCTCTGTGACAATATATTATACATAGGTTTTGAAATATATAACTAGATCCAGCCAATGTATGGCCGCATAAATTATTTGGGGTTCGAATGAATGTTTAATATAATGAAATGATGGAATGCATTTAACGCATGTATTCTCAATAGTTAATGAATAATACAAAAACTGCAACAAAAGCCAGATTCCTGCTTAAAACTGCTTATATTTTATATAAAAAACTTACTTCGTCATTTCCATTTCAGCCAGCTTTTTCGATAAATGTTTATGTAAATATATTAATTATATTGAGTGAAGGAAAGCTGTCTTGAACAATAATCTTTAATTGAGCAATGAAATGAATACATTGCAAATTAGCATTTACTATTATTACATAGCAATATAATTTCATCTTGAATGGTTGCTTATCTAAGACGACAGAAGTTCCCGAGCTGAATGCTTACCATAGTTGCCTTCAAGTCCAGCTGAGCAATGCATTCATTGTTGATATAAATTAATGACGTTTGGAGAATCAATTAAGTTTCCTACGTATTATTTCGAAATCGGAATGTATTAGTTTATTTAAGCTAAAGATAGTATCCGTTTATGAATCGTATTCTATTTCAATATGATTAATGTGTTACAAAAGGTTAGGATTTTAATCATATTAGCAGAAGTGCAAGCAACACATGTAAGATCTCAAATTTAAAGGTTAACATTTGCAATATATATTAACTCGAACAAACCAAGACATTTACTTCATGTTTGTCTTCGAAGAAGGTACATTCACATATTTTAAGTAGAAAATTACTGCAAGGTTACATTGAATATATGCAATTAAGCAATAGATGAGCTATCACACAAATTGTCAGTAACGCTCTTTTAACAAAACTAACTTTTTTCATTCAAATATTATTTGAACAACAGAGTTTAGTTTCAAAGTTCATTAATGAGATATTATCTTATTGTACGATTTGGCAACTTACTTATTTTAGACACTAGTTTATTTTTCTATTTGATAATGTAGAAATTAATTTTATGGAAAGTGATAATAGCCATCGCAAGTGAAATTAATTAATTTTTTATATGGCATTTAGGAATAATATTTATACATTACATAACCAGATCAGTCGCTTTCGGAGGAAAGCCCAGTTGACTTTACGGACGGTTTTAACTTGTGAAAGGTCTTTAATGGCATTATATGTGTGCGAAAATATTCATAGGTCATTGTATTAAAGTATAAATATTAAGCCGTAACTTGTCGGGGCAGGTTACGCCATCTAATAGACATTAAGTTTGCTAAAGCTGAATCGATAAAACTGAAAATTTATATATATGTAATGCTAGATATCTTTACGGTGGGAAGCGATGTATACTATGCGGATTAAGAAATATACTCGTTAGCAGTACTCCGCTGAAGCTGTCACCCTCCTTCTATGTGACAGTTTTCAGTGACGATGGTCTCTAATATTGCTGAAATCGTGTCGAAATACTAGAAAGTAAAAATATGTTGCCCGGGCTATCCGTCTTGATTTACTCCCTTGATACTTATTCTAGAAGTATAATTACAAAATTTTAAGAATGACTTATACCTAGCTTATACTTACCTTTTGACCAGACGCTTATTTTACATATTTTTGCTTTAATACTACTTTGCTTTAAAATTTATTCTCAGAAATGACTAGGATTATAGATTTGAAGTTTTTACCATTGTAAAGAACCTTGTTGCCCCAAACGGAGATCGAATTCCGCATCTTCGAACTGGCCAGCGCACGCTCTGCCGTTGAGCTATTGAAATAAATTGCTAGTGCTTATTTTCGCATTGGACTCTGCACCTCACTCCCAGATATACAAAGAACTCTTTGTAGAATACTTGTTGGTTCCTTACCCCTGTTTTGATAAGTAGAACGTAATAATTTTGAATATAAATACCATCATTATGAATGCATTCACTCTGTAGTTGTCATATCAACAAGACGAAAATTCACGCTCGCATCAAGGATCATTCAAAAGAGTTCTAATCGTATCTACGAAGCTTGTGAATATGAATATGTATTAAAATCAAATGTGTATTTTTTCATTTTGCTGAAAAGTATTTTGGACGCTATGCCTACTATTCCTTAAAGTAAAAATGTAAAATATTTGGAAAAAAAAGGTTCCAACAAAAGGGATTGTGAGCCAATCTTAATGGGGTAATTGACAGCAGTGAATACTTTTATGCGCATATACACGATAACTTTTTACATTGACATAAAAAATACGGTTCATTCTTATCTTGCTCGGTTCAGTAAACTAACGGCTCGTTTGCAGAATATCATATCTTCTCAATTTTTGTTAACGCGTTTCCATGCTTGTCCATCCTCTAAACAGTCTTTTAAAATGTGGTCAGAATATTAAATGGAACAAATTATGGATACGAAACAAATTATGTATTCAGATTAAAACTTTTAACATAATTTACGTTTTTAAGCAAATTGCCCACAAATGATATATTCTGTTAAAGGTAACAAACATAAGATTCCAGTTGCACTTTAAAAAATAATAATAAAATAATAATTTATTTACGAGATTAATTGCTTCCACAAAATGAACTTGTAACTGAGAATCATTTAAATGCAAAGACATATTAATATAATGTTAAATAGTAATAAAGAAATACAAAATAAATGACGCAAAATGTAGTATTTTTCACATTTTTAATAACAGTAAAAGAAATTAAATGTGAAATGCAGAATGTGTCTAAACAATTACTAATCTTCATGATCAATACCTTAATTCGCAAACGTTAACGGAATTCAGTCAACAAGTCGTAATTAACATGATCTAAAGAATAATCAAATGAATATAGAAACCTGAGACGCTGTTTCAAATAACACTTCATGCAGTTGTTCGTAAGCCGCTCATGTGAAATTGAATTCAGTACTGACGATTTAATCTCTATAGATGTGATTTAATGGATTCACTGACGGTCAGATATAGATGGAAGAGGGCGCCTTAACTTTGCCACTGAGCACCGTTTTCACGCGGAATACGGATACATTACATAAGAGTGATCCTGTGAGGTAGTTATCAATGTATTTGCTGTATGGTGTTTCTCTTTACACTGTGCTTGTAAATAAACGTGTTAGTAATCCATGAATGTGGACTTCCATACCGAAAGTATTCCCACGATTTAAGAGGATACTTCGTAACAGTATGTATGTCATTCTATACGTGTATCTTGTGGTGTTGTTGTTGCTGTGTTTTTTTTCAGGTCGTCCCTTATAACTGATTTACACTCTCTGGGTGAGCTGGGTAATAAATACTAAATTTTGCTCACATTAGGGGGAGTGTTAGTCTAGGGGTTAAGGAATGGATGTTGTAGTCGGGGAACCCAAGTTGGAAATTCCGGCGCTGACCAAACTATATCCGTGTATACGCGAAGTACGGGCATATTAAATCTCTGAGTTAGAAAGTCTTTCCAGGAGTTTGGAGGCAGGGTAAGGAGTGTTTAGTCCCTGTTGCGTCTTCGCTACTGGTTTCAGATCTAAATTGAGTGGCAGTGTCCTGGCCGTCCCAAAGGAAACTTTACACTTCCGGGTAGGTCAAACGGTCAGGGTTGGTAGCGAGGAAGAAATTTACACCGTAGCTTCGTTATAGTGGATAACTTGAGTCTGAATAATACCAAAATTTAAATTCACCAAGTACCCTCCAATTTATGGTAGCGGTTTAATCTCAAGACAGTTACACCTAACCGGGTGTTATCTTGTGTAAAAGAAATAAATTAAGTGATCGGACAAATTAAAGTTTCGGTTCAATCTGAGTTATCAAAGCGAGGAAGAAATTTACACCGTAGCTTCGTTATAGTGGATAACTTGAGTCTGAATAATACCAAAATTTAAATTCACCAAGTACCCTCCAATTTATGGTAGCGGTTTAATCTCAAGACAGTTACACCTAACCGGGTGTTATCTTGTGTAAAAGAAATAAATTAAGTGATCGGACAAATTAGAAGTTTCGGTTCAATCTGAGCTATCAAAGCGAGGAATGACTTTAAACCTATAAAGACATAAATTGTATCAGTTGATCAGAAGATATAATTAAATACTATTAATTCGCTCTCTGGTTTGATTAGCTTTGGCATTTTCTTTGCAAGAGAATATATTAGAGACCTTAAAATATGCAGCGTATTTCAGTATAGCTGTGAAACGAGGAGGCAATTATGCATTTTTTATATTTATGACTATTTACCACAAAAGAACGCGCAGACTTTTAGGCACCGTCTTTCGACTGTCTCAAGAAAAAAGAGGCCAGGACCCCAATATTTTTACGTCACACAAGCTGCAGGAGTGGTTGGAGAAAATATCTCCTAGGGCCAATGATTAAACCAAGCGTCATTTGAGACTCAGTGAGGGAATGATGCGTAGATTCGACATCGCACTGATGAGCTTCCAATGAGAGTAAATATGGCGTATCTGAACCTCAGACAAAATAATGTGGCGAGCAGGAGATAAATTTAACGAAAATAATGGCGATTTTCATTCAAGAAGCGAGGGGAGTGACCCTGAAAAGATTGCAATCATAATTCAAGCACGGTGGTTCATATGGTAACGATTATTCATAGGTGATGAGAGAGAGTCGTGATTATGCAGAATGACAATGCAAAATTTCCGAAAATCGCGTTTTCAAGCAGTGTACTAAGTCCTAATTTCAAATATTAACGTGGTTTTGGGATAAGACCAAGCTAATACCAAATATCAGAAAAAGAAGCGGCAAAAATGCGAGTCATGCTGAGCAACAGATTAGGTATGTGCCAGTCAATGTATATATAAGGTCAATTGTTGATTTTTGAAAAATATTTTAAATACCTGGTCTCACACAGAGCTTTTCTCCTCCCTAAGCGTTTGTTGCAACTAATGTAATTTTAATCATAACAATAATAGGTGTGAATGAAAATATTTATTTTAATAGTTGAAATGGCGGATTGTAATGACTAGAGAGAGAGAGAGAGAGATAGAGAGAGAGAGAGTTTTTCATTTAATGATAATGTTAAGGAACTCCCACAAAAAAGACATGGTGTGTTATGGTGGCCATGATAAAAATGTACGAACTATATGATTCACGATCACTATTAATTAAGATTAATAAGTTAATCCACAAAATATAATTTTATTTATAAAGGGGAAAACTCCAATTTAATGTGTCTTTTTGTTGAACACAATAACTATTTTTAAAAATAATTACAATATACCAAGCAAGTTTAGCTTATCTCTCAGACAAGAAAAAGCTAAAAGTTTGCAAATATACCTTTTTGCAGATATTTTCTGAATCTAAACTTTATTTTCCTTAGCAGAGGAAAGAGCCAAATGTTTGAGGAATCTTTCCAAATTAGATAACATGGGTAATAAAGGGGCTGGTAATGAAATTCAAAGCAACTTTTGAATACAATTGTGTCAGTATAGACATGAGAAAGAACTGAATACGGAAATAAATTATTATTTTAAATTATTATGATTTTTATTCATGTTGAAATATATTAAAACTTATAAGTATTTTATGTTTAATAAAATATATAATCTTATTTTCTCAGTCTAATTCATCTCTGAACCTACTAATACAGGATGTAATCTACAATTATACGTGTAATCTACTAATGCATGAAATACCCTCTAATGTTCGCGAATACAAGTAGTAAGGATCCCATACAATTTTAACGATTTTATTTTGCATATATTGATTCAATTTCATATTTTATTAATTTGTTTACAAATGGGTGTAAGCAGATGGGAGTCAGAATATTTTATTTTGAATATCTGCTCGTGAATTAAATTTTATATAACGAGAACAGAAATTCTTCAACTTATTTTTAGGAGAATTAAATTAAATATTTTAACATAATATTTTGATTATCAATGTCATTTAGTATACTATAGGAATTTGCACAAATCGTGATTTTAAGTTTCTCTATATTGCATACTCCGTACGAAGAACAGGTATACAGCTATATAAAATATATAATCCTATTCACTTGGTCCAATATATATCTTAATCTACCGTTTGAATATTAAAATAAATAATCAGTTTTGTTAAAGACCTTATTATGAATGCATCTGTTACTATCTGTTCACCGAAGTCATATAACTACGATCGAGGTTAATACATCCGACGATGTTCTGACCACATAGGAACATTATCTATGTTTAAATTTCCTTGAATTGACAAACATTTTTCCAATAAACACACTGTATTTCAAAACCTTCATATAGAAGCAATTAATTTTGCATTAGAGCAGAAAATAGAAATAAAACACAAGCAGTAAATGCTGTCTATATTTCTCTCTCTCTCTGAATATGCTAAAATATTCGTTTTATTAAAACTTACTAAAAAGAAGATTTATCTAACTCGTATCGTATTGGTTTGGTAATTTTCGGAAAATCACTGATAATCAATTTCAATCAACTTGTTTTAATCCACATTATTTATTCAAGCAAAATATTTACGACTATGAATTATCAGATTGAGCGAGTAAAAGAACGGTAACAGACGAAAAATATATAATGGATGGAACACACAATTTATCTGTATCTAGAGAATATATGATTCTGAAAAAAAATCTGATGTGGGCAGCACATGACTTTCCTTATATAATGCAATGAATTTACTACTGTTGCAGTTAAAAAAAATCTGATGTTGGCAACACATAACTTTTCTTATATAATTCAATGGATTTACTACTTTTACAGATAAAAAAATGTTATTCTTATAGTAGATACTTATGTTCTTTCCAAGATATTGAATTTCTTTCAATTAGTCGTTATTTTCATTGATTTGCGTCATTTTTATCAATTTGGCGAGATGTTTGTTAATTTGACCACAATTAAAAATGTCACCAAGTTGCCGACATTCCGCCAAAATCGTCGCTAAAATCTCTATAAGCGTTATGGATGGAGAAAAAAGTTATTCTTACATCAGATAAATGGATATTGGCGTACAAATACAAAATTATTACTCAAAGTATATTTCTTCATGAATGGAACGAGCTAGATCCACGAGAATAATGTCACCAAATTCATTGCATGGTAGCTTTATTTAAATCGTTATTTAAATATTCAGGTTTTAAAGATAATATTTATTTAAGATTTAAAATTATGTATTCTTTCGTATAGTATAGTTCCGTACAATGCATATTCTCGCAATATGCCACCATGTGTGCTGTCCGGCGTTCACCTGTAAATACTATATAATTCTTAAAACGTAAACAGTAAAGTTCCGCATAGTAAAATGATGAGACATATTTCCTCAACTTTATATATTTATTGAAATTATTTGAATCTATTAGAATATTTTCTCAAATTTTCATTTATTTACGATTTACAATTGTATACTAACATTTTCATAAACTTTTGAAGCTGGTTGCGATGACAGACGAAATTTTGATCGAATTTAAAGTTAAATTCATAATTAAAATATATTTTCCTCATGGACTTTAAAATGGGACTTTTTGTTTTGCTTTCAATGTGATCTAAATGCGTCTTTGGGCACAACAACTGTCGTAAACTTTCACCAGGATCTCCTCCGAACACATCCAGTCTGACAACATGAGCACATTATCATTCGAAGTCTTCCCAATCTGCATGACTTGCTGAAAAATATCAGCTCTGCATCTGACCCGTATGTGACTGATTCTGATTATTATAATTTTGTATTACTGTTCATATCATGATTGAATTTTGCTCTTTTCACTTGGACATTCATCTCTCTATCTGGCTCCGCCTTCATTTGCTCATTTGCTGATAAGCATGTGCAGGATAATTTTCAATGGCGGAGATATATTGGTCATAATTGCTTGAGTTTCAACGGACCACTTGACCTTTTCTTGTGTGTGAGACTTTTTTATGACTCCATTTTAAACTACTTAGATTTTGATGTCAAATCTTCGGCGTCAGATGGTGTGCCATACTATTATCAAGAACAAACCTTTTATTACACACGCCTCGACTTAAACTTCATTTCTTGGAAATATAGCATTCTGGTATGATTTATCCATATGTTACCGTTTGTCATCACAATATTCATAAAGATATTTACAATACATATAACGTAAAGCACTATCAAAATAAACTACGATTGAGAAAATGAAATTGGATTTCCTCTTGGTAGGGGGATCCTCTTGGCAGTATTGCAGGGGAATTGAGCTCAAATTGAAACTATAATTTATGCGAAACGTATTTGAGCAGTTTTATTTGCAATTGATCCCCGTCTTGTAGGGGGAAATTCTCAAATTTTATACACGCCTAATATTATAGATAATTACACCAGGATTTCTTCTTTATACAAATTACTGTACAGAACACTTTTTCAAACTGACGAACTTACTAACTTTTTGCAGCTAAAAATAAATTTAACTAAATGCTAAATTTTGAGCAACATCTGCTCTAATGCAAATTACAAGTAAATGTAATATATGTAAGTCTTTCATCATATATATTTATATATATGTCTAGCTAGTTCTAGCTGCTTTAAAATATTTTTAAATACAAAATTTTATTGTGTTATAAAGCATTCAGAGTTCACTTATTGCGGTCTGAATTACCATATATACAATACATGCAAACCTACATTCACAGATGAATATATTTCCAAAATCGTTAGAAATGTGCTCATGGAGTCTCAAATTTGTAATTCCGATAAAATGGAAAAGGAAGTTTTAGGGTAAAACAACACTTCTTTATGGAAATTAAATATCTAGGACATAAAACTTAAATCCTATTACTGGTTGTTTTTATTTCAGATTGGTATAAATATTGTTAAGGTTTAATACTAAGATATCATTTTTTTCTTCAACTTCTCTTTGATTTTCTAAATACATACCCCAAAATTTTCTTAGAAAGAAGAATTCAATATATGAGACAAATAGTTAAGAAGCTCATTTTTATTTGAGCGCATGTTAAAAGTAGATGAACAAACGATTCTAAATGTACCTTCAGACGCCCAAAATTTAATTTCCATTTCAAATAAAAGCGAATTACCCATCAAAATTCGGTTCCAAATTGGTTAACATTGGCGTAAAGTGGCCAGAAAAATATATAAAATTATGAAGTTTGAACTTTATTTAACCAATTTAGATATAATATGTTAAATGTTAAAAATGATTTAAGTCTTTAATTTCTGATACTGTAGTATAAAGATCAAATAAATTTAGATTTCGAGATTTTATTGTACAGTTTATGTCCATGTAAACACATTTTAAACACTTTCGGAAAGACGCTGTCCATGTGTATGCGTATGTGCAAAGTTTGAACATAAGCACGGAAGGACACTTAACGCAAATATGGGAAATTTCATATGCTGTTGTATTACTTAAAAAATGTGTAATTAGATGTATAATTCGCAATTCGTATAATTGAAACCAAAATAAATTAGTTAAAGTAACTTTATTTACGTGTGGTATAAATTATCTACATGTATACATCCATAGAAATATTTAACATTTATATCATGAGAAGAAAGGAATTATGGTGTACCTTAAGATCTGAACTTACTTCTAAGATTGCAAGAGCGTGAAATTTATATGTAACATGTTTCTAGATGCCATAGGTAGTAAAAATTTTCATATTGAATATTTTTATTCTGCCAATACGTTTCGGATAATCTACTTCTCTTTTAGGTACATTTTTATTCTATTAAATTGTCAAAGTCTTAATTCATACAATGGGGGTACAGAAATAGCTAATTTGACTTCACTAACATCTGCGGTAAATCATATTCATACATACATCTCTAGAAACATTCAACATTTATTTCAGCAGAATAAAGAATATATGGTATTATCTAAAATTTGAATTACCTCCTAATTGCAAGAGAGTGTACATTATAATACAAATATATCTAAATTTACAACTTCGTAATAGCAGTATACGGTAATACTTCTCACGTTGAAATATGTATAATATAGCGCCAATATATTTCAGATTGCTTAATAAGCTCTTAACTACATTTTAAGCTTAATAAAGACGACAGGAATAATGCCGTCTAATACATTCACATATGTTTGCTGTTGCAATTTAGCTTCGACATTTTCCACATCGCGCTAAGTTTTACAAGCTGAATTTTACATCCGTTGCATTAAGTCATTAATTCTGTCAGTATAGAAACTAAAATTTGATCGTTACAATACACCATAACCTCAATTTTGTAATACTTATGTTTTAGGATTAACAGTGTAGTACAAATTTGAAAATGTTTGTATTTTTTAAAGCGTTAGAAAATTAAAAAAAAAAGCAATAATCAGAAATCATAAGAAAAGTAACTGAATATTTTATAATTATTTGCAACTAATGTTGAAAATCCAGTAAAAATAAAGATAAATTAGTTGAGTTTTTTAGAGTTGGAAAGTATCGTGACATATTGAAAGTAACACGTGTTTTAGTTCATAATATTGCGCAGTTACATGAAGGGGAAAAACTTATATTGGAATAATCCTTTCTTTCCACATCGTTCTTTTCTTGTGTGAAAATTGATCCTGCAGTTTAAAAGATAAGTCAGTACATTTTCTAGTTCCCCTTCTTAAATATTATAGAAATGAATGCTTTAAAATATGTAGCCCTATACATTCTGCAAACAATTTTAATATATCATTAAAATATATCTAAATTAGTTTACCCGTTTTCCTCTCATAAGTAATCATGACGAACAAGAGAACCATATTGTGATTTGCGTTGCTCCACGAATAGGTGCAGCGGATAAAATCCCCTTTTTAAATCAATCAAAACAGCACGATTGTTGAATTTCAGAGGCATTAAATCCTAAAAAAATTCTAACATTTGTTCTTGTCTCAAGTTAGCTCTATTTATTAATTTGTAGAAAATTAATATGTTGAACCCATAAGATATTTTCTGTTTACTGCCATTATTTTAATTCATTACAAGTTTTTCAACTTTTTGCTGCAAGTTAATTACCACCTTTGAAATATCTACTCAGTATCAACGTCTGCGTTTAGAAAGATACTCAACAAAATATGTGAAGCATTACCATTTAATTAAAATGATACTGTAAGGCGTTTGCAAGTTTTAGAAAATCTCACAGAAAACTCACATTATCGTGTACAAAAGAGAAAATAAATAGGGGTCTCAAAAATAATTGGTCATGCGCTTAAATTGGTAATCATGATGTTTCCATCATCATTTATTCTTTAATGGATCGTTTAGTGAAAAATATTTTGATGTTCTTTAGGAAACATGGAAATGAAAATTTACTGTTCTGGCGAAATATATCGATCATTATTATGATTAAGTAGTGATTATCCACTAATTTATGCTCAACGCTAATGAAATAAACTTAAATACAAAGTCAGTTAAGAATAATCTTAAGTATAACATAGAACGATACATTAGAAGATTATAAGTTACATTTATGGAAAATTATTTAAGCAAATTATAATCAAGGAAAACAAGAAAGATCAATCATGCATAAGCATTGATTATGAAACACTTTACAACTGAAATGTAATTTCATTTAAAAATTTCTAAAATGTGATTCATTCAGTGGTAATATCTTTTACATTATCACAGTACTACAGTAATTTATTATACATAAATATTTAAAACTGTATCGAAATATAAATCATCTGATTCTTTATGCAAAATCAATGAATATTTCATTCATATAACTTGTATTCCAGACTCCAGAGCTAAATAATTTTGTGTGAAAAAAATTCAGTAATTCTTATGTAATTCATCTTACAATCGCTTGAGATATTTGCATTCTGCATATGTTAAAATTAGGCTTCCTTGAAGAAATAATAAAAGTTTAGGGATCATTTAAAATCACAACTATTGTAATTGCATAGGCACGGAATTTAGATACACAGATAATACACAGATAATATATATGTGTATGTGTATGTACTCAAAGTATTGGAATCGTGCCGAAGATCGGAACTCGAATTTTCAAAGTATCTACACGTTTTGGGACTTCTAGAACACGAAAAAACTACTTTTAGGAAGACGTCTGTGTGTGTAAGGGTGTATCTGTGTATGTTTCTGTGTGTCTGTGTGGATATTACATCCACTCTAATTGAAAAACTAATGGACCGAATTTCATACAATTTGGTAGGTATGTTTTTTGTGGGAAATCCTGATGTTCATTAGATTATAGTACGATTCGTAATAAAAGAATCTGCCTTATTTGCGAAATGGCCGCAGAAATTGTCTTTATCCACTCTAGCTAAAAACTAATGAACCAAATTTAACAAAATTTGGAGTATAATATTTCAATAACCTACAAGTGATTTATATACCAAATTTAACAAAATTTTGTATATAAATCATTTGTAGGTTATTCTACTACGATTCGGGAAAAAGGAACGGGCTATTTTTGCGAAATGGCCAGCAAAAATCGTTATATAAAAAAATAAAAGACTACGTGTGCTCAATTATATCAATTAAATTCCTATTTTATATGTGATTTTTGACAACAAAAAGAATAAGACTAACCCCTTTACTCTAGGACTAGCCGTTCTTGAGATATTCTAGTTTTTTCGCGTTTTCGCTACGCCACCTTTGACAATAAGTCCAGCTATCAAATGAGAACCAAATTTAAGTTTAACGTGTAAATTCAATGTCATTTAAAATACTTATGTTGTGCAGATAAACTCAAATTATCATTGAATACATAAAGAGAACGAATATGAGTCTGCAGGGAAAGACATGTGCTGTCCACATCAGAATTTTTAACAATATTACACCAATGATTTATAGAAGTGAACGGGGATTATTTTCAGGCCATTTCGAAAAAAATGTATAATCTATATTTAAAGATCCATCAAATTTTTGTCGAATAAAATGTTCAACAAATTTAAGCTGTGTACCAAATTTTAACTCTCTAGGACGTAGGAAAGTGCATTTAAAATGCCATCAATTAAATTTATCATGAAGAGTTATATAAAATTTAAAAAAAATGAAAAATTGTTATCTACCAAATTTATCTTAAAATATGAAGCCACTCCCATATGCAAAACGTTTAAACAAATGGGGAGATATTTATTATATAATATCTCTCTCTTTTCTTTATGGAAGATATCCCAAAGTCAGAATTTAATTGAATTTGTTTTTTTCCCTATATTAAATAATTTTTTTAATTAAAAAACTACTTAACATATTTTACTGAATTTTTTTTTATACATTCTATGGGATAATGTGAATATTTCTTAAAAATTTCGAAGCAATTCGTGAATTTTAAATTTACTTAAAAAATGTTTGAAAAATTAGGTCCCATAGGGTTCAATGTATTTCATTTTTTCAACCCGGGTTCAATAAAAAACTAATTGGGTGATATTATTTATTTATATTCCCATAGGTCCTACAGACCGTCTGAACAACATACTAAAATTTCATTTTGATAAACTCATTTTTACGGCAGTTATCGTGCTAACGGACGGACAGACAGACAGACAGACAGACAGACAGACAGACAGACAGAATGAACAAAGTCATAAACACTTTTCAACTTTGTTGTAAAGTGTTAAAAATGTAATGCTGTAAGAGTAATTGCATTAGTAATGACTATATAAAAGTTTTATATAAAATAACGTAATATAGATTTTAATAGTAATTTAAAATATGTTACTGAACTTACGTTAAATAACATTTTTACTTTCTATATATACTTAGTATAATATATCTGGGAATTATTGTGACGGGGTCGAAAATTCGTATTCACGTTTTCGACTGGAAATAACGTTTCAAGCATCTATGATCACGAATTGAAGATTTTGAGGTGAGGTCTGTGTGTGTGTGTGGGGGGGGGGGGGTATGTGTCAGTGAGTTTGTCAAGGCGATATCTCACGAACGAATGGAGCAATTCGAATGAAATTTGGAACAACAATTACAGTCCATGAATACTGGAAGTCTATTGTTTTAAAATACAATCGAATGTTCAGAACCCCCTAAATTTTCGAGTGAAATTTTGAAAAAATCATCAAAAATCAAAACCATTAGTAAATTAATTCATATAGACATTTCGTATGTAATTTTCCCTTAGAAAGTTCTTGAGATATTGCACCTTTTTAAAATAAATTTATCAAAAAATCCCATAAATTAAAAAAAAATGTTAACTGTTGAGGAACATTTTCACTTTTCATATGTAATATCCTGCAATAAATTTTGTGACATCATTATCATGGATCTATCTCGTTCCATTCATGAGAAAATATACTTTGAGTAATACTTTTGTATTCGAACGCCAATAGTCATTTATCTGCTATAAGAATAACTTATTTCTCCCACTATAACTCTTGGCGAGATTGTTCCCACGAATTTGGTGGGATGTCACCAACTTGGCGCCTTTTTTAAATGTTGCCAATTTAGTTGAAATCTCTCCAAATGGATAAAAATGACCCTAAATCAATGAAAATAACGATTAATTGATAAAAATTCAATAGCTTGGAAAGTATATAAATATTTACTATAAGAATAATCTATTTTTATACTGCAAAAGTAGTAAATTCATTGCATTATATAAGGAAAGTCATGTGCTGCCCACATCACATTTTTATTCCTTTATTCAGTATACAAAACGTCGTAACGTACATAAGACTGGATACTTCATTTTAATTTAACAATTCGTTTTGTGAATTTGAATAAAATTACTCTGTCAAGCATGTAATGTTTATCATAAAATGTGAAATAATTAATCCGTTTTGCTTATGTAAAGACTAAAGTGGGTATTTTTAAAATAATTTTACAATATCAATTGAATTTAGTGATATGACAAGTATCAAAAATCTAATATGGAAATATCGATAAAAATGCTTAGGTTTGTAGACAATTATGAGAAATTCGATGATTATGCATTATAATATCACTTTCATCCAGGCAGAAATTATTGTGATTTTAAAGTTTTATTGTCTTTTAAAGATGCATAAATATTTTAGCTATCGATTAATAGGCTACCGATTAATAAGTAATCTATAAATATAAGGGAATAAAATCGCCGAACATATTCTATAAAGTGGGGGGGAGGGCATAGAAAGAGATATTTTAGTCAAACCACGTTCCTCAATCAACCTAACCAGTAAAACATGTTTCCCCATCCTATATCTAAATTGTAAAAAGCTTCTAGAGCAGTTATCGTCATTTAAATTTTATAAGTAAATTTGGCGTATCTATATATACTAATTGCCAAGTGTCCGTCTGTCTGTCTGTCTGTCCGTCTGTCTGTCACGCTTTTTTTAGGCACTTCCCGAATAGATAGAGACTTGCAATTTGGTACACGGCTCGGTCGTTCGATAAAACCCCCTGGAAAAATCGAATTTTTCGAAAACGTTCTATAGAGGGGGTGCCCCACACCAAAACGTTCGAAAAGTGAAATGACGGGAAAGCATGCTTTGCGATGAGATAGAGACTTCAAATTTGGTGTATGGGTAAATCACTCAAAAGGAAGAAAGTGTGCAATTTCAGATTTCCAATATTTTCTACTTAAGGGGGTGTGCAGCACACCAAAACGTTCGAAAAGTGAAATGACGGGAAAGCATGCTTTGCGATGAGATAAAGACTTCAAACTTGGTATATGGGTAAATCACTCAAAAGGAAGAAAGTGTGCAATTTCAGATTTCCAATATTTTCTATTTAAGGGGGAGTGCAGCACACCAACACGTTCGAAAAGTGAAATGACGGGAAAGCATGTTTTGCGATGAGATAGAGACTTCAAATTTGGTATATGGGTAAATCACTCAAAAGGAAGAAAGTGTGCAATTTCAGATTTCCAATATTTTCTACTTAAGGGGGGTGTGCAGCACACCAAAACGTTCGAAAAGTGAAATGACGGGAAAGCATGCTTTGCGATGAGATAGGGACTTCAAATTTGGTATATAGATAAATCACTCGAAAGGAAGAAAGTGTGCAATTTCAGATTTCCAATATTTTCTACTTAAGGGGGTGTGCAGCACACCAAAACGTTCGAAAAGTGAAATGACGGGAAAGCATGCTTTGCGATGAGATAGAGACTTCAAATTTGGTATATGGGTAAATCACTCAAAAGGAAGAAAGTGTGCAATTTCAGATTTCCAAAATTTTCTACTTAAGGGGGTGTGCAGCACACCAAAACGTTCGAAAAGTGAAATGACGGGAAAGCATGCTTTGCGATGAGATAGAGACTTCAAATTTGGTGTATGGGTAAATCACTCAAAAGGAAGAAAGTGTGCAATTTCAGATTTCCAATATTTTCTACTTAAGGGGGTGTGCAGCACACCAAAACGTTCGAAAAGTGAAATGACGGGAAAGCATACTTTGCGATGAGATAGAGACTTCAGATTTGGTATATGGGTAAATCACTCAAAAGGAAGAAAGTGTGCAATTTCAGATTTCCAAAATTTTCTACTTAAGGGGGTGTGCAGCACACCAAAACGTTCGAAAAGTGAAATGACGGGAAAGCATGCTTTGCGATGAGATAGGGACTTCAAATTTGGTATATAGATAAATCACTCGAAAGGAAGAAAGTGTGCAATTTCAGATTTCCAATATTTTCTACTTAAGGGGGTGTGCAGCACACCAAAACGTTCGAAAAGTGATATGATAGGAGAGCATGCTTTGCGATGAGATAGAGACTTCAAGTTTGGAATATGGGTAAATCGTTTGAAACAAAGAAAGTGTGGAATTTCAGATTTCCAGTATTTCCTACTTAAGGGGGTGCCGCACACTAAAACGTTCGAAAAGTGAAATGACGGGAAAGCATGCTTTGCGATGAGATATAGACTTCAAATTTGGTGTATTGTAAATCGCTCGAAAGGAAGAAAGCGTGCAATTTCAGATTTCCAATATTTTCTACTTAAGGGGGTGCTGCACACCAAAATATTCGATTTGCAGAATAAATGATAAAACGCCCCTTTAAAATTTGATAGAGGCTTGAAATTCGGTATATGGGTTAACCATTTGATGGAAACAACCAAGACAAATATAGTTTTTCAAAAATGTTCGTTTAAGGGGGTGCTCCAGAGTAAAACGCTCGAAAAGTGAATTGATAAAAAAACATGCTTCGGATTGAGATAGAGATATCAAATTTGGTATAAGGGTAGATAGTTTAAAAGGAAGAAATTGTAAAATTTCAGTTTACCAATATTTTCTACTTTAGGGGGTGCCGCACACCAAAATGTTCGATTTTCGGAATAAAGGAGAAACGCCCCTTTTAAAACGTCATAGAGGCTTGATATTTGATATATGGGAAAATAATCTGACAGAAGTCACAAAAAGAATAGAGTTTTTTCAAAAATGTTAATTAAGGGGATGGGTACTCCACACAAAAACATTCGAAAGATGAAATGCTAGGAAAGTATGCTTCGCAATGAGATAGAGACTTCAAATTTAGTGTGCAGCTAAAAAGTTGGAAAGGAAGAAAGTGTGCAATTTCAGTTTTCCAACATTTGTTATTGTAGGGGGTTCCGCTCACTAAAATGTTCGATTTACCAAACAAATGAAAAACGCCTCCCTTACAATGTGATAGAGACTTGAAATTTAGTATATGGGCTAACCATTTGACAAAAAAAACCAAAGATGAATACAGTTTGACAAAAATGTTCTTTAACGGGGTGCTACACAGAAAAACGTTCGAAAGGTGAAGTGATAGAAAAACATGCTTCTCGATAGGATAGCGACTTCAAATTTTATGTACGGGTAGGTAGTTTGAAAGGAAGAGAGTGTGAAATTTTAGATTTCTAATATTTGCTACTTTAAAGGGTGCGCACACTAATATGTTCGATTTTCCTATTTAAATGAGGCACCCTTCCTTTTAAATGTGATAGAGGCTTGATATTTGGTATTTGGGCCAATCATTTGATAAAAAACACAAGACAAACAGAGTTTTTCAAAAATGTTCATTTATGGATGTGCTTCACAGAAAAAAGTTCCAAAGGAGAAATAATAATATAGGAGTGCCTCGGGATGAGATAGACTTTAATGTAGTGTAAGGGTAGATAATTCGAAAGGAAGAAATGCTCGAATTTAGTTTCCCAATATTTTCTTCTTTAGAGGGTTCTGCACACCAAAATATTCGATTTGTCGAATAAATGTGAAACGCGATTTATTAAAAAATTTACATTATTCAGGGGTTGCTTATTGCGAGACCGTTGATTTTCAACGGGAATTCGGCTAGTATTTATCTATTTGCGTTACGCAACAAACTCAACCTTTATAACATTCGCTTATGCGAAATACCACTTTGGCTCGATTCAGCAACGTACTTGATCTGTAAAGCACTGATTAGTACAACATATCCACATTATAAAAAAAATTAAAGGAGTTATCAAGACACAATCTATATCAGTAAATGTTGAAAGCGACATTTTTTCTCAACCACGTTCTGCAATGAATTCGTTAAAACAAATGTAAATGACATGTAAAACATCCATCCTCACCACATACAAGTTGTCAGTTGTGGAACATTTTCTATTAAATTGATGTGGTATCAAGAAACATAAACATCAAGCCGCATGTCCCCATAAAAAGTTAGCTAACCCTGACAATATAGGATATCTGTTAATGTCAAGACTTGGCATTAAATTATAATTAATTTATGATAGGACAATAAAAAATTCCCACACATATCTAAAGGCCACGTGGTCCTTTGGCCCTCAAACAGTTACTCCCAATGTATCTCAGGCCAGCGACAAATTACTCGTACAAGATAAGATCACCAGCCAATGAGTCCAAAAGAGAAATATGAAGGCAGATCCAGTAGCGAGATCTGGAGACATGCAATTTGGAGTAAAAAAGACAAATAGAACAAAGAAAATTAGACATTCAAGAAGATGGCTGCCTGGGAAGAATAATAAAATTGCCTATAAAGACTCTGTCCAAAGCTGCCTCTTTAGATGACATGAAAAGCAAAAGCAAAAGCAAAATGAAACATTTTTCGTCCATGAGGACACTATATTTCAATTAAGAAGTTAACCTTAAATTTTATGATTAATATTATAAATTGATAATATCAAATAGATGAGTACGAATTGTATAATTGTAAATGAACATTTCAATAACAATTTTCATAATATCAAATAATAATTTTACTAAATATATAAATTTGAGAAACAATGTAACATACTGCATTGTAAAGTATCGTATTATACTGTTTATTTTTACAAGGGATGTTTAATCACAGGTTAATACCGGATGCTGTAAGCAGGGGTGTTGTTCGTCGAGCATAAAATATTGTACAAAATACTACGATTATGAGGCCAAATTAAGTAAATTTTATAAATAAAATAAATGTTAAAACGCTATCACCAAATAAACATTAATTAATTATTAATTTCTGTTTATGTATTTTTTCACTACAAGCAATTCCTGTAACACATTAATTTACACAATTTAAATTAATAATACGTCTATAAAATTATATACTGAAATTTACAATTTCATAGCCGTTATCGTCAAACAAAAAAAACAGATAGACATCAAATCAAGTCGAACTCATAAAATAAGAAGCGTATTCAAGTCTCTTCTTTGATTGAATTTTGTACTTAATCGTATTAAATATTGTACTTAATAATTCACACAAAGTTGCAAACAATCAAAATTGAAAATTTATACAAACTGTAATGTGCATGAGACTAATTTTAATCACTAATGGATTTGATTAGAATCTTTGAAAGAGACATTGAAAAAATTCTCATTGGCATGGAAGTTTCAAAATCTAGGCTTGAAACTATTTGGCAATACTAATTGAATCTCATATTACTGAAGACTTCGATATATCTAATTATCGGATACATCCGCGTTGAATAATTACTTTGTCATCTACGAGAAATTTTATTGCGTTATTAGTTAATTCGATTAAATATATGTACTGTTTTTTCAATCTGCTGTTGAAGCACTAGTTCTGAAATAGAACATTTGTCTATTGAGGAGTTAAAAAGCTACCTGTCTCATTGACTTATAATAGTAACAATATATTTGCACATAAGTGCTAATATTAAGATTGACATTATATTTCACAAATATTTCATAAAATGCTGAAGTATAATTAAAGATAAGTGTAATTTATATCTGTTAAATATTGGGTACTTACACACTAGACGAACACAGAGCAAAATTACATTTTATCCCTATGGAAGTAACAGTTTATATTGCTATTAATAGTTTATTTATAAAATGGTTTGTTAAATAAATTTTAACGAAAGAAATGATGCTCTATTAAAACTAAGGGAAGTCTGACATTATTTCAAGATGTATAAAGTCATGGGTTTATCAAAAGGTTTATAAAGGTATGGGAAATAATAACATCTAAAAAAGTAAGGAACAGTTGAATTCATGCTCAACATTAAAATTAATGGAGGGGTAAAACGTATTGACCAAATCTAGAAGATTAAGAATATCCTTTAAACATTAATCCTAAGTAATAAACACATTATCAACCTAACGTTGCCAAAGGATAGGTTTATAGGATTAAAAATGCAAAACCTCGCTCTCCAATTCCTGCAAAACAGCCTCAGCAAAAATACTATTATGTGGGCTACCCACTCGTTCTCGAGATATTTGAGATTTTTCGCATTTTTGTTATACCGCCTTTGGAAAAATGTCCAATTACCAAATAAAAACAGAAATTGAATTAAAAATGCAAATTCAGTATTATTTTGTGAAGATAAACTCATAAAATAAGCTCAAAAATAAGAAGCTTACTCACTTCTATTTTTCGATTAAATATTGTACTTATTAGTTCACACAAAGTTGCATATAATCAACATTTAAAATGTATACAAAGTGTAAGTGCATGAGAATAATTTTAAACACTAATGGATTTGATTAGAATCTTTGTAAGAGACATTGAGCAAATTCTCATTGACAGGGAAGTTTCAAAATCTAGGTTTGAAACTATTTGGTAATGCTAATTGAATCCCATATTACTGAAGACTTCAATATATCTAATTATCGGATACATCCGCGTTAAGTAATTACTTTGTCATCTGCGAGAACTTTAATTCCGTTATTAGTTAATTCGATTAAATATATGTACTGTATTTTCAATATTGCTGTTGAAACACTTGAAACACTGCGGTTGAAACACTGAAATATAACTTTAGTCTGCTGAGCAGTTAAAAAGCTATGTGTCTCATTGACTTACAATATGTAACGATATATTTGCACATAATTGCTATTATTATTATTGACATTATACTTCACAAATAATTCTTAAAATTCCGACGTATAATTAAAGATAAGTGTAATTTATATCTGTTAAACATTGGGAACTTACACACTAGACGAGCACAGAGCAAAATTACATTTTATTTCAATGGAAGTAACAGTTTATATCATTATTAATAGTTTACTTATAAAATAGGTTGTTAAATTATTTTTAACGAAGAAACGATGCTCTATTATAACTAAGGGATGTCTGACATTATTTAAAGATTTATAGAGTCATGCTAATTTATATTAGATATTGAATATTTTTAATTTATTACACTGTATCCACAACTGCAACCGAATTAATTGAGATGTAAACTAATAGAACATTTTATATGGTTTAGTTTGTGTAGCTGATATGATCACTGAATCAACTAATTAATTGGTAAATCTTAAACACCAGATTTAAACGTAGCTTTATTAAAAACCGTCCTACAGGTGCACAACAAATAATTTTAGGCCAGGGCGCTTTCGAAAATCTCCATGTTCTTCATCAGTGGCGATAAAATCAGAGCAGATGCCAACATGCCGAAATACATTTAATGCCTTAAAGCAAAATTTGCATATTACAAAAATTGCCATCCATACTAATATGTGAGTCAATAAAACAGATTTAAAATTATAAAATTACAAATATCAAAGATAAACATTTTAAAAACATTAAAAAAAAGCATCAAATACTGTAGAACATTATTATAAATTAGGGGAAATGTGCAAAAGTTTAACACGGACGGCATTGAGGACGAATCACTAGGCATAACTTGAGACCTGAACAGGATCAATATTACAAAATAGAAGTATAATATAAATAAATAAAAAGGAATTCATGAAGTAAAATAGAGCGGGGGTTATTACAGCTGATCAAAAGAAATAATTTTCAGAAAGAAGTCGAGAATTATTTTTCGTCACTAATTGGGCAAGGACGGTTGTTTGTTTACCATTTTTTACGTCTCTAGCATGTTCAGCCAAAAATATACCAATCGTACATTTAGTTCTACAGATACAAAATTTATAAACATTATCCGGAGAAAGAAGGGATACAACATATACCCCAGCAAGACTTTAAAATTAACATTATACCTAAATTTATCAGTACGAATACGACTGAACATAGTAGTAACAGTTGAAAGAGCGGGTTTAAAATTCATTTCGGTACAAAAATTGATGAGGACGAAAAATGTTAAGATGGTAAGGACACCTAGCTTTAAACGCTCAACGTTCATTGATTTGAATAAAACTAGATCTTGATTGTAAAAACCTTTGGCGAATATTAGCAAATATTTTATAAACAAACTTATAAGAGTTACCGGCATCCTGACCGAGTTAATAAATTAAATCAATTCCACTGTTTAAATATGTAATAGTGGAACTAACATTAAAGGTGCGATTAAAATATGCATTGAAGGAAGCCTGTTTAGACGACATGGGGTGAAAATAATTAGACGGAATGCACGTGTTAGTAAGAGTGAGTTTGCGAAAAACTGAAGTTTGAAAATTAAAAGATTTATGGGAAATAATTACATTTAAAAAATGTAAGGAACAGTTGAATTCCTGGTCAACAGTAAAATTAATGGAGGGGAAATATTATTGACCAAATCTAGAAAATTAAGGCGATCCCTAAAATTATGATCCCAAATAATAAACACATCATCAATATAACGTTGTCAAAGGATAGGTTTATGGGATAAAAAAGGCAAAACCTCGTTCTCGAGTTCCTGCAAAACAGCTTCAGCAAAAACGCTAGAAATTGGGCTGCCCACTCGTTCTCGAGATAAATCAGATTTTTCGCATTTTTGTTATGTCGCCTTTTTGAAAATGTCCAATTACCATATACAAACATAAATTGAATTAAATATGTGCATTTAGTGTTATTTTGTGAAGATAAACTTTATTTCATGAATTTTTAAATAAATACAGGATAAATGAATTTGAGCCTACAGGAAATGTCATGTGCTGCTCACATCATATTTTTTATTTTTGCACGATAATTTTAATAAATGAACTGCTAAATAAGGTTTCAAAAGCTGAAATCACCCGTTTTGCAACGAACTTCGCCTCGGAACTCGACTGAAAGGGACCAAAGAAGTAATTTGAGAAATTTATGTAGAACGATGTAGATTACAAATAGTGTGTTTATAACTGAGCGTGTATATAAATTATATCATATTAATGCAATTTTCAATAAAGTCAAATTAATAATAATTTTACATTGAAACTTATTAAATTTTGACTACCATCAAAATAGTTGCTTTATCAAAAGTCATTTTATTATATATGTTTATCACATCCAAGTTATCGTAATATTTTAACATAGTTCTTATTATTACTTTAAAATACTTCAGACAAAATGTCTACATGACAAAGATAAATGAAAACACATCAGTTTTGTGTTTCTATAATGTTTATTATCATATACACAATTGTTGAAGTCTGCTACTTTGATATGCTTAATTTCTCTGTCAAACATATTTTTCTCTAAACTATTTACACCATCAGCTATGTCTAGGTACTCATTTTAGCTTAGTAGTAATACATTTAGAGTAATACATTTTAGCTTAATAGTAATACATTTAGAGCTCTTACTAAACTTGCTCTTAATACATTTAGCTTAGCGTCGAGTTTACAAATGTTGGACAATTACGAGAGTAAACTTTGTACAAATAAATCTCCTACAAAATTTCATATTTGTTTATCGGATGAGTGTATTAGATTAATTGAGCATATTTTAATTTATGAGGATTATTTCCACTGGGTGTAATACTGTTTATTTTAATATAACAATATTACGTTATTTTATATAGACATCCAAGATTTATCATGTGCATAGAGACAAAATATTATGTAGGATTTGTAGGGTTCACTTCAACTATAAAATATTTTATACTCTCCACTGTTGCTCAATAGCTAGATAGTCGGTTGCTCGGCTTGAAGATACTAGATTAAATCTTATCTGGGACACGAGTTCTTTTAAGAAGAAACACGCCGAATTAACTGTTTCCTTTTAACTTCGTTTTTCACTGAGGTCTCAAAATTGAAAGTCTGGAAATTTTCAAGGAGAATATAACAATAGAAAATTTTTGCAAAAAGATAGGCATTTTCAATCTTGAAAGTTATAAAGAATATGATGTCTTAATGTATATGTAAAGTAACTGGGAATTATGAAGTTTATACACATCAGACATTTTGATTCTATCTGGAATCTGAAAGAGCTTTAATTTAAGAGATTAAATCTTAAATTTTCTAACGACAAAACTATACGGTCAGTTTAATGGTATTTAATTTTTGTTGTTATACTCAAAATAAATATCAGTAACTCTTTCACAAAACACTTCTATGAAATGAATTATTAGTCATTAAAAATATAATAAGTGAACTCAATGTATAGACATACATATTTTCAATTTTATGTATGTAAATCGAATACTACTAGAATAGAATCACAAAGAAAATATTAATAAAATACACTGTGCCATCAAAGTTTTATAGATACTTTTTAAATAACTAGTTCTTGTGATCAATCTATGTTCCAGAGAGACATAGGATAGTATTAACTTCGAAACAAATATTATTTTCCAGTTAGAAGTTATAGCTTTTCTTTCATCTTGAAATATCTTTTAAATGCAATGGAGACTTACAGGAAAACTATCTCAAATAAAACATATTCTCAATTGGTTTTAAATAATTTTTTGGTGGGAATGCATCCAGCTACTAAGGCTAACATTTCAACTTCAACTTCTGTATCTTTGTCAAAATAGTCTGAAATAAAGAGAGGATGCTTGTTCTGCGCTTCTCTATTGATGTATAAAAAATGATTGTAAATTTATCCTAATAATAATAGACACACATAGATGAGAAAGTTTGAAAACATTCCTTTTATATACTTAAATATAAAAGGAGAATTTGAACTATTTATGAAGGAAATGTTTTAATATTTTAAATAGAAATAAGTTTAAGAGAAATCTCTGCTTTATGCAGGGTCTTTATATAATTGAACATGTGTTTTAAAGATTTTAAACATCCTAATAAATTTGTAAGGAAAATTCCACGAGTGTACACGTTAAGTCTATGTATAGTATAATGCGGCCATGCCAGACCAAATAACTTGAAGAACAAGTAGTGGGGCATCTAAAAAGTTAGGATAATAAACTCGGCAACAAAAATATATAGATGTTTAAAGCATATTAAAAAGTTGTAGAGCATTGTCAAATAAGTAGGAATGGAAAATGAAACTCTTTTTAAACCCAATTATTTTACAGATTTTTGTTATTGGCGGGTTGTTGTCATGTTCAGAAATGTTAAAATAAACAATGCTTATACGAACAGAAATCTAATCCATAGCCTGTCCAAAATGCCCTCTGTCAGCAACATTTCTTATTAGAATTCCGGAAGGCATAATATCAAGTACTTTTATAAGTTTGACAATTGTCACTTTATTACAGTCACTGATAATACGACTTCTTACTAGACACATTTGTTGTTGTTGTTTTCGTGTGTTCTTGATGTCGATTCCTACTAAGTAGATGATCTTCTAAAACTTTCATATTGACATTTTTCTCCTAGCTAGATATCTTTTAATCCTGACTTTGGGGAAAACGCCTTCCTGCATGGACCCCCTCAAACTATGTCTGGTATCGCTTTGTCACATCTTCAGTAAATGATCGTTTAGGGGTCAATCCAGATTATATGTTTGTTAGTCGTTCCTTTGTAGACGTCGACTCCTCGAATTAGTCCGCAGCGTAGGATCATCCCATCTAGATTATTTATCTGCATTGCCTACTGGCTTAAGTTTTAATCAGAATATTTATGGGTTATAAATACTGTTCGATTTATTGTCAATGTGAGGATCATGCTGTCTAGGCTATTATTTGCCACTCGAGGACCATGCTGACTAGCCTATTATTTACCACTCGATTCTTACTTTTGTTATAATGTTCTAATTTATGGCATATCACTGGTCCAAAATTTCAGTCTTACAATCACATTAATAAATATAAACTGAACGTGTTCACTGATGTACCTTTCCTTACAAAGTTATTGGGAGTGCTTGAATAACTTCCTAGGGACCCTGTGTTTCCTAGGTATCAGTAGTAGTTATGAGAGCACATATACATGTCCATTCACATAACTGTTTTCTAAAATGTTTCAATGTCACATAATTACAAATAACTGAAATTATTGTTCACAGTTAAATATCCATTAAGTTAACTAAGCATTTTTAAAACTATTGATAAAAAATTCTGTAAATGAATTTTAATTTTTCACACCACTTTGATTTTTTTAAAATTCCTTTTATTATCTACTTCAAACTATGTTGAAATGCTCAATAACGTAGTGCTGATAGGAGGTAGTGAAAGCAATACATCGCACGGAAATATTTCTTGCCCTCCAACCATATCCGCAATTGAAATCACTATTCTTATTGATTGATATATTCGCCTTATTGTTGTCTGTTTCATTTCGTATATTTCATAAACAATATAGATAATGATGTTGAATATTTCAGCTGAGAAATAGTTTCACAAATATTTTGCATAGTTTGAATATTTTTAGCGCTCATTTTTAGCGCCGAATTGCATTTTATTATTTGAGATAACTTATTATAATTTAAGATAATAATTGTAAGTAAATTGTGTCCCTGTATTATATCATGCTTAATTTGTATATCAAGAAGCAGTTGTTGTGTAGACCAAATGGTTTCTTAATCGAATTGTAAGGCTAAATGAGAGAAGATTATTTATTTGAATAAAGATAACTTGTTACAAAAAGTCATTAAATTTAAAAATAGCTTGCCAAGGCACATATTAATATTCGTTTTACATTGTGCTGTGTCTAACATTTAAACTATAGCATTTATTTCTATTCATGGAAATTTAGGCTCCACTGTAAAGCAATTTCATTACTTCAAAAGTCAATAATTACACATAATTGAATTTAATATATTTATTATTTTGCAATATAAACCTAAGTCAATAAAATCGTTTAACTGTGGTCTATCATCACATATTTCCAAATCACACTTAACTATGACTGTATTTTAAATTTTATCCTTATACAATCATGGTTAAGAGGGATTTGGTAATATAAGATGCTAGACCATAGGTATTCTTAAATTTTGTTATTGATTTTTATCTTTAACAAATCACTTCAATAGAATAATAAGTAGGTACACGTGCTTATGATAGCGGAAAGACGTATCTCAAGATACGTTGTTTTGGCTTTACAATGCTAAATGACTTTCTTTTAATGGATTACTGCTATTATAGTTTTGGTGAAAGCATATCTATATTAATAATTTAAATATAAGAATGTGAATAAAAAAATTCAATAGCATTACTCAGCTTGAAAAATATTTTAACACCTTTCAGGAATCGTGCTCTTTCCCGCACACAGAAAAACACTTAAATCAGAATATATTTATGCAAGTGCATACAATATAAAAATACATTTAAATTCAGAAAAATCGAGAATTTATATAATTTCGACACGACACCTATTCTATTTAAGCCTATCTCTTGTATTGAGTCTAGCTTATGCAAGCACTTAATTCGAACATTCCGTATCGTCATCTTTACCAACTCATCTACTTCGGATTCTGTTAACACCACTGTATCAGCTCATCTTTTCTTCTACTCAGGAATATCTTAAGCAAGCTTCATGCGCCCCGCCTACTATTTCAGGTTTAGGCTGACTATGTATAATATGCCTCTCAAGTCCTAGTTGGCGAGTAAGCATATCAAGTTCGTGATGTAGAATCAGCCCTTGGGGGATTTCAGTTTATGCAACTGATCCCTATGGCTGTCATTAAGTCTTAAATATCTGTCATTACAGTTGTAAATATCACCACATTATAATACCATTTTTGCTAACATGGTATCACACTTCTATTTGGCAACACACGTTCTGTGTTGAATACAATGTTAGTTATCTATCATACCCATTATCTATGTATGCATGTCCATGCTAATACTTTTTGCATCAGAAAGGGAGGGATTCGTGTAAATTTAATAATTGAATTTTAATATGTTGACACATACCTGTCGTTTGGCCGTTAGGCTATTAGACAGAGTTCTCAACGTTCTTCAGTGTTTTTCACTGATTGAATTAAAAAAAGTCACTATTGTATCGCATTCAGCTAAATGTTTTCCAGTCACCTGTCCTAGGTTACATAAAGTATGATTCCGGGACGCAGCAAATCCAATTCCATGGGTCCTGAAACAGTCGTGACCAGTCAGAAGTGTGAATCTGAGAACTGTTTGTCGACGAGGAGCTTCTAATATTGATGGCGTCTATATGAGGATGAAGTGTTTATACAACTGTATTGACTATCAATCACAAAAATGGACATCGATATGCTGTATTAATATACAGCATAAATTCACCTATGATTTATGAGAATGAACATTATTTCAGTATTAATATGCATTTGTTAGAATATTTATATTAAAATGTTGCTTTAGACATACTAAGTGGTGTCCAAAGGTTTAACCTTCTCATTCAGTTTATAACCTTAATTCGTTCAATCTGAAAACCCACACTACGTGTTAATAGCCTATTTGGAGAATGTACTTTCTTTGAAACAAATTATAGAAGATTAAGAGGTCACTAAATTCTGAAAACGAACCATTAGTTTACCAAACCGAAAAGATAAGACTAAACTGGGTCTTCTCTACGTTACTGTAAATACTTCCCATGCGTTAGCATAAGGAGTCATTTAGTACTGTCATTTGCCTTTCATTTTATTCGCTACTACAAGATATTTAGGATATTTAAGCAAAGGAAACAAGATTTTTAGAATTTTTAAAGAAATAAATATTGCTTTTTACTCAACAATGCAATGTTTCAAACTTTTTAAATGATTTGATATGGGTTTTTAATATCCGTTTTCAACATATTCACAAGTTGTTTTATAAGGAATGAATATGGAAAAACAATTCCTTACGTTTATAGTTAATATTTACACCTTTTTTAAAAAAATAAAATGTACCAAATAAAGTAAACGCAATCAATTACTAGTTTAACCGATTTAATGTTTGAATAATATCCATTAAGATGACTGATCAATGTCAGATCGCTTTGTGAATGTGTAATGGTTTGTAGACACAAATGTTATTCCTATTGAATCGATATAACTAATATACTCTGGCTGATGGGCTATTATTTAAACGATGTTTCCGATCGTAATCTGAACTGCCCCCCCCTCATAACAGCTATGTAGCCTGTGCGCCATAAATTGCGGATATTTCGAAAACCGCTTTTTTCTGAAGCTGTTGATTGATATAACTACATTATTTTTATAATAAAATTATTAATTTATTAATATTGATAGATATTAATAATTTATAATCAAATAAAGAAATAATATATTTTCCTTTACATCGTAATCAATTAAGCATGTATATGCTTTTATTATTTATGCACTTTACTCGTTTGTTCTCTAGACATTCCTATCAATCAACGTCTATTTCGAAAATACACATTCACAGTTATATACTTAATTTCACTTGCCCCTTGAGAAGCGTATAAATTGTGATTTATTGTATTCAATTGTGTTAACTACCAATATATATCCATATACTAATAATTACGGTTTAAGAAAATTAGGACTTTATAAAGAAAATCTTAACACTTTTGGAAAGTAGTTTATCAAATTCTTAACGATGTAATACAATGTTTCCTGTAATGAAATGCATTAACCTGCAATTGAAATGCATTAAGTAAATTGAATGTTGTTCTCCAGAAATTCTTATCAATCGACGTCAATTTAGAAAATACACGTTTACAGTTTATGTACTTATTTTCACTGGTCCCGTAAGAAGGGTATAAATTGCGATTTATAGTAGTTTATTCTATTACCTACGAATATATATCCATATCCTAACAATTACGGTTGAAGAAAATTAGGACTTTTATAAAAAAAACTAAACCATTTTGGAACGTAGATGATCTAACTCTTAACGATGTAATACAATGTTTCCTATAATTAAAATGCATTAACACTATTTAAAGTATCTTCTTGAACTTGGACCATCTTTTTAAACATGTTCTTTAACGCCAGTTTAGCCCAATTATGCACTTTTGCCCATTTTATCTAAACTATATAAATAATGATATAAACTGTTCTTTAACTCTGTTACAGACATAAGCTTATATAAGTCGATTCAGCATTTCTAAGTTAAATACGGCTCAAATGTTCTGATAAATTAATCAACTGTTATGCTTTGGACTGTCTGTAAGTTCTTGCAGAAATAGGGTTAGTGCCTTATTGTGAAATATGATATAACTTTTTTAATTATATATTTCTCTGTGACAATATAATATACATAGGTTTTGAAATATATATCAAGATCCAGCCAATGTATGGCCGCATAAATTATTTGGGGTTCGAATGAATGTTTAATACAATGAAATAATGGAATGCATTTAACGCATGTATTCTCAATAGTTAATGAGTAATACAAAAACTGCAACAAAAGCTAGATTCCTGCTTAAAATTGCTTATATTTTATACAACAAACTTACTTCGTCATTTCCATTGAAGCCAGCTTTGTCGGTAAATGTTTATGTAAATATATTGATTATATTGATTAAAGAAAGCTGTCGTGAACAATAACCTTTAATTAAGCAATGAAATGAATACATTGCAAATTAACATTTAGTATTATTACATAGCAACATAATTTCATCTTGAACGGTTGCTTATCTCAGACGACAGAAGTTCCCGAGACAGTTATGAATGCTTACCATAGTTGCTTTCAAGTCCAGTTCAGCAATGCATTCCTTATTGATATAAATTAATGACGTTTGGCGAATCAATTAAGATTCGTACGTATTATTTCGAAATCGGATGTATTAGTTTATTTAAGCTAAACATAGTATCCTTTTATGAATCGTATTCTATTTCAATATGATTAATGTGTTGCAATTGGTTAAGATTTTAAACATGTATTAGCAGAAGTGCAAGCAACAAGTATAAGATCTAAAGTTTAAAGGTGAACATTTGCAATATATATTAACTCGAAAAAAACAAGACATTTACTTCATGTTTGTCTTCGAAGAAGGTACGTTCACATATTTTAAGTAGAAAACTACTGCAAGCTTACATTGGATATATGCAATTAAGCAATAGATGAGCTATCACACAAATTGCCAGTAACTCTCTTTTAACGAAACTAACTAGTTTCAATCAAATATTATTTCAACAACATAGTTTCAAAGTTCATTTATGAAATATTATCTGATTTTACGATTTTCCAACTTGCTTATTTTGGACACTAGTTTATTTTTATCTTTGATAAAGTAGAAACTATTTTAATGTAAACTGATAATAGCCATCGCAAGAGAAATTATTTAATTTTCATATGGCATTTAGGAATAATATTTATACATTATATAACCACATTAGAAGCTTTCGCCGGAAAGCCCAGTTGTCTTTTCAAACGGTTTCAACTTGTAAAATGTCTTAAATGGCATTATATGTGTTCGAAAAGATTCATAGGCCATTGTGCTAAAGTATAACTATTAAGCTGTAACTTGCCGGGGCAGGTTACGGCCTCTAATAGACATTATGTTTGCTAAAGCTGAATCGATAAAACCGAAAATTCATATATATATATATATATAATACGAGATATCTTTCCAGTGGGAAGCGATATATACTATGCAGATTAAGAAATTCACTCATTAGCTGTAGACCGCTGTAACTGTCACACTCCTGCTATGTGCCAGTTTTCAGTGACGATAGCCACTATTATTGCTGAAATCGTGCTTGAAATATACTTGAAAGTGCTTGAAATATGCTTGAAATATACTTGAATCGTGCTTGAAATATACTTGAAAGTAGAAAATATGCTACACGGGCTATGCGTCTTGGTTTATTTCCTCGTTACTTATTCCAGAAATATAATTAAAATATTTAAGAACGCCTTATAATTAGCTTGTACTTACCTTTCGACCAGAGGCTTATTTTAGATATTTTTGCTCTAATACTACTTTTCTTTAAAAATTATTCTCAGAAATGTCACGGATTGTCGACTTGAAGTGTTTACCATTGTAAAGATACTTATTGCCCCAAACGGGAATCGAATTCTGTATCTTCGAACTGGCCAGATTATGCTCTACCGTTGAGTTATTGAAATAAATTACAATGCGCCGACGCGGTGGTCGAACGATCAAGGCAAGTGTTTCCTAGAGTCCGTTCGGCTGCCGGGGTGTGGGTTCGAGTCCCACCTTCAGGCATGGATGTTGTGTCATTGAGCGCAGTGTGTTCCGTCCCCAGTGGTGCGCCGGGGCAATGTCATGTGACGGCTAAGTGGATCACAATTCTGGCCGGTGTATAGGCGAATGATAAAATATGAAGTGCCTGGCCATTGGAAAAAATAAATAAATAAATCGCAATGCTCTTATTTTCGCATTGGACTCTGTACCTTGCTCCCAGATGTACAAATAACACATTGTAAAATACTCATTGGTTCCTTATCCCTGTTTTGTTAAGCAGAAAGTAATACTTTTGAATATAATTACCATCATTATGAAAGCATTCAGTCTGTATTTGCAATATCAACAAGACGAAAATTCACGCACATACAGCTCGCAGTGAGGAATCACTCATAAGAGTTCTAATCGTATCTACGAAGCTTGTGAATGTGAATATGTATTAAAAGCGAATGCGTATTTTCTAATTTTGCTGAAAAATATTTTGGACGCTATGCCTACTATACCTTAGAGAAAAATGTAAAAATGTAAAATATTTGGAAAAAAATGTCCCCACAAAAGATATTGTGAGCCAATCTTAATGGGGTAACTGACAGCAATGAATATTTTTTGCGCATATGCACGATAACTTTTTACATTGACATAAAAAGTACGGTTTATTCTTATCTTGTTCAGTTTAGTAAACTAACGGCTCCTTTGCAGAATATCATATCCTTTCAATTTTTGTTAACGCGTTTCGATGCTTGTTCATATTCTAAACAGGTTTTTAAAATGTGGTCAGAAATTTAAATGGAACAAATTATGGGTACGAAACAAATTATGAATTCAGATTCAAAATTTTAACATAATTTACAATTTTAAGCAAATTGTCCACATATGATATATTCTGTTAAAGGTAACAAACATAAGATTTCAGTTGCACTTTAAAAAATAAAAAATGATAATAATTTATTTACGAGTTTAATTGTTTCCACAAAATAAACTTATAACTGGGGACCATTTAAATGCGAAGATTATTGCATATTAATGCAAAGTTAAATAGTATAGTAATAAAGAAATACAAAATAAATGACACAAAATGCAGTATTATTAATATTTTTAATAGTAAAAGGACTTAAATGTGAAATGCAGAATGTGTCTAAACAATTACTGATCTTTAAGATCAATACCTTAATTCGCATACGTTAACAGAGTCCAGATAACAAGTCGTCATTAACATAATCTAAAGAATAATTACATGAATATGGAAACTTGAGACGGTGTTTCAAATAACACTTGTTCGAAAGCCACTCATGTGAAATTGAATTCAGTATTGAAGATTTAATCTCTATAGATGTGATTTAATGGATTCACTGACGGTCAGTTATAGATAGAAGAGGTCGCTTTAACTTTGCCACTGAAATAGATAATTGCTTGTGTGTGTGCAAGACCAACACTGAAAAACGGGCAATTTTATATAAAAAGAAGGGTTTGTTTGACAGAACAAAAATTTGAGGTGGAAAAGCACGCGAATTGAACTCTAAGGATCCGAGTTCAATTCTCAGATCGGCCCAAACTGTTATCGTTTTCACGGATACGTTACATTATACGGATACATTATATTACACGGATACATTACAACACGGATACATTACATTTGACTGATCCTGTGAAATAGTTATCAATCTATTTGCTATATGGTGTTCCTTTTTACGCTGTGCTTGTAAATAAACGTGCTACTAATCCATGAATGGGGACTTCCATCCCGAAATTACACGATTAAAGAAGATACGTCGTAACAGTATGTATGTCAATCAATATGTGTATCTTTTGGTGTTGTTGTTGCTGTGTTTTTCCAGTTAGACCCTTATACGCTCATTTCCAGTTAGACCCTTATATGCTCTTTTCCAGTTAGACCCTTATATGCTGTACGCTCTTTGGCTGAGCTGAGTAATAAATAAAAAATTAAGCTTACGTTAGGAGGAGCGTTAGTTTAGGGGGTAAGAAATGGAGGTTGTAGTCGGGGAACTCAAGTAGGACATTCCGACGGGGACCAAACTATATCCGTGTATACGCGAATTACGGTTATGTTAAATCTCTGCGTCAGAAAGTCTTTACAAGAGTTTGGTCACAGGGTAAGGAGTGTTTAGTTCCTGTGGAGGTCTTATCTACTGATTTCAAGTCTAAATTGAGTGGCAGTGGCCTGGCCGTCCAAAAGGAAAATTTACATTTTCAGGTAGGTGAAACGGTCTGAGTTGGCAGCAAGGATGACATTTATACCGTAGCTTCGTTATAGTGGATGGCTTGCATCTGAATAAAACAAAAATTTATATTCGCCAAGTACCCTTCAATATATGGTAGCGGTTTAATCAACAGACAGCTACACCTAACCGGGTGCTATCTTTTGTAAAAGAAATAAATTAAGTGATCGGACAAATCAGAAGTTTCTGTTCAATCTGAGTTATCAAAGCGTGGAATGACTTTAAGGCTATACATAAACCAATTGTATCAGTTGATCAGAAGATACAATAAAATACAATTAATTAGCTCTTTGGTTTGATTAACTTTGACATTTTCTTTACAAGAGTATATATTAGAGACTTTAAAATACGCAACGAATTTAAGTATAACTGTGAAACGGGGATACATTTATGCAATTTTTATATTTACGAATATTTACGACGAAAGAATGTGCAGACTTTTAGGCACCATGTTTTGACAGCCTTGACCTGCCAGGTCATGACCGCAATATTTTTACGTCACACAAAATACAGGAGTGGTTGGGACAAAGATCTCCTAGAGCCAGTACTTAAACCAAGCTTCACTGGAGACTCAGTGAGGGAATGATGCGTAGATGCAACATCGCACTGAGGAGCTTCCAATGAGAGCAAAGATGACGTTTCTGGACCTCAGACAAAATGGTGTGGCGACATGAGATAAATTTATCGAAAATATTGGCAATTTTCATTCATGAAGCGAGGAGAGTGACCCTGAAACTGATTATTTAAAAAAATAATCAGTTTTGTTAAAACCTTACTATGAATGCACCTGTCACTATCTGTTCACCGAAGTCATATAACTTCGATCTAGTTTAATATATCCGATGACGTTCTGACTACATAGGAACATTATCTATGTTTAAGTTTCCTTGAATTGACAAAATGTTTTCCGATAAATACACAATATTTCAAAATCTTCATATAGAAGCAATTAATTTTGTATTAGATCAGAAAATAGAAACAAAACACACACAGCAAAATTCTGTCTGTATTTCTCTCACTCTCTTAATATTCTAACTTTTTCGCTATATTAAAACTTACTAAAAAGAAGATTTATCTCGTTCGTATCGTATTGGATTGGTAAAATTATTGTTCATTTCCGGAAAATCACTGACAATCAATTTCAATCAACTTGTTTTAATCCACACTATTTCTTCAAACTATATATTTACGAGTATGGATTATCAAATTGACCGAGTGAAAGAGCGGTAACAGACATAAAATATATAAAGGATGGAACACACACTTTATCTGTTTCTGGAGAATATATGATTCTGAAAAAAACATAAGATTTAAAATTCAGTCACGGACAATGAAAGTTGCCCAACAAGAAAGGAGCACAGGATGGACTTGAAATTTTATTGCTGGAAGGATACAGATGAGTGATATACATGATCACATAAAAAGCGCAGCAGAATACGTACAGAGGGAGCTATGTTACACAGTCCGGCCATCCTCAATATCGCGTCTCACCGCCTCGATCCGCGATACAAGCAGCAATAGGGTCCAGCATGGTTTTGAACAGATGCCTGATGTTGTCCTGCTGCAGACAAGTCCACACCTGTTAGACGTTACGTTCCAAATCCCGAAGTTTGCGGCAACGAGGCAGCTGGTGTTTCAAATGGTCCCACACATGCTCTATAGGGAACAGATCTGGAGAGCAGACAGGACATGGATGTGTCTGGACATGACTCAGGCAGGCTTGGTCGATACGGGGCGTTTGCAGCCGGGCATTATCCTGCTGGAATTGCGTACCTAGAATCCCAGAAATGTATGGGAGTACATGGGGCCGTAGAATTTCATACACGTATCACAGGCTCGTCAATGTTTCAGGTACCACTACAAGAGCTGATCGTTTGTCGTAGCAATGACTCCCCAGCCCATGTTGCCTGCAGTGGGGCTGGTGTAGCGCTCGATAACGAGGTTGCTATTGTGGCGATTGTGAAGGGGACCTCCACACCCGGACATGCTGATTATCGGTTTCCAAAACGAAGCGGCACTCATCGCTAAAAGCCACACATCGCCAGTCTGTGGCGTTCCACGTTACTTTGTTTCGGCACCATTGCAACCAGAGTCGCCGATATTCCCTTGTTAAATGCAACGGTAATTAAATGCAACATAAGGTACGCTGGGATCGCATATTAGCTTCTTTTAGGGGTCTAGATATGGTTCGTGAGTACACAGGAGTCGCTACGCCTGTCTGTATTGCGGATCGAATGGCAGTCGACTCTATACGTGTCTGCCGCACGATCATTCAATCCTCCCTACTCGTGGTATGCCTGGTTCTTCCGGAGCCGGTCCTGCGTGTCTGGGTGGCGCCCCGTGACCATTGCTCCCAACATCGTCGGACGGTATAGTCCGAACGATCCACGAGACGGGCTATCCGGTGCGCGAACTAAAATCTGATTTTCAACCCGATGATAAGGCCTCTCTCGATGTCTTTCAGTTGCTTATATCGAAGTTTCTGGCGTGCACCCACCATTATTTTCACTCCGTACTCATGCTTCCGTCGACCGAAGTCTCTTGCATTTAAGAGGCGTCTACTACCGTCTCAACCGTTTCCAATTTCAATATGGTTGAAAATATTGAAAATTCTGTAATTCATTATGTTTTAATTTATGCTAGTGATATAGAAGAACACAACATGGTTTCCTGCAGAATAAGCAAATATGTGCGAAATTGACTGTACCCTTGAAGCATGGGTTCGAGGTTATTGGCACTGGATAGCACACTGCAGGGCATAAGATGATCTCCGAGCATAACAATTCTGAAAGCACGGATTGTTCTATGAATTCTATTTACTTTTTACGTGGAACAATGCTGAACAATTGTTTAGAACCGCCCATCATTCATACCATTCTTAGTGCTCAAATTTGCAAGGAAGTGATTTCTATACTTAATTTAGCAGGAAATCCCACACTTTAGCCACAGAACCAAAGAGTGATCAACGCATCCTATCTTCCGATGAATCCCGGGTGGTGAAGGGAATAAATTGCAATATGTAGCAACATTTATTGTAATTTGTGGGGACATAAAATATAAATCATAGAATAAAGTGTAGGAATATAAAGTTCAATGTGAAGTAAAATAAAATGTAATCATTAGTGAAAGTGTAATGTGCTGGAACATTTCGTTGTCGAGTTCAGTTCCGAATTAAAGGGACGACGTGAAGGATAAAATATAAATCCAGCTGCGTACCAAAGATCCGGAACCAACTAAGAAATAAAATTTAAACACGTGTGTGAAATTATGTGAAAAGTGTTATTTTGTAGCAACTATTCTCGTCTATTTTAACTTTCAATGAAATTGGAATTTTTACGTAGCTAATACGTAATTAAGTAGATGATGGGTGATTTTCAGCGTTCTACATATACACAGTATTTCAGCACAGTTGACTCCGTTTTTAGGGCTTTGGTTGTTGGGTTTAGGCATATACTTCCAGTTTGAAAATTTTTAAAAGTTAAATGGGTAATTATTACAGATAATTTTTACTTCTGTTGGGTGGTATTTTCATAAATGTGGGAGATTTAAGCTTTTATACTGTCCGTAATTGCTACGTTTAAATTACTTGTACTTAAAGGAAAGAAATGAATTGTGTAAAATTGCGCTGAATAGTTATTTTCTCAACATTATATATTTAACAAAATTATTATTTGAAATTATTAGAATAATTTCTCAAATTTTCATTTTTTTTTAAATTTACAGTGTACTAACATTTTTATAATCAAATTTTGAAGCTGGTTGCGATGACAGACGAAATTCTGATCGACTTTAAAGTTAAATTCATAATTAAAAAATATTTTCCTGATGGACTATAAAATGGTTCTTTTGGTCTTGCTTTCAATGTGATCTGAAGGTGTCTTCGGACACAGCAGCTGTCGAAACTTTCACCAGGATCTTCTTCGAACACATCTAGTCTCACAAGATGAGCATATTATCATTCGAAGTCCTCCCAATCTACATGACTTGCTGAAAACTCTCAACTATGTATCGGACTCGTATGTGGCTAATTCTGACTATTATTGTTTTGTATTATTGTTCATATCATAATTCAATTTTGCTTTTTTTACTTGCACTTTCATCGCTCTAACTGGCTCAGCCTTAATTTGTTCATTTGCTGATACACATGTGCCAGGATAATTTTCAATGGCGGGGATATATTGTTCGAAAGAACAGGCCAGCCGACTCGTCCAAAGACTCAGAGCAGCAAGGTGGAAGGCCAGGAGATATATTGGTCGTAATTGCTTGAAGACCTTTGACCTTTCCTTGTGTGTGAGACTTTTTTATGACTCCATTATGAACTACTTAGATGTTAACATCAAAACTTGGCGTCAGATGGTGTTGAAGACCCAGACCGTCCGACTCGTCCAGAGGACTAAGAGCAGCTATTTGGACGGCCGGGAAGGGCGTCAGATGGTGTGTCGTACTATTATCAAGAACAAACCTTTTTTTATCAAACAAAAGCCTCGATTAAACTTCATTTCTTGGAAATATTGTATCCTGGTATGATTTATTTCACATGTCATCTTTTATGTCAACGGCCGCACCGTGCTGATAACACCGGTTCTCGTTAGATCACGGAAATGAAGCAGCATCGGCCGCGGTTTGTACTTGTGTGGGTGACCATCTGGGAACACCGCGTGCTGTTTCAACATTTCAGGCGCAGTAGCCCTGTGGTTTGCGCGCTGGATTTGCACGCTGCCACAACTGCCGCCGTGTTCATGCGGAGTACGATCACGTTAAACTTGTGGGTCCCTAAGTCCTTCCGAGACGTTGGTGGTAGGGGAAGGAAGGTACGGTCCCTGTGGATGCCTCCTCCAAAGGGTACCGGTGTAAATTGGGTGGCACTTCTCGGCCGTCCAAACAGTTACCTTACACCTTTCTGGTAGGTCGGACGGTCTGGATCTCAACAACATGTCACCGTTTGTCATCACGATATACATAAAGATATTTACAATAAATATAACGTAATGTACTACCAAAATATACTACGATTGGGAAATTGAAATTGGGGTCTCTCTTGACAGATACTAGTATTCCAGGGGCTGAGTGCAAATTGAAACCAAAATTTACGCGAAACGTGTCTGAGCAGTTTTATTTGCAATTGATCCACGATTTTTAGGGGAAAATTCTCAAATTTTATATTCAATAAAACGCCGAGTATTGTAGATAAATACACCAGGATCTCTTTATTATCCAAATTACTGTACAGCGCACTTTTTCTAACTGACTAACAGTCTATCAATTTGCTACTAAAAATAAAATTATCAAAATTCAAAATTTTGAGCAACATCTGCTCTAAAGCAAATTACAAGTAAATGTAGTACATGCAATTCTTTCTTCATATATATTTATATATGTCTAGCTAGTTCTAGTTGCTTTAAAATATTTTAAATGTAAAATTTTATTGTGTTATGAGCATTCTGATTTCAGTTCTTGCAACTTCATTTACCATATATGCAATACATGCAAACCTACATTCACGGATAAATATATTTCCAAAATCGTTAGAAATGTGATCATGGAGTCTCAAATTTGCAATTCTGATAAAATTGAAAATGAAGTTTTAGGGTAAAACAAGACTTCTTTATAAAAAGTAAATATCTAGGACATAAAACTTAAATCCTGTTACTGGTTATTTTTATTTTAGATTGGCATAAATATTGTTAAGGTTTAACTCTAAGGTATCATATATTTCTTCTACTTACTTCTCTTTGATTTTCTACATAAATTTCCCCTACGTTTTCTTAGAAAGAATATTTCAATATATGATACAAATTGTTAGCGCAAGTTAAGAGAAGATGAACAAACGATTCTAAATGTACCTTCAGACGCCTTAAATTTATTTTCTGTTTCAAATAAAAGCAAATTACCCTTCAAACTTCCGTTCCAAATTGGTTAAAATTGGCGTAAAGTGGGCTGGAAAATACGTAAAGGAACGATGTTTGAACTTTATTGAACCAATTTAGACATAATATATTCAATGTTAAAAATAGTTTAAGTTTTTACTTTCTGATACTGTTGTATAAAGATCAAATAGTTTTAGATTTCGAGAATTCATTGAACTGTTTATGTCCATGTAAACACATTTTAAACATTTTGGAAAGATGCTGTTCATGTGTAGGCATGTGTGCAAAGTTTGAACATGAGAACGGAAGGACAGTTTCACGCAAATATGGGAAATTTCATATGTAGTTGTATTACTTAAATATGTATAATTAGATGTATAATTCGCAATTCGTATAATTGAAACCAAAATAAATTTGTTAAATTAACTTTATTTAAGTGTGTTATTAATTATCTACATGTATAGATCCACGGAAGTATTGAACATTTATATCATCAGAAGAAAAAATGTATAGTGGACCTTAGGATCTGAACTTACTTCTGAGTTTGCAAGAGATTAAAATTTATATGTAAAATGTTTCTAAATGCTATTGGTATTAAAAATTCTCATATTGAATATTTTTATTGCGCCAATACGTTTCGGATAGCCTACTCCTCTTAACTACATTTTTATTCTATTAAATGGTCAAAGGAATAATTCATATAATGGGGGGTACAAAATTAGCTAATTTGACATCACTAACATCTGCTGTAAATTATATTCATATATACGTCTCTAGAAACATTTAACATTTATATCATCAGAATAAAGAAACAATGGTATTCTATAAAATTTAAATAACCTCCCAGTTGCAAGAGCGTGTACATTATATGCCAAATATATCCAAATTTACAACGTCATAATAGCAGTATACAGCAATACTTCTCACGTTTAAATGTGTATATAACGACAATATATTTCAGATTACCTAATAAACTTTTAACTACATTTTGAGCTCATTAAAGACGATAGGCATAATACCGTCTGATGCATTCACATATGTTTGCTGTTGCAATTTAACTTCGACATTTTCCACTTCGTGCAAAGCTCTGATGACCTAACTTTGCCATCCGTTGCATTAAATCATTAATTCTGTCAGTATAGAAACTAAAATTTGATCGTTACAATACACTATAACCGCAATGTTGTAGTACTTGTGTTTTAGGATAAACAATGCAGTACAAATTTGAAAATGTTTGTAACTTCTTAAAGCGTTACAAAATTTGAAAAAAATCAATAATTCGAAATAATAAGAAAAGTAACTGAATATTTTAAAAATTATTTACAACTAATGCTGACAATCCAGTAAAAATAAAGATAAATTAGTTTAGTTTTTTCGAGTTAGAAAAGATTGTGACATAATGAAATTAACACGTGTTTTTTTCATTATGTCACAATATTGTGCAGTTACATGAGGGGGAAAAAACTTATATTGGAATAATCCTTTCATTCCATATCGGTATTTTCTAGTGTGAAAATTGGTCATGTAGTTTAAAAGATAACACAGTACATTTTCTGGTTCCCCTTCTTAAATTTTAATAGAAATGAATGCTTTAAAATATGTAAGCATATATATTATGTAAACAATTTTAATATATCACTAAAAATATATCTAAATTAGTTTATCCGTTTTCTTCTTATAAGTAATCATGACAAACAAGACAACCATTTTGTGATTTGTGTTGCTCTACCAATAGGTGCAGAGGATAAGAACCCCTTTTTAAATCAATCAAAACAGCACGATTGCTGAATTTTAGTTCAATGAAATCCTAAGAAAATTCTAACTTTTGTTCTTGTACAAAATCATCGAAATTTATTAATTTTTAGAAAAATTAATATGTTGATCCCCTAAACTATTTTCTGTTAAAGCTATTTTCTTTTTACTGCCATTATCTTAAATTATTACATCTTTTTTGACTTTTTACTGTAAGTTAATTACCACCTTTGAAATATCTATTCAGTATCAACGTCTGAGTTTAGAAAGATACTCAACAAAATATGTGAAGCATTACCATTTAATTAAAATGATAGTGTAAAGCGTTTGCAAGTTTTAGAAAATCTCACAGAAAACTCACATTATCGTGTGCAAAGCAGAAAATAAATAGGGGTCTCAAAAATAATTGGTCATGCGATTAAATTGGTAATCATGATGTTTCTATCATCATTTATTCTTAAATGGGTCGTTTAGTGAAAAATATTTTGATGTTCTTTAGGAAACATGGGAATGAAA